>JANBPO010005608.1:0-19248 GCA_024336825.1 Amorphophallus titanum | reverse complement strand
ATAGCCAATTATCAAATAACAATTGAATCTGTCACATCATTGTTGTCATCATCAAGACCAGTCTGTCACATCATGGTAGTCATCATCAAAACCAGGAGGACAACACCATTCGGTGCCTCTCGTTCAGACAGGCGAAGGCAGAGACGGGCTCGTTCTGGGCCCCACCGACATCCAGCCTCGAGTTTTTCTCAGGCAGATGTCATGACGGAGACTCCTCTGCAACACACCTCGGTCTTTGATAGGCTGGGGGCACCCGTCCGCCCCAAGAGGCGCTCTCAGAAGAAGCGGACGGTCCAGCTCCTCAGTGACGCGGTCAAGGTGTTCGCGTGTTATGCCACCGGGCACCAATCTGAGGTTCAGACTGATGACCTGAACCAGCCTATATCTCAACTCAGGAGGCCTCGTCACCCGACCCAACAGTCGGCTCCTGCCAGCCACGTCGGCACTTCTGCCGGACCTCAGGGATCGGCGCGAGCAGAGGAAATTTCCGTCGAGGATCGTGCCGCCCCCGTCAATGCGGAACCGGTCAACAATGATCCTCCAGCCGGTGAAGTCCAAGAGGTGACTCTTGAGACCCTTATGAAAGAGAACCAGCACTTGAAGGCCCTCCTGCAAGATCTGTTGCAGGAGCGTGACCTCCACCCTCAGCCGCCTACCGGGCCTTCGACGGAGACACCGGTCCCGCCAGGTGGGCAACATGGCGCCAACACCTCAGCTGCTGTCATCTGAACCCCTACAGTAACCGGGTTCGGCACGTCCTTGGCCGAAGCTCAACCACGACCATCCAACACGCCGGTGCCAGAAAACCTCATGGCACAACGCCAGATGATCGAGCGGATCCTTGAGACGAAGCTCGCCCAGTTTGGGGAAGGGATTGCGACTGTGGACCTCTACAGTGTCTCCCACCCGCTGCATCACCAGCTCAAGAAACTTCCCCTAGAGTACGCCAAGCCGCTGAAGCTCCAAAAATTTGACAGTCAGGGATCTCCGCACGAACACTTGGCCTACTACATTACGGCCATGGGCGAGCTCGCGTAGGATGAGTCTTACCTCCTCCGCTATTTCGCCACCTCACTTATGGGAACGGCCTTCCAATGGTATTCCCGCCTAAAGCGTAACTCAGTCATTGATTGGGCGGATCTCCAGAAGAAGTTCCTCGACCGTTTCCAAACGGCCGAGCGAAAGGTCTCCTTAGCCGAGCTCTGCTCTCTCCGAGAGAAGAAAGGCGAGAGCGCCCTCGACTTCATCAAGAAATGGCGAGACCTCAGCATGAGGTGTGTCAATCCGCCAGTCCAGGAGGATGCCAGGAAAGGCGCACGGCGATGGACCCTTTTCTTCCGCTTCACTGCTGTCGGAGCAACTGTAGGGAAGTCTTCATATTGTTGCTCCCCACCAAAGAAATACTGAAGCCACGTGCCCATCTGCATGCGCCTCTTCTCTCCAGGCTTCCGCGCTTCCCGCGAATCAAGTGTCAAATGCAGCAGGGTGTGGTACGCCTTCATCAAGTAACGATAGGCGAAGCCTGTAAAATATCTGCCTTCACCGTCTGTCTGGTCCTTCAGCCAGTCCGGGAAGTAAACCTCTTCATACGGCTCCCCATCTATTGGTAAGCCGCTCAGCTGGGACAGACTCCAGAGATCCAACGAAGTTTCTCCCTCTGCAGTATAGAAAGTATTGTATTCTGGGCAGAAGACTTCGATCATCCCGTAGCACAGTCCTCGGGAGATTGGATACCGGTATCGTGAAGCATATATACTGTGGAAGACACCGGCATTTACCAGGATCGGAGCATACTGCTGTAGCACATAATCTGTAAATTCAATAGCTCTCGGGCTGAAGGCATGAGCGTCAGTGGCTTTAAGCTCTCCGAACCATCCCACGAAGATTTGATGCTTGAAACGGACTGCCAGGCAGTCCATAAGAAAGGGTTCGTCTCGATGCCCCCATTTCAGCGGGGCGAGGAATAAACCGTATATGGGCTTCTCTCTGTGAACACGCCCGCCAGTCTCGTTCCATCGAGCTGGCGTAAATTACGGCGCTCTTATCAACAGCCCAATGTCTGGAGTCAGCTCCTGCAAGCCAAGGACGGTGTCCCATTTTCTGAGTTCTCCGAGAAGGTATATGGGCACGCCCCGAATAACTGACTCGTTCAAACCATCTCTGTCCACTAGTAAGGCTCCCTCAGCTCGACGAACGAGAATTATATCACGCTTCCCATGAAGGTTGAAGCATCTGATGAAGGCCATCAAGTGCTTGTCCTTAGGGTGGTCCAGTCTGACGCCATCCCCACGCTCATACTTGAAGTGATCACCGTTGAGGATCATTAGTCGGCTGGTGTCAATGGTATCAATTTCTGAATCTGAGGATTTTGCAACCACGGCTATCCGCCTGAATTCTCGGTCTAGAGAATGAACAGTCTCCCATGTCATGGCGACGCGGGACGCAGAGGAAGAAGAATCGAATGCCATGTTATCTACAAAATGGCATCCAGAAAAGAACAAGCAAAGTCAGAAGTCAGTTGATTGAAGCATGATTTCTGATAAAATTTTGACAGAGTCTCCCCAGCCCGGGAGTTTGCCAAAAGAGAAGCGAAAGCTGTCCACCAAGGCCAAGGCGAATGAATGGATTTCTGTCCCATTCATTGGGACCGTCCATGAAAGAAAGGGCTTCATGACCAGTAGTTGTATTGATAATCACTTTGGTGATTGGCACAGGAAAGTGATCTTTTGGACAGGCCTTCTTCAGGTCATGAAAATCCACACAGATCTTGATCTATCCATTCTTCTTCTTCACCGACACAATGTTGGCCAGCCAGGTGGTGTATTGATTCTCTACTACAAAGTAGACATCTATGAGCTTGTCGACTTTCTTGCAGACCTATTTTACCAATTCCGGTCCCGTGCTCCGGGGAGGCTACTTCACTGGCTCCATTTTGGGATCAATTGCCAATATATGCTGGGTTACTTCGAGGCTGAGATCGGGCATCTCTTTGTAGTTCCAAGCGAAGCAATCGTGAAATTCCTGCAGGAACTTCACATAGTCCTCTCTCTCTCGAGGGGGTAAGTGGGCACTCAGAAAGGTTGGCTTGGGGTCACTTTCCGTGCCAAGGTTAATTTTGATCAGCTTGTCGACGGTGGCCTGGCCACCATCTTTAATTTCTGGTGGGGCCGGCAACAGATCGACAAAGTCTTGATGTTTGCTCTCCTAGGCCTCAAGGATGCTGTAGGTCTCTTCTTGCTCATCTTGGCCTGGTGCCAAAGTGGCATTCACCTCGTATCCCTCCTGGACCGCAATCGACGCGCCTGTGGGGTTTCCTGGCGTGGGAGGGCATAAGGCTACCCTGGAGTCTTCCAGGTAATCATCATAGATGGCTTCAGTCAGGGCCGAGGCCGCTACATCTTCAGGAGCCTGGTGCTGGATGGATATAGTGCAAACTCCTCTCCTGCGGCTGCCCATCACATGGGGACGCGACGGGGCCACTACATAGTCTCCTATTCTGAGCTCATCTCTGTCGATCAGGTCTTGAGCAATATCTTTGAAGACATAACAATCTTCAATAGCGTGACCAAGTATCTAGTGATAAGGGCAGAATAGTGGGTCACCACTTCTCCAAACATCATGAGGCCTCTTGGACCTCGGGAGGGAGACCTTGCCATAGTGGCAGGCCCAGTCAAAGATGCCTCGGGTCTTTTCTTTTGGGAAGGAGTTGGGCTTCTGTAGCTTCTCTTCCAATGTAAGGCCTCGCCCAACTGGTTGTCTGGCTGAAGGGCTCGCCATATTCCTCGCCCCCCTCCCCGCCTGGATGGAGGTGTCAGGACTGGTGGCCCAGGACCAAGTCAAGTATTTACCCCTCTTCCTACCTCGCTAACAGACGGGGATGAGGGAACCCTGATGATGCGGTCCCTTGAGGTCTCACGTAAGTAATCATGTGAGGTAGGAAGGATGGCACGTGGAATCTGTTAGCTCATGAGTGGGCACGTGATCCAAGGTGAACTGTCTCAAAAAAATCATGCCACGTGGACCTACCTTCACTCAAATTCCAACACGTGGAAAGAACCTTTGAGAAAACCTGTTGGCGGGAGTGCTCCCTCCGCACGCCTCGAAGGATGATGGGGACCACACTAATCAGGCCCTGGAAGCTTCTCACAAGCACGTAATCCAAGGTGAGAGTCTTGACTAGAGATTCAGCCACATGGACATCATTATCTTATCACCTGACATGTGGATTCTCTGGAAAAGGGGGCATGAGCCCAACACACGTCCGAGCCGTGAGCCCATGGGACCCCAGGTTTGAAGCCCCATAAGAAGGCATCTTCGGTGATCAAAGGAACCTAACCAAGAAACGAAAAAAGGAGAGCCGAAGGAGAGAAGAAGGAAGAGGAGCTAGATAGAGAGGAGCCAGAGTGATCCAGAGTGAGAAAGAGGAAAAGAAGTATTTGAAGGAGCTGATTGAAGAATTATGTGCATCAGTTGTAGGATCAAATCCTCAACTATTCCGCTCTATTGAGAGCCACATTTTAGTCTATTTCTTGTTTGTTTCCTTTGAATTTCTCCCTGATTTTTGATACTCTGTCTTTGTCTATGAGCTTTCCTCCTGTGGATTCAGGAGAAGGGAGAGTGTTCTCTGATTTTCCTCTGGTGTGGAGGAAGGGAGACTAAGTCTCCAGGTTGCGAGTGACTTGGGGTCACTCGTGGGTTTCCCTCTAGTGTGGAGGAAGGGAGACTAAGTCTCCGGGTTGTGAGTGACTTAGGGTCACTTGTGGTTTCCCTCTGGTGTGGAGGAAGGGAGGATTTATCCTCTGGTTTTGGACTTGCAGGTGGCAAGGCCAGATTTCAGGTTCTGTGGGTTGCAGGATCTGGTTCTAGGGATTTGTTTCCCTAAGGGCAAGCTGTGTAACAGCCGTTGTTGCAGACTAAGTTTGTTGTGATTGTTTGCTTGATAAGCAAGGTACCTCACTCGGTTTAAGTGAAGGAGCGGACGTAGGTAGACCTTGGGTCTGACCGAACCACTATAAATCTCCTGTGTTCCATCTGATGGTTTGCTGGCCAGGTTGTTCATTCCTGACCCAATTATGTTGATCCGTTGTTTTGTCACTGCTTCATCCCTCTTGTGCTTTCTACATGTTTAAAGGAAGGCCCATTCCATGCACAAGACCTTCTTAGAACTACTGTTGTTCTATTAGCTATTTCAACGTAGTTTTTCATTGGGACGTATTATATATAATTCAAAAAATAAATTATATGCCTAAATATCACAAAAATGCCTATATAAAATCAATAAATTTCCTAAATTCATTCAATCCGATGATTCAAATTATTATGACTCACTAAATTCACATAGAATTTAACAAGCCAAATTACAACTATGAAGATACCAATAATGAAGAAACTAATAAATTCAGATAACTGACATATAGCAAATGCTGGTGAGTCAAAAGATAATCTCTCACATCTTGAAAGAGAAGAAATTAAAAAAAAACTATAAATCTTATAGGCAGAGAGAGAGTGAGACAGACTGCCGTCAAAAACCAAATTTTGCGCGCATCTATGTGAGACAGAGACAGAGTGAGACCAACCGTGGTCAGAGCGAGGCGAGGCGAGGCGAGCAGTCGCCGCCTCACCTCACCTCAGTGCCTAGGCGAGTGCCTAAGCCCTTTGACTACATAGAAGGTAGGCATTGTGTGATAGAGACAGAGGGGCTGATGAGGGAGATTGGAGGTGGCTTCTCTGGCTGTAGGGAAGGCAGGAGGAATCATAGTGCTATGGAACATTTTCAAGGTGGAGGAGGGGGAGGAGGATAGGTAGGTCAGGCGGTGGGCCATCAGCATTCACTTTTGGTTCCTGAGGGACAGTTTCTCCCTCGGGATGTATGGCCCTCAGACTAGGGAAGGGAAGTATGATTTGTGGCAACAGCTGATTGGGCACCTCCTTGCTTCTGGATGGCCATGGTGTGTGACTGGTGACTTCACTGCAGTGACTTCAGCTTCAGAGAGGTCGGCAGCTCACCTCACTCGGGGGAGACAGAGGACTTCTGTGACTTCATTCAGCAAGCAGCCTTTATTGACATTGGATTGGTGAATGCTTAGTTCACCTAGTCCAATTTGAGGGAGGATCCATCTTGTTCTAAGCTACACAGGTTCTTGGTGTCAGTGGACTGGGAGGACCATTTTTCTCATGTGCAAGGCTCTTGCTTGCCTAGGCTGACCTTTGATAAAAAGCCTATCCTCTTGAGGACCAGTAGAGATCATGAGAGGAGACAGGCTTTTAGATTTGAAAGGTACTAACTTTAGGAGAAAGATTTCTTAGACATAGTCAGACATGTGTGGGATGGTCGGAGACGCCACAAATCTTGCATGGCTACTTTGATTGATAAATTGAAACATCTGACCCAGGTGCAAAAAAGTTGGGGAGCTAGCAGGAGGCTACCAGCCGGACAGGAGAAGGAAAGGATTCTTCATCAACTGCAAGTTCTGGATCGCTTGGAGGAGGCAAGTTTGATGGATGAGGCTGACAGATTAAGCAGAGATTCGCTTCGAGCACAGTAAGATGAGATCCTACTGAGAAAGGAAATTTACTAGAAGTAGAGATCGAAGGAGAAATGGCTCAAGGAAGGGGACAGGAACACAACCTACTTTCACAGGATTGCTTCAGCAAGAAAAAGGACGAATCACATTGCCTGTATCAAAGCCGGGGAGCTCTTACTTCATAGGGAGGGAGACATCAGGAGTCATGCCAGGGACTTCTATGCTACCCTTTCCACCGAGAAGCAGACGACCAGACCGGATTTTGCACATGACTTACTTCCCCACCTCTTCCAGGCAGAGATTGAGGCTCTTACGAGCCCCTTTCTAGAGGAGATTAGTCAGGCAGTTTTCCCTCTTGCAGGTGACAAGGCCCCGAGACCAGATGGTTTTGCTATAGTTTTCTTTTAGCATTGTTGGGATATCATCAAGGAGGACCTCATTGGTGCAGTGACAATTCCAGGAGGACAGGGCTCATTTGAGGGGGGTATTAACAAAACTCTCTTGGTCCTGATCTCTAAGAAGGGGGACCAAACCTGACAGATTTTCGGCCCATTAGTTGTACTGAATAGCACATACAAAATTATCACTAAGGTATTGGCCAAGAGGCTTGATGATGTGGTTGATGGACTGGTTAGTGGCTATCAAGGGGCTTTCATCGTGGGAAGACACATCTAGGAGAATTTTCTTGTTGCACATGAATGTTTATTTGCCATGAAGCAACAGAGGAAGAGGGGTTTGGTCCTCAAGCTGGACTTCGAGAAAGCTTATGACGGGATAAACTGGAATTGCCTCCTTCAGGTGCTGGCAAAGATGGGTTTTGATCAGATTTAGATATCTTGGATACTGGGGTGTATTTCATCTGCTTCTTTTGCTATGCTCATTAATAAACAACTCCCCCCCTATTTCCATAGTGGAAGAGAGCTTCGACAGTGAGACCCACTCTCCCCTGTCTTGTTTGTTCTGGTAGCTCAGACCTTGAGTAGATTATGGATGAGAGCTAAGGAAGAATTATTACTAGCTTTCAGCAAGGTCAGTCCAGTAGTTGTATCACCCATCTACAGTATGCTAGTTAATGAGCAGCAACAGCTAGTTGATACTAGAGATGGTGCAAAACATAACTGGGCTGAAGGTAAACTACAGCAAGAGACATGTGGCGAGGATCAATATGGAAGAGCCAGCCATCAAGAGGGCAGCTCACATCTTTGGTTGCCAGGTTGGGAGTTTCCCTTTCTCTTTACCTGGGTATTCCTCTATCTTCAGGACCACTTGGATATAAGGATTGGCGGGTGGTGCAGAGGTATAAGTCCAGACTTGCAGGATGGAAGGCCAGACTACTTTCATATGGAGGTCATTTGGTACCATGCAGATCTGTGTTGGACAACTTGTCGATCTATTTCCTCTCCATTTTCAGAGTACCAAAGATGGTGGCTAAGAGATTGAAGTCCATTCAAGCTAGGATTTTTTGGCAAGACAATAGGAGTAGAGACCGAGGATGGCATGATATTACATGTGGGTGAGTTTGTCTGAGCAAGGAAGCATGTGGTCAGGCATCAAGAGCATTAGATACTTCAATTTGACCTTACTATGTAAGTGGCTGTGGAGGCTCGGGACAGAGGTTGGGGGATTATGGACGCAGCTGATCAGACAGAGATACTACTCCTCCAGAGCGTGGGACTTGCTCCCGCCCCGGTTGTATAATGTCTCCCTGATCTGAAGAGGCATTCTACAGTGTGTGGACTTCTTCAGAGTTAGTGTTCACGTCAGCTTGGGTGACAGAGAAACATGTTTGTTCTGGCAGGATGTGTTGCTTGTGCGAGGCTGAGGAGGATGATCTGGACCACTTATTTACAAGTTGTCCCTTCCCGAAGGGCATTTGGATGAGGATCTGCCAGAGCTCACAACAGACCTTGGGCCACTTTAAGGGGGTGGTCCGATAGCTTCTTACCAAGCGGCACCGGAGGTGGATTCTTACGGGCGACATGATTATTTGGTGGCTTATCTTACATGCCACTCTTTGGGATTTGTGAAGTGAAAGGAACAATAGGCTATTCAGAAAGGAAGCAAGGACAAAAGACATTTTATTTTCTTTTGCTCGTGAGAAGGTGATTTTTGGGGCAAAGCATGTTTGAAAAGTGGAGGCTTATAACTCCTCGCTCTTTTTACCCTTGGGGAGTTAGTTGGGTACACCTTTACGGTGTGGGTATTTTTCGTAAAGGGGTTTTGTGAGCAGAGTAGATGTGTACATCCCTTTCTTTTCTTAATATATTTCATGGTACCATCCACACTTCAAAAAACTCAATCACCATTTCTATCTCTCGCTCTGGAGGTAAGCCTGGTAACTCATCAGGGAAGACGTCGGGAAACTCAGAGACCACTGGTATACCACTGACATCTTGCCATGGTGCCTCAAGAGCAACCACTGAAGCTAAGAATCCCTGACACCCTGCATTAAGTAATCTACAGGCTCGAATAGCAAAAATAATTAAACGAGAGGAACGAGATCGAATACCTTGGAAATAAAATGTTGGCATCATATGCCACCCCCTCTTCCCTCTGTCCCCTTCCTCCCCACGTCATACCCCAACGCAAGGCGAGGAGCCAAAATCACCCTACACCCCCCCTCCACACTCAAACGCCTTCCCCTATACGCAGACAACACCCCCACCCCTATTCACACCATTCCCCTCTGCTTCTTCCTCTTCTCCTCATCCTCTTCCTCTTCCACGCCACCTGTCGTTGCCACTAAAGGAACCACCAAGCCGGCCAACCCAATCCCACCACCCCACTCTCTCTCTCTCTTCCGTCGAAGTCTGTCCAACAATGCATCCCCAACACCCCACCGCCGGTATCCGCCTTTGGTCTCCCACGCCCACCGCTAGCGCACCGCCAACACCACATTGCCACTTCGACGCTCCGTCTTTCTCCATGCTGCCTCACATGAGCCAATCTCCCTCTCTGCCCCTTTTTTTCCACTTTTACCCCTCCTTCGTCCCTTTCCCGTCATTGCGTCCCTATGTTGTCTTTTCCTCCCACCTCTTTCTCCTTCTCACCCCCTCGTTCTTTCTCCAATTGAGCCTCCCGAAGAAAAGGCCAAGGAACTCTCCTCCTCTTGAACGGAGCCTCCTCCCCCATCAGTCAAGCCAGTCCGCTAACGGCAATAATCAATCGCCTCTGCACGGCTCCATCGCCATCCCACGGGTTTCCCAACCCAATCCGGGTCAGCTGCATCAAGAGAGGGCCCAGTTTGACTCAGTCCATCACTGATTTGTGCTTAATCCCTCATCAAAGAGTTTGGGATTTTCCCACTCCCCCTCGGCACCGCATCTCTCATATCAAGAGGGATATCTTGAAGAGCATAAACATTATTAACATGGTTTGCCATCTCTTACGAAACGTCTGAGATCTCTATCGCTCCAAAGGTCACAAGAAACAAAACCCCCGAGACCGAAATCTTCTCCACCCCTCAATTTTCCCTTTCCTCTCTCCCTATCTCTCTCTACCTTGACCCCCTTGAGCTCTCTCTCTCCACAATCTCTCTCTGTCTCTCCCTTTGTGACACGCTCCCTCAGACTCTCTCTCTCTCCCCCCACCCTCTCAAGAGTTCTCATTTTCTTCCTCCTGGCGCGCGGTTCTGCTTCATATCAGTCTGATCTGACCCCCCTCACTCAACGGGTTCCTCCTCGCCGCTCTGACATCGTCTGGTGCTCCCCCTGGTTGCTGCTCGAAGAAGACTTATCCACGGTCGTCCTTGACTTAATCCAGCCACGTTTGGACTTTAGGAGTGGCCGTGGCGGTTACAACCAACTACTGCTACACCCTGGGGTCAGCTTGAGCCAGAGCGCAGAGAGCCTGTTCCAGGAGCCACCCCGACTGGTGACGACGATGGGTCCATCCATGAAAATTCTCCAGCATTCTAGGGTCTGTCAGCGACGATTCGGCACCAGTTTTGGTGACTTCCAAGCTCAGGGGAGTGCACATAGGTGACTATAGTGACTCACTGTCCTGCAGTCCCAGACCTGGATAGAACCGGAGAAGTGCCCTTCCGGCACCGACTTAGTTAATCTCCCCTCCCCGCTTGGCCGGCGTAGCGCCCCTCCCTGTGCAGAGGTAGTGTTGATGTAATCCTTAATTTCTCCTCCCCTGGTCCAACCCCCCTGTGTGGGGAGTAGTGCTTGTATAATCTGAACAGGGGAAGCTACATTGGCACAGTGTGCGGGGAACCCACACTCCCCGCTCGCCCTCGTCTCCGGCCAGGATTGGTGTCTTCACGCCGATCAGGTGAGCTTCGGGCCACTCTCCTCTGCTAGGTTTTCTTGCCTTTGCTCAGCATAGTATTGTCTCTAGTGGCGCCGTCGGCGGTGAGGTGAGTGCCCGGTCCCGAATCCTCATCAAGTTGAGTGCCACCGCAGGTGAGTTATGAGCGAGACTCTACAACCCATGCCCTTGGAGTGCTGGCCGCCCGTGAAATTGGGCATCCTGGACCCTTAGGGGTTCAGCCTCAAGCTAGCCAAACCCCGAAACAGTGAGGTCCCACTTCAGACCCTCATCCCCATCGCTGGTCCACCTACGGACCTGGGTGTGCGCTACGCGAGTGAATCCACTAGAGTGAGTCCGCCGTTCCATTCGTGCTTGCTTGCTAGGTCCAAGGAGCAGTGTCACATCAAATTGGTATCAGAGCAAGTTCTAGACTTGTCTCCACTAAGTATTATCCTAGGGCGCATCAAGCATTTAGAGTCATTCTAGACATCAACATGGTTACCTCTCTTTGGTCATACCCATCCCACTCGGCCCTACACAAGAATCCGATTGACCCACTACTTTTAGACATCATTCGAGATGAGGGTGTTACCTTTGACGGGTCACATTCTAATGATTATCTTAGGTG
The DNA here is from genome assembly GCA_024336825.1 of Amorphophallus titanum. NCBI lineage: Eukaryota > Viridiplantae > Streptophyta > Magnoliopsida > Alismatales > Araceae > Amorphophallus > Amorphophallus titanum. Next base: position 7,839 of record JANBPO010005608.1, on the reverse strand, counting down.
GGAGACTACCATGGACAAGAGATTTAGGAGCTTCTAAAGTAGCTGTTCCGACGCAGTATGCCCAGGAACCTGCATGCCGATCTAAGGAAGAAGTAGAGATTGGAACCCCAAATCGAGGTATTTAGGAGTTGTTGGACCCAGACAATTTTCCAGTAAAATGCTAAGGAATAAGGGTTCAGGAATTTTCCCAAACACCTTTAAAGCATGGGCTACCTAGCCCTTTCTATAACTCTGTGGGTCCGGCCAAGGGCCCTAACCGGTTTGCCGTGACATGCGGCTACAACAGCAACTAACTAGGACCATTCCCGACTACTCAACTACGGGCTTTGCCTGCATTCTACATGGTCGCCCGGGCCAACCCGGGGGCACCCCGACTCCAAGCCACGCCATGTGGCACCCAGTGAAAAGGCTAGGGGCCCACCTGAGACACCTTCTTTCAACCCTCTAAGGTCAAAGGGAGACCTAATTAAGTCAACCATAGGCTTTGGAGGCCTGCAGCACGCATATACGGCTCATACACATGTGTTCGGTATTTTCCCTAACACCTCTTGGGTGCGTATATTCCAGTCTTTCTACAGCAAACCACGGGCCGACCCACGGTTCTAGCATATCAACTGGGTTCTACAACGACCCCCCAGCAAGTCAGGGCCACCCCCGACTCTCAGACACGTGGCCACGAGCCACTTATATTTTACTCTCGGGCCAACCTGAGGCTACCCTACCAACCTGCTGTGCAAAGCGGCATGTAGCACGAGGCCTGGCCCACGCACCCAAGGTGCCTCTCTTCAGCCCCCACGGGCTCTTATCCTTAGCCCAAGCCCCACCCCAGGGCCCCTCAGCCAACTAATCTGACCGTCCAACAACTTGGGGTGTGTTGGGTATTTACCCGAACACCTTGCGAGTGACGACTATGGCTCGACAAATAACGGCCCCCACAGGCTGATCCCAGTACCCTGGAACCCCTTGTCCCTTAAAGGACACCCCCAGATGGCAAAGGAAGACCCTCGGGGGTCATCCCTTGGGGTTGCGACTTGCCCGGGGCCAATTCACCCTGGGGCACGGCCGCGCCCCCAAGGGAGGGTGAACTCCCCAGGGGCAGCGTCCTCTCTCCAGTCCAGAGGCTCGGTGGTCCTCTCCAATCCCACTTCGATCCCGTAGTACAAGGTTTGCTCAGGGATTCGTTCAACATACCAGTACGTGGAAGAAATCACGAAGAACGCGTACGACAAGGCACGAGGGGTCAACACTCAGTCAACGCGCACAAGCAAGCTCCACGTATCCTCCCTGTCCTTTTCTTCTTAGTCAAATTAAGAAGAAAAGAGTCAGACCAGCAACCTGTCTCCGCCCCGAGAGCCCTTCCGGCTTGCTGTCCGTCAACCCAAGATCGGTCCTCCTGGGCCCCACTTGTAGCCCTTTACCTCCCTGCATGGAGTGGGCAGTGAAACTCTTGGTGTAATTATTGTAATTATTTTTATCGGGAGTACGAGTCTTGGCCGGGGTCGCCTTCCCCACGCCTGATAGCGTGGAGGTATCGTCTCTAACTCTTGGCATTTGCTTTTCTCGTATATTTTTGTATGCCGCTACATGAGTGTGTTAGGTTATCTAGCCCGTCAATTTTATTACCCCTATGAGTGAGTGAGCGTAACCGTCCCGTGACCTGATCCGGGCATGAAAGAGAGTTGACCACCCTAGCTCACTGTCGGTTTCTCAACTGTCCACGTCCGCACGCTTCCCTCTCTAGGGATGAGTCGCGAGCTTGCTTAGAGTCCCAGGTTCGCATCAAATTGGTGTCGAGTCCGCTGCCCGTCTCGCATCATCAAAGCTAAGATAACCCTTTTCACACATAGGCATGCAAGATTTAAGGCTTACTTGAACACCTCTGCATGCTCCTGCCATGAAATCTGCCAAAATGATCAGGACTAAAAGGTCATTTTCGACCCCACAATGCATGACGAGTGTCAGGCTCAATAGTTAATAGCTCATCAAGAATATTCTCCACTCGTCATAGCACTCTCTCGATCAAGGCATCCATGCCACCACCTTAACCTATGATCTCGATGCCTCAGGGACTGGCTAAACCTCAAACTAGGGTGGCCAAAATGACACTAACTCCTTCGGACTACGTTCATGGCCATCTTGTAATGAACTATCCCCGCCAGCCACCTGGCCTCGTCACAGGTATCTCTTATGCCATAACAAAACTAACACAAGCCGACGAAAACTCTACCTAACTCAGCACAACCGGGGACACCACCACAAGGAGGAGGTAACTCTCTATCTTACTCCTCACGCCCTCGTTGGCAACTTGATAATAGCCAGATCCACCTTCACAATGCCATCACCACACACTCTAGCTCCAGAGTGAGAAATAATGCAGTAAACAAACACAAGCCCCTATGCTAACTGCCAACTGCACTGGACTCTTTGGACTCTTGAATACTGTAATTATCTTAAATTCCCATGCACGTCCACAACTCACTCTAATACCAACTGTAATGACCCAGAATCCAGATACTACAAAATACTTGATACCATTCGAATCTTGGTCTACCACCCATGAACCAAAAGACTCGGAAGGGTTATTATGGTGTCGTGGAGGTGCATTGGAATCTAAAATAATATAAGAAGAACCAAGTGACGCTAAGCCACTGGACTCAGGACAGTCCTCTAGACGCACTAAACCCAACGGTCCTTGAGTCATAAGACTCGGGGTCAAGGCCGTTGTACCGGACGGTACTAAGCCATCAATCTGCCTAGGGTCAGAAACCTCAGCACGATAACGCACAGGCTGTTCGCAACCGCCACGATCATTCCCCCCAAAAAGGGAACTATGAAGACCTCCAGCTCCTAGGCTGGACAACTGGGCTCACAGCCCAAGGCCTCACACGGGGCGGACTCAAAAATCACTTTCTGGAGAAACACGCGACGTGCGGGGGAGCCTCACCGCACCCACACCGATACATGGCGACTCGATCGAGCGTAACACAAAAGCCCAAACACATGCGGTAGCCCGAACCCACCACACCTATGGGCACGCTAATCGAGGTAACACGACATCTCCAGACATCCCCGAAACACAGTCACGGAACCCACGGGATGTCCGAAACACTTACGAGATCGAAGGTCAACTGCCAGGTCACAACCGGGTCGACCGGATGTCTACATACCACAACAGGGGCACGAGAGGGTAGCCCGGACCCTCAAGCCCATGGGAACACTATTCGAGGTAAAGCGACACCTCCGGACACCCAAAAATATGGTCACGGTACTCACAGGGTGTCCAGGGATGCACACGGGCCAAGGAAGGCACGCCAAGCTGCCCTCCCACCCTCGGACCTACAAAATTGGTCACTCTCATAAATGCGTCGCCCGCTCTGGGCGCGTTCATGAACGCGGCCTCCACCTCGAGCGTGATCAGAGAAGAATGCACCCGTCATGAGGGGCGCGACCCTACAGAACGCGGTGGGTCCCCTGGGTGCGTCAACCCATTGACGTGGCAGGGTTAATGAGTGCGATCGTGGTCACCGTTGGTCCCATCACCGCAATCCCAACCGCCATACTATTCATCTTCCTCGATGAATGCGGTTGATCGGGGTGACGCATTACCAAGAACGCGCCCACCTGGGTGAGGGCGTTCTCAGTCCGCGCCTGAAAATGGTAGAAAACACGGGGAAATCCATTCCATGCCCCTATCACCCCCAGGTGAAGGGGAAACAAAAGGGAAAACCTTCCCCAAGCCCCTAGGCATGCATCTAAACCCCTGGATCGGCCAAAAACGTCGTAAAACGGGAAATCCGGCTTACACCCCAAAACATGCTCTTTTCTCCCGATTGCTCAAATAAGCCCGCTCGGCTCACCACGGCCTACCAAAACCACGGGAAAGGAAGTACAGGGGTTAAGGATCCGTCCCCCTACCTCCACCGAAGAGAGGGCCAGCAAGGCCAGAGGGTCTCCCAAGGGGTTTGATTAGTCCAATCCTAGTGGCCGACCCGGTGCCGAGGGCAAGGGTAACACTCACTCCCACGATTGTCTCTCGAAGTCCGGGACTTGCGAGATCGGGCACTCTCTCTCACCGGCCAGCACAACTAAGAGCTAATATTGGAAGAAAAGTACTGTAATAGAGCAAGGGAAAGAGCACTTACTTGACCGGTTTGAAAAAACTGGTCCCGCTTGGAGACGTGGGTGCACAGGGAAGCGTGGGGCTTACCCACGCCGCGGTGAGTACGCTTCGACCTGTTCAAGAAATTACAACACTACGTCTCACACAGGAGGGGGATCTTAGGATGGGGGTTAAATGAATTACAGCCAAAACTACCTCCGCATAGGGAGGGGCCTTCAGCCAGCCAAGCGGGGAGGGGAAAGACGAAGAATAGAGCTTCACACGTTGACGGGGTCGGTTTTGTCCCTTCTTAGGAACAGGGGATAGACTGTCGATGCAGGAATTCTTTTGAATGCTCCCGAACTCCTTTTGCTAGCAAGACCAACGCCAAACTTTCGTGGATTGGTCCAAGAGGATGCAGGAATTTTGGCAGGGGCTGGGAAAGTCGTCGTCGATCGCGGTGAAGCTGGAATCAGGGACATTATTCTCTGGCTCGGACCTTCTTAGCACTGCAGTGTCTGGAAGATGACACCACCACAAATAGTCCCAAACACCGAATTGCACACGATCAGTGGCGTTGGAACCGTGGATGAGCTGCCTTCGAGACGAGACCACGGGGGTGCTAGATGATGTCGGAGCAGACCGTAGCAATCTGAACACTCACAGGGTGTCAGCTCTGTCCCAGGGTGGACAGAATTGTGGACTCTGGGGAGAAAAAGGAGAAGAAATTGTTCCGGTGGCCGAACGGAGCTCCACTTCTTCGAGGAGGAGGAAGACACGCAGAGGAAGGTCTCAGTTGATTGCCGCCTCCAGATCTTTAGATGGGCCAATGTGGCGACTGTTGCAATCCGTCTCTGGAAGCTGAACCGGACCCTTCTACGCAGTCGGAGTAGATCGCCTCTCCCGGACAGTCACGAGCTCAGAACAGGACGAGACGACTGCCGTTGCGAAGATGACTCGGAGACGCTTCCAAGGATAGCTCTTGCACCTTCTGGAACATCCGTATGGCATCGTAGTGTCTTCTGCAGTCTTTAGATTCTTTGGATGATGAACTAGACAGCAGGGACAGCCTTCCAAGCTCAAGTGGGGGAGTGGTGGAGGTGGCTAATGGTGATGGGAGGGGGAGGGAATCGCTAGGCTCATGCCGAGGGCATGCCGCATGGGCATCCCTCATACGGCGTCGAGCCCAAACACCCACCTCCGAAAAGGCGGCCCCCAGTGGTGATGAACGTATGTCATCTCGATAATCGTGCGTAACCCTAGATCTTGCTTGGTGAAAGCACTCCGCCTGGGTCCTACCTCGATAGTCATGTATGACCTTGATGTTACTTGGTGAAAGCACTCTGCCCGAGCCTTGTCTCGATAATCATGCGCCCCCAGACGTTGCTCGAAAGGGATGGCCCTCTCGACCCTGCCTCGACCTTCGTGCATGACCCAGATGTCGCTTCATGAGAGCACCCTGCCCAGTCCCTACCTCAACGAGCGCGATGCCAGATCTCTATCTCGATGTTCGTGCATGACACGGACATTGTTCGATGAGAGCACCCTATCCAGTCTTTGTCCCAAGGGTCGCACACCATCAGACACGGCTAAATCGAGGCACCCGGCCTGGTTCCCCGCCTCGATGATCATGTGTCACTTCGGTGTCACCTCGATAAGCATGCCCTTAGTGCTGTTACCCGGACAATGGGCATACTTCACAAGTCCCGGTGCAAGATAGGGCGCCAGGCCCCTGCCTCTGTCAACGGGTCCCGAGCACGACCATCAAGGTCTCGCGACACCCAGCCACCTCAGTCGCATCGGGGCCCTGGGCTCCCAACCACTTGACAATCTCAGTCACAACGGTGCCCCCGGCACCTAACTGTCAAGCACTCCAATCACAACGGTGCCCCCGGCACCCGACTGCCAGCCACTCCAGTCACAACGGTGCCCCCGGCACCAAACTGTCATCAACTATAGTCATGACGGTGCCCCCCCCGGCACCCGACTGCCAGCCACTTCAGCCACAACGGTGCCCCCGGCACCCGACTGTCAAGCACTCCAGTCACAACGATGCCCCCGGCACCCGACTGCCAGCCATTCCAGTCACAACGATGCCCCCGGCCCTCGACTGTCAGGCACTTCAGTCACAACGGTGCCCCCGGCACCCGGCTGTCAAGCACTCCAGTCACAACAGTGTCCCCGGCACCCGATTGCCAACCACTCCAGTCACAACAGTGCCCCCAACACCCGACTGTCATCAACTACAGTCACAACGGTGCCCCCGACACCAGACTGCCAGCCACTCCAGTCACAATGGTGCCCCCGGCACCCGACTGCCGGCCACTCCAGTCACAACGGTGCCCCCGGCACCCGACTATCATCAACTACAGTCACAACGGTGCCCCCGGCACCCGACTGTCAAGCATTCCAGTCACAACGGTGCCCCCGGCACCCGTAAAGAACATCTCTATCTTGGTGACTACCGAATTGAGCTGGTCGAAGCCTTTGATGTTGGTGCCGAGGAGTTTTTCACTGACCTCGGTCGCCAAATCTCGGTGACATATGGTGATGGCGTCCTCCTGAACTGGCGGGTTGACACACCTCATGCTGAGGTCCCGTCATTTCTTGACAAAATTGAGAACGCTCTCACCCTTCTTTTACCGAAGAGAGCAGAGCTCGACTAGGGAGATCTTTTGCTCGGCCATTTCGAAACGGTCGAGGAACTTCTTCTGGAGATCCGCCCAGTCGATGACTGAGTTGGGCTTCAGGCGGGAGTACCATTGGAAGGCCGTTCCTGTGAGTGAAGTGGCGAAGTAGCAGAGGAGGTATGACTCATCCAATGCGAGCTCGCCTATGGCCATAATGTAGTAGGCCAAGTGTTCATGCGGAGATCCTTGTCTGTCAAACTTTTGCAACTTCGGCGGCTTGGCATACTCCGGAGGGAGCTTCTTTAACTAGTGGTGTAGCGAGTAGGGGACGCTGTAGAGATCTATGGTTACAACCCCTTCCCTAAACTGGGTGAGCTTTGTCTCAATAATTCACTCGATCATCTGGCGTTGTGCCATAAGATTCTCTGGCACTGGCATACTGGATGGCTGTGGTTGAGCTTCAGCCAGGGGCATGTCGAACCCAGTTGCTGTAGGGGTTCAGATGGGCTGCGCCAAGGCGTTGGTGCCATTGGGCCCACCTGGCAGGGCTAGTGCTTCGGCCAAAGGCCTGGAAGGTGGCTGAGGGTGAATGTCTCGTTTCTATAGAAGATCTTGCAAGAGGGCCTTCAAATGCTAGTTCTCCCACATGAGAGTTTCGAGGGTCACCTCTTGAACTTCACTTGGTGAAGGATCATTGTTGATCGGCTCCGCATTGACATGGGCGGTACAGTCCTCGGCATGAACTTCTTCTACTAGTCCCGATGTCTGAGGTCCGACGAAAGTGCCGATATGGCCAACCAGAGCCGGAGGCTGAGTCTGGTGACGAGGTCTCCTGAGATGGGCTATAGGCTGGTCCAGATCATCAGACTGAGTCTCAGGTGGGTGTCTGGTGGTGTAACACGCGAACACCCTGACCGTGTCATTAAGGAACTAGACTGTCCACTTCTTCTGGGAATGCTTCTTAGGGCGGATGGGTACCCCCAGTCTGTCGAAGATCGAGGTTGTTGAGTCTCTCTGAGTGATTTTGATGATCACAAAACCCTGAATTAAGTTTCTATCTCATGCCATGTCAATGTAATCAAAAGTGAGGATTGAGGGTACTTAAGCGTG
>JANBPO010005603.1:0-27183 GCA_024336825.1 Amorphophallus titanum | reverse complement strand
ATATATAATTTACTACTTTGATTTTACAAAAGAATTTTATTTTTTTATAATTTAACGGGGTGCTACAGTGGTGGTCGACCGGTGTATAAGATGGTCATGCCTTTAGCATCGATCGCACTTTTGAACATAGCTCGAGCAATCCCGCTGTAGTGTTGGCCACCCACACCCCAATCGCAACAGAATTCTTGCTACAGACCACCCCCCTAGGTGCGCGCCAAAGACCCCTTCGGGAATCTCTTCGATAGCTTGCCGAGCTTCACGAGGGCCTAGGCACTTTAGGGGTGGTCCCACGTAGGACCTTCTGTAAAGTTGACCATCAAGCACGACGAAACTCTGGGCCTGATACTTGAGCTACCTCGCCTCCCGAGAGTCAGGCAGCGCCTCACCATCCCTCAACCAATGGATATAGGGCATCCTCCAATCATTGGGTAGTTCCTAGACGGTCCAAACAAGCTCGGAGTCGATGCTAGGGTGTTCCAGTTCTTCTAGGAGGACAGACCATGACCCAGACGGGTATGAGGAGGTGGCCACGCGAGAGAGCACGTCCACTCGAGAGTTCGACTCCCGAGTGATCTTGACGACATGGAAGCTCTTGAATTTCCGAGCCAACTCCTTAGCCAACTGAAGATACTTGATCATCTATGGTTCCTGGGCCTCGTAGTTTCCATTGAACTAGCTAGTGACCAGATGTGAGTCGGTGAAGATTGTGACCATTTCTGCTCCCAACTGCCTTGCCATATGAGCCCCTGAGATCAAGGCTTCATACTCGGAGGCATTGTTGGATGCCGTAAACTTGAATTTGAAGGCATACTACAGCTCTATTCCCTCAGGAGAGCTTAAGATAACTCTCGCACCACTGCCGGTAGAGCATGAGGACCCGTTGACAAAGAGTTCCTAGGTTGGGCCAGCAGTAGATGATAGAGGCTCCTCAGGCTGGGTAGTACTCTCTGTGATGAAATCGGCAAGACCTTGGCCCTTGACGACGGTGCAAGGACTATAAGAGATCTCAAACGGCCCCAGCATGACTGCCCACTTCACGAGGTGACCAGAGGCCTCAGGGTGGGTAAGGATTTGCCTCAATGGTTCATCGGTAAATACTACACTACTGTGCCCTAGGAAATGTGGATGAAGCTTCTAAGCTAAGGGTACCAACGCTCGCATGAGTTTCTCAATTCTGGGGTACATTTTCTCAGCTTCAAAGAGCACCTTGCTGGCGCAGTAAACCAGACTTTGGACTCCCTGATTATAACACCTAGGATTTGCTTGATCAGAATCTGTGAGTTTCGGAGCGCTGTTGTGGTTCCTTTTACTTTCAAATCATGAAAATGAGCATGGGAGGGAGAAAAAGTGGGTCACATGACCTCAGTGAGAGGACTGAAAGGCCCCATGGGCCATTCCATCGAGTGGGAGGAGGGGAAAATGCAGCCCATTGCGGCGAGAGAGAGATGGTCATTCCAGCGACTGCTACTCCTAGAAACGGTCAGCTGATGGCTGTCACTCTGAGAGACGGTCAGCCTATGACTGTTAATGAGATAGAAATGGTCCATACAGGGCCGCCACCTTTTGAGGGCTCTCTTCTTTTCTTTGATGCATGCATGACTCGCTAATTTACCTGATTTACTAACATGAATGTTTAATGCCTGTAAGGGAAATGCCAGACACGAATCTCATGGCTCCAGGTCCGGGCCGTGTACTTAGCACTGCTAGAGTTCCAGCGAGGGAGGCTACCAGCGATGGGCTTCGTAGAGTTCTTGGACATGGAGGTGATGAGACTGGACACAACATTCCTTTACGTACTACATGACCGGTGGGACCCAGTGAGCCAAGCATTCGTGTTCTCGTGGGGACACAACATCCCCATGCTAGAGGACGTGGGCGCACGATGCGCCAGTCAGTGGGTGGACGCACCTCGTCTATCGAGAGCTGGCACGGTGACTATTGGGGCTCAATCTAGTGAGGCCCAGACGGCACTCTTCTGGGTTGGCGAGAGCAGTTCTACGGAAGAGCCTTGGCCTATGTGGAGCAGCAATCGTTGTAGGTGAGCTGCCAGAGTAGCACCTGGGGACATTGACAGATAGAGCGCAACAGAGAGTAGCAATGTGACTGGGACCCAAGGCGGATGTGGTCCTCCGACGATTCCTGATGCTATTGTTTGGAAAGCTACTCTTTGCTACATGAGCCGACGGGGTGAGCTGCAGGCTCCTTCCCCTACTAGAGGACCTGGACACGACAGGCGAGTACATGTGGGGCACGATCGTGCTTGACTTCTTGTTCGACACGCTCAGCACCACTAGTAGGTGGATGATGCTCGGTGGTTTCTCACCACTGCTTCAGGTAAGACTTGACTTGTACATGCTTGTGCAATTGTTATGACCTTATAACTGCTATATGCTGACTCCTTAACAAATGAAATGTAGGTATGGGCCTATATGTACCTTCCTGGTCTAGGGAGAGGGAAAGAGGTGTACCCCGACTGAGTGCCCATCGCGAGGCGATGGATGGCGGTTCGGGACACAGGCTCGTTGCGATGTCACGTGTGGGCCATCTAGGACGAGATTGATACGCTACCTTATGCATCGGTAAGACTTAAACCTGAACCTTCCTTCATGGCTCAGAAGCTCGGCTCGCCCGCTCGGCATGACGTTTCCTTCCTCGGCTGCTATCTCCGCATGATGCAGCTCCTCCAGCGATGATGTTAATGTGGACCCCGCGGGAGGTATTGTCGATCTCCTCTGGGGTGCCTCGGTCTTCCTTGTGTCTGGACACGTATTGGGATAGGTGTCCCTGGCAGACGAGGTGCTCGATCTCATCTTGGAGCTGGTGGCAATTGCCTGTGTGATGCCCGTGGTCGCTATGGAACAGGCAGTGCTTGTTGCGATTGCGGTGCTTTGCCTTCATAGGCTCGGGCTGGCGGAGGAGACCCGAGCCTTTAATGTCTTCGTAAATCTCATATACTAGAGCGGTTAAGGGAGTGTACCGCTCGTATCTCTGAGACGGCTCTTTGTGCTCTCCATCTTGATTCCGCCCCCGAGCTTGCCTCGGACGTCCGCTTCTTGTCCCCCTCCTGACCCGAGCCAGTTGTGCCTCGACACGCGTTGAGGACCTCTTCGCACTCAGCATGTCGTAGAGCCAGGGTCACTGGCTCGGCAAGGGTCGAGGGAGGGTGGAGGACGAGCTCTCCAGGGAGGTTCTCGTCGCGGGTGCCCCCGGTCAGGGAGGTTATGGCCGAGGCTACGTCCAGGCGGGGGATTCTCAAGGCTTCCGATTTGAATCGGTTGATATAAGCCCAGAGCCTCTCCCCTTGTTCCTTTTTGAGAGCCAACAACCCCGCCACTGACCTGGGGGGCCGCTCCCCGCGAAACTCTCTTTGAATACTCGCCCAAGCTGCTTGAAGTCCCGGATGGATCCGGGGGCGAGGGCCCGGAACCATGCCTGAGTGCCCTGGACCAGAGTGGTCACAAACGCTCAGCACTTAATGGCGTCGGACGCCCTGTAAAGAGTCATTAGGGCATTGAAGCTGTCGAAGTGATCGGCCGGGTCACCTTGGCCGTCATAGGACTTGAAGGTCGGATGGAGATCCTGGGGGAGATCTCTGCCTTCAAGATGTAGTCGGAGAACGAGGATTTCTCCTCGTCCTTCGCAGGAGAGGTCTTCTGCAGGGCGCGAAGGGCGCGCTCCTGCTCTGCGAAACGCCTCTCGAAGTCTCGCAGTCGGAGAGACAACTCCGGATGTCATTGGGCTGAGGGGTAGGGGGCGGACCTGGAGGCTGCCCTGGCGCCCCTCGGGGGCTTCGGTCTCCTGGAACGGGCGACGTGCTCCACGCCTCTCCCTCCTCGGGCTCAAGGAAGCTTCCTGCTCCGGGGGGGGGGGCTTGTGAAGGTCCGCCTAACCTGTTGCGGATAAGTCACCATCCCGCTCACCACCCATTTATCACACTCATCCACATGGCCCTTCACCTTCTCATTCGCATCCATAAAATCCTCCACATCGTCATGTTTCGCCGCTCATCAACATGCCTACACAACGGCACCCATTTGAATTTGATGATTATGAAGAATTGGAAACGACACATTGTGAAGATTTTGAAGATCTTCAAGATAAACCTACTCCGAGTTGTCTTCATTTCTCTCTTCCACTGCTTCCACAAGAACCCCCTGTTCAGGATGAAGCCACTATCCCTACCCTTGTCTATGAGACATCATGGTGTTATGAGGACGAGTCAATACTCCAGCAACCTACGCCAATGCACCATGAATCAGCCATTATCCCTACCCATGTCTATGAGACCTCATGGTGTTACGATGATGGGTCCATGCTCCCACAACCCATGTCAATGCACCATGAATCACCCACTATAGTAGGGAGTTGTCAGACTAAACTCAAGAAAATCCGATTACATTACCAGAACAAGTCATGCTACAACAGATGTGTAGGCATCACATAACACTAATCGAAACACCGACGCACACACGACCTCACCGTCGTGTCCACTACACAAGCCACGGTAAAGCCAGTCAAAGGCTACCCGAAGCACTACGTCATCCATGACGAAGAACCGGTCACAAAATCACAAGTCACGTGTCATGTGACCGAGGCACCTCCTCACTAGAAGCAAAGCCAGATGCGTCTATTGACGTCTTACACTGCGCCTCAAGCATCTCACACTCGTCTCGAACACAGTGACTGAGACACTGTACCAAGTGCAAGTAACAACAGTAACGAGTGACTAGTCAGGGTCACGTCCGTTAGTGCTCATCCAAATGTCCCTGACCACATGTGCACACAAAAGCCCAATGCCTTGAGCCAGGCCTCTAGCTAGTTTTCTCTCCCAGTAGGATGCTACTTCAAAGTAAGGGAGCCCACAAAAACTAGCCTAAAAATCATATCTTGGGAACTCGCCTTGCCACCACTCCTACGTGGGCCGACACCAAGTGTCGTCAGGCTACGACTAGTGGAGACTCACTAGACACAGAGACTCTCTGAAAGAAACTCCAAAGTGTGGATAGGGTAAACACTCACCTGTCGTAGACACTACGAAAACACAAGACAGTACACAGAACTACTGCCAGACTCACGATAGACAACTAGACCTACACACCACGATCCTTGAGTCACATAACTCGGGTCAAGATCATCGCACAACACGGTAACATACCGTTAATTCGCCTAGTCCCTAAGCCAAAAACATGATAAAACACAAGTCCTTAGCCCCAAGGACACACACAAGGTCACCTGTCAACCATTGGATCACACCGGGTTGACCCGAACCAGACACGACACACACACAGACACAAAATAGAACAACGGCCATCACGGCCAATAACAAGACTGTGACGCACCACTATAGGCATGTTACCTACTCTGACGCACCAGGGTAGGGGTCTCTGGGCAACCAGACCACATCACGGACCATGTAATGCACCAGGCTAGGGGCGTTACACAACGCGACGCACAAGGGAGGTCTGTCAAGGCTAATCGATTGACCTGGTCTTCGAGGCAGACACGGTCGTCGAGGGGCTGACAGGCACAGTCCTCGAAAACCACAGCTCGTAACGCACCATCATAGGCGTGTCACAGCATGTGACGGACCTCTGCTGGTCCATCACACCAAGACCGTAACGCACCACCCTAGGGGCGTTACAGACATGTGACGGTCCTATACTGGTTCGTCACACCAACCCTACCTCGAAGAATGTGAAATGACCAATGGATGTGGCAATCTATCGTGGCACCGTCATACAGTGTGACGGTCTCTAGAATGACAATTACCCAAAATCGGCGAGCAAAATAGAGGAACTGTCGAATCGGCCCGTTCCACGCCCCATTCACGCAGAAGCGTAGGGGAAACAAAGCCACACGGTAATACAACACTCCTGGGGTCTAAAAACAATGCATGCACGCATTAAAACGCGAGATCGAGGCGATTTCGATGAATCGACCCTAAATGAGCCACCGGGGTTCCTGGACTCCTACCGACCTCGAATGATGAGCGATCGATACGAAACTTACGGGAATGGGATCCTAACATCCCAGCGGTCGTTTTGACACTAATTTTACCGAGAATGGTTGCCATTTTTTGGTGAACCCTATAAAACCCAAAAACTACGATTTTCACTAAACCGGCCCGATCTACCCTGATCGAGCACAAAACCGTACACAGGGGAAGGGAAAATGTGCAGAACGAAGTAGCGATCCATCTCCCTACCTCCACCGAAGCAATCGAGCACCGAGGCGACTAAACCGCGTCGAAAACCACCACGTGAACTGAACCGTCGGCTTTGAATCCACCGTTCGGGATCGCGCTAAAATCACACCGATCCTCGCTCCACCATGCGTCTCAGCAGCTTCCTGGTGTCGTCACCTCGCCCACAGTTGCCTCCGTCTGTATCCAGAGCCGAGAGGGTGAGAGAACGAGAGAGAACGGGAGAGAGAGAGTGAGAGTGCAAGAGTGAGAGGAGAGAGAGGGTGGGGGGTTAAATAAAAAAGAAATTAGAAATTTTTCTAATTTTTGAAAATCTGTATATTACAACTAACACATGCATCAAAACACAAGAACGAAGCCCATGGAATGATTTTTCAAGAATTTAGCCTAAAATGTACTAAAATAAAATTTCACAGGGAACGAGGGAAACGGGCATCGGACAACAGCACATGTGGTACCGGCTGGTTCCTAGCGAAGCAAGGAGTCCATCCCCCTACGTCAATCGTGACGAAAATCGAGTTTAGGCCGCACGCGGGCGAAGGGATGCCGCGGCACCTCTCGGCTCGTCTCGCTTCCATGCCCCACGAACCGCGACGAGGTTAGCGCCCACGCGCTCCTCACGATGAGCCGATTCCAATTACCTCTCACGTCCTGATCCATGGCCGTTGGCGTAGTAACCGAGAGAGAGGGAGATTGCATGAGAGAGAGAGAGAGGGTGAGAGAGAGAGGGTGAGAGAGAGAGTGTGAAACGAGAGAGAGAGAGTGAGTGAGGGTGACAGTTTTAAAATTTGGATTTTATTATATTTTTTTTGTTTTTTAACCTCTAATTACCTTAAAACCTTATAAAAACTAAAATTATATAAATGCCCATCTTGATTTTATAAATACTTTAACTAATTCAATTAAACCCTAGAAAATAGCCTAAAAATCTGTAAAAATAGCCTAAATTCACAGAATAAATTCTAGACCCGAACCACTATGAATATGCTAAAGCACTGGTCTTACATTAGGGACATCCCTGCCCATGACCACAATAATTTTTGTGACCAGAGTAGGCCCGGAAGTCTGCCTACCAGGGCCATCTTGCCTTGGCTACCTACACCTGCGCAGGTCGGCCAGATTACCGACCTCCAGCTCGCAGAGTCTACGAGGACCTAAGCCGGCTTCCCCATCCACTGTCCTCGCCAGGAGCAATCACCATCCCTCCTGGTTCACTGACCGTCATCCTGGTATCGGCCTCAGCCTCAGCAACATGCCCTCCCCGCTGATGGACCTAGAGCAACCCGTGAGTGCGGTTCAAACCACTTCGGCTCGCAGCACCACGTGGGTGACGGGCTTCACTGACCCAGGGCACGTCAACCCACATCACACGTCCCGAATTCTCTATGTGCCTTTTACCTTCCTATGAGGAGTGGACTGTGTTTGATTGTACTCTTTTAGTTCATGTATCGGGTGACCGTGTAACGTGGCCGGGTGTCTTCCCCACGCGCTAGTGTGGAGGTATGGTTCTTTCTCCATACTAGGCACTTGCTTTACTAGTATTCATTCTTTTCTACCACTGCTTGTGAGTGGTAGGATGCCTAGCCAGTTTCTCTTAGTCACCTCCACGTGCGTGAGTGAGTCCCCCCCCCCCCCCCCCCACCCCCCCCCCCCCCCCCCCCCCCGCCCCCCCCCCCCGGGCGCCCCCCACCAGAGGCTCTACGATCGGCGACGGTGGAGGAGGAACCTCAGGCGGAGGGGGAGGAGGAGCCTTGGATGATGACAACAGCAAGGTACAACTGCGGACCGGAGCAGGAGCCCTACTCCTCTTCCTTAGGCAATGTTAGCTATCCAGTGCCACCAGCTCATCTACATCAAATGAGACACAACCACTGCCAAGCATGGTGGACTCCACCACAGAAGCACTGGCAACCTCCTCTGAGATTTCCCTCTGAGCACTCGACTTGGCTATATATACATAATGATGAGCACTCGACCAGAATAAAACACCCTCTCATGCTCAACTCTAAGCTCCCTGCGAAGTGCTCAGCAACTGAGAGTAGGGAGGATAGTGAGGAGGGTAAATCCAAATCGGACTATAACGGACCCATCTACAACAAGCCCAACTTGGCCCAAGGCCTACCAGTGCGCCCAAGGGCACGCGACAGCTATGGCCATGTAAGCACGGCCCAATACGACTCAGCATCAGATTCGACAGTGCTAGAAAGATTACGACCCAGGCACAATGACCTGCGGAAGGTCCTCCGACGACCGACCATTACCCCCCACGACGTTGGCTCTTATCCCGTAATAGGTGAACACGCCCCACGAGCGTCGTAAGACTCGCCGAGGGATCAGTTGACTCTGAGATAATCGCCCCCCAACGAGAACTCCCGTCACGATCGTGGGGAACATTACTCCACTACTCACGCCCTTCCCTGCTAAGGGATAAGCCCTCGACGCTAGGACAACCCCCTATAAAGGGACCTCGACAGAGAAGAGAAGCACATGGTAGAATTTTTGCCAAAATTACACACAGAGAATAGAGCCACTGGTCCTACAACAACGAACGAGAGGTCACACCCTTCCACGCCCTGAGAGGGCATCCCTCCTGCACGACCTTACCACACAGCGAGGACTCTCCGGGTGCCCACTGGGAGTGGCGAGCACTCGTTCAGAGGGCCTCCATGTCTCTCATATCTCCTATGGCGACCTCCATCCTTCTCTCTCTCCTCAGCTCTCCTCTTCTCCTTTCTTAGACCATTGTTGACTTAAGCATCGGAGAGTTGTCCCCTAGGGAAACGCCCAGGGCTCCTTTTGACGCCCTTTGCTTCTGGTGTTTGTAGGCTTCCACGGGTGCCAGACGACTTTCCCAACAAATAAATAGAGAAAGTAGTATGTGACATAGAAACTAGATTTCTGTCTCTACAATAATAAATTTTTTTAATGAGGACGTGTGTTTCTTTGTGATTTTTGGCTTAAGGACTAGGCTGATTAACGGTATGTTACCGTGATGTGCGATGATCTTGACCCAAGTCGTGTGACTCAAGGATCGTTGTGTGTAGGTCTAGTTGACTATCCTAAGTCTGGCAGTAGTTCTGTATACTGTCTTGTGCTTCATAGTTCGTGCGATAGGTGAGTGCCTACCATGTCCGTACTTCACTGTTTTGAGTCTCTGTGTCTAGTGAGCCTCCACTAGTCATAGCTTGACGACACTTCAGCATGTCCTCCCACCTGGGAGTGGTGACGGGGCGAGTTCCCATGAGATGATTTTTAGGCTAGTTTCTATCGGCCCCCTTGCTTTATAGTAGCATCCTATTGGGGGGAAACTAGCTAGAGGCCTGGCTCAAGGCATTGGACTTATGTGTGCACACATGGCCAGGGGCGTTTGGATGAGCACCGACGGATGTGACCCTGACTAGTCACTCATTACTGTTGTTACTTGTACTTGGTACGGTGTCTCAATCACCATGTTCGAGGCGAGTGTGAGATGCTTGAGGCGCAGTGTAAGACGTCAGTGGACGCATCTGGCTTTGCTTATAGTGAGGAGGTACTTCTATCACAGGACACTGACTCTTGTGATTCTCGTGCTTCGTGTGGTTTCTTGTGCAACATGAGCTCCTTCACGTCGTGCTTCGGGTCGCCTGTGTTTGGCTTCACCCATAGTTAGTGTAGCGTACACGGCGGTGAGGTTGTGTGGGCACTGATGTTTTGGGTAGTGTGTTTCCCACGTCCGAGAGGTCGTGATGTTAAGCCTACACGTCTGTTGTAGTAGGATGTGTTTTGGCAATGTAATCGGAGTTTCCTTGCGTCAGTTTGGCGATTCCTAACTGTGTGTTTGGGAATCCGTGTTGCTATCGATTAGGAGTAGTTTAGAGGACCGAGGTCTTATCAGCTGTCATGGTTTGTTCTGTATGGGTTTCCTCTTTACTTCCGTTGTTGTTACTCCTGCTCATGTTGTTACTCTTGTTGTTCTTACTGTTGCTACCGCTTTGGTTTCTTGGTGGGGATCTACGGGACCCCTACTGAGCTAGTGACACGAGACTCACCCCTGACTTTTCAGGTGTGGCTACTCTTCTTCCTCGTGGTCTGGTGGTGCGGTTCATGGTTCTTATTGCCAGCTTTGTCAGTGTCAGGCTTCCCCCAACTTGAGGGTACATTCCCTTTTCTGTTGGACTGTACTTGTCTTTAGTTGGACTGGACTCTGCTAGCTATTGTAGCTGTTAGTTTTAATTATTATAGAAAATGTAACTGAATGAAGTGACCATTAAGAACAAGTATCTGTTGCCACGGATTGATGATTTGTTCGACCAGCTTCAGTCTGCTCGAGTGTTCTCGCGGATTGATTTGCTATCCGGTTACTATCAGCTGAGGATTCGTGAGTCCAACATAGAGAAGACTACGTTCAATACGAGGTACGGGCATTATGAGTTCTTGGTGATGCCGTTTGGGCTCACCAATGCCCCAGTAGCCTTCATGGACTTGATGTAGAGGGTGTTTCGTCCTTATTTGGATCAATTCGTGGTGGTATTTGTGGACGGCATCCTGATTTATTCGCGGTCTGCGGAGGAGCACGTGTACCATTTGAGGGTTGTGCTGCAGACCTTGTGAGATCACCAGTTGTATGCGAAGCTCAGCAAGTGTGAGTTTTGGCTTCGTGAGGTGTACTTTTTGAGGCACGTGATTTCTGGTGATGGCATTTCCATGGACCCCACAAGGTCGAGGCTGTGATGTAGTGGCCGAGGCCAAGGTCCGTGACGGAGATTTGGAGTTTCTTAGGACTTGCAGGCTATTATCGGAGGTTCATCCAGGATTTTACTCGCATTGCGGCCCCTATGGCTAGACTTACGAGGAAGGATATGCCTTTTGTCTAGACCGATGCGTGTGAGCAGAGCTTCATGGAGCTGAAGAGATTGCCCATCTCAGTGTGTCGACTCGACGTCTTGTCGGAGCCAACGAACTTCGCAAAGGCGTGAGGCCTAAGCCAAGGTCAGAATATAGAATATGGATGTTGACAACGAACTTGGCAGAGGCGTGAGGCCTAAGCCAAGGGTAGAATATAGGATGAGTGTTGACTTGACATCCTGTCGGAGCCAACGAACTTGGCAGAGGCATAAGGCGTAAGCCAAGGGCAGAATATGGAACATGTGTCGACTCGACATCTTGTCGGAGCCAACGAACTTGGCAGAGGCGTAAGGCCTAAGCCAAGGGCAGAATATGAAATATGTGTCGACTCGACATCTTGTCAGAGCCAACGAACTTGGCAGAGGCGTGAGGCCTAAGCCAAGGGTAGAATATAGGATGAGTGTTGACTCGACATCCTGTCGGAGCCAACGAACTTGGCAGAGGCGTGAGGCCTAAACCAAGAGAAGAATATAGAATATGGATGTTGACCTGACATCATGTTGAAGTCAACGGGCCCTGTCGCTACAGAAGGTTTAGAATGAGGGTAGACTAAACTGTAGATGGATGAGAGGCCCAGACACAGGGCTAAATATTGGTGTCAACCTGACGGAATGTCAGAGTCAATGAACCTTACTCAGACGGAAGGCCTGTATGATTTAAAACACAATCTCCTGTGAATGAGGTAGATGATAAGGAGGCAACCACACAAGACAAACCACAGGACACGAGAATTTTTAAGGTGGTTCAGGACCACGACGGGCTCCCTACGTCCACCCCTTACCAAACTGGTAAGGCTCCATTAGCTGGATAAATTGGCACGGGGAAATCTCCCCAACACGGAGCAAGGCTCCAACACATACGGGGATAAATCCCCAACATGGAGCAGTGCTCCAACACACACACGCAGGAAGATGCCTGCACACACACACGGGGACGTGCCCCAATACACACACAAACATGGAGACGGAGTTTCCAACATGATCTAACACTAGATCACAATGCACACAGACATGCCGCAACAAATGCAGCGAACGACACACACAAGCATACGCTACAACACCTACAGCATCGAGATCACACGACTGTACGCAGATGGTCACACACACACGAATATCTTTATGAGTTGAGGAAATGAAAACACATACTCAAGATATGCTCAGACATAAATGAAACCCTTAAGAACAATCACAAATAGATAGGAATAAGATGTGAAAATTGCTCCCCCTTTGATTTCCAGGCTGAATGATGATGTTCTTTAATGCTCGATTTGGAGGTAAGCCAGATGCCATCAATTTGAACGTCAATGCATTCCTCTCTTCATTCTGCTTCACTGTCTCTTCATGCGCGATCTCCAAATCCTCCTGGATGTAGCTCAAATCCCCTTGGCTTGAGCTCTTACTTGCTATATCCTCTTTCTCCAGTTGCAAGAAGGAAAACATGAACACATTAGGGTTAATGCATCTCAAATTCGTAGCTCTCACTTAAGTAAATATAGAGGACACCAAAAGACCAACATAACTCTTCTAGAATCCTCCAAAAGACCTCTAGTAAGTCTACCACCAACCCAGGGACAAAAGGTTAGGCACTTGTTGACTTGGTTTGGATGAGTTTTGGAACCACGCTTTTGAGTTTCGCCATTTTCAGTCGACCAACACGGGGTGGGCAATCGACCGAAAATTACAGAACTGAAAAACTCTCAATTCTGAGACTTTCGGTCGACCGGGCCCCCATGGGCGGTTGACCGGACTTGTCCAGACCAATTCCCAGGCAGTTTAAGATATGCAATATTCAGCTTCTTACCTTTATATAGCTCATATAGAGTTTTCTTGAGTATAGGTCTTACCATGGCTCGATTAATGATGTGGCAGGCCGTGCTTACCGCCTCGGCCCAAAAATACCTTGGTAAGCCATTTTCAGCAAGCATTGTCCTTGCCATCTCCACGAGCGTTCTGTTGATTCTGGGGGTCTATAAATAGAACCCTTGACTTCATGACTTGAGGAGGAGATTTCTGGAGCTTGGAATGAGGTGTTGCCGTATTCTGGAGCAACTACCAACCAGGGAGAGATTATGTCTATGTCCTTGAATCATCTGGTTCAGGGAGTAGCCAATTTCTTTAGTGTTTTTTGTGTTCTTCTTCCCTTAGTCTTTGTCCTTCTTTACATCATCATAGCATATTTCTCCCTTCTTCCTCCACGTTCTTCTGCACTCACATCACATTTTTAAACATCCTCCTATTGTTTTCACACTCCACAGGGGTTAAAAAATCACCAACCTACCAGGGATTCACCCTTTCTTTTCATGCATATTAGTTTCATTGCTCTATAGATACTACACTTTTCCAGGGCTAATTAGGTTCCTTTCTTCTTGTGTCTACACTCTTTTGTAGGTCTACAGAGCTCATTACATGAGGCCCAACACTTCTGGCCGGCCAGGAGGGGCGGAGATCTGAGTTTCACATCACACTTTTCTGGGTGCGCTTAGTGGCCTTCGCCAGAGAGTTTGGGTTCCCTTGCAGTCTATCGATCAATCATTTTTATTCACCTTGCGATCTCATCAGGACCGTTTTCGCATCTGCACCTGGTTTCTTCTCTCCCGCGGGCGAGTGTGCTCCACTCGGCTTCTTTTCAAGGTACGTAGTGTAGTTTTGTTGCATTATTTACTTTGGTGATGATCACATCTTTCTTCTTTGGATATTTGTCATTATATTCTTCCATCTCCTCTTATTTCCTTAGCTCTTTTAGTTGCTCCACACCCACGGTATGTGTTTACTTTATTCCTTCCTTTACTCCATGCCCACGGCGTGTGTTTAGTTCTTTCCTTTGCCTTATTTTGCACTGTTGAGATGACATAGTCACATGCCCTATACTTGATGTTATTGCTTGCTTGAGTTAGTACATATCACACATCATACCTCCATCTCTCACATCCATTACACCACTTCACATATCTACAGACGTGACTTATTAGACAATGTGACCAACGACGACACAAACAACTCGGCACCTAAAGAGTTCCAGAAGAGGCGAACATGCCCCCAACAAGATGTATGAGAGCTCACAATCGTCTCTTGCGAGGGAAACGTGCAGATCTGTGCGGTTGAGAAATCGACAGTGAGTCAATGGTGTTCGGCTCACACTCATGCTCGGATCGAGTCACGAGAAGGGTTACGCACTCACTCTCATAGTGGTGATATCATTTGATCAAGCTAGATATCCTATCAGTCAAGCAGTGGCAAATAAACACATACAAGACAAGCGAATGTCGAGAGAGATAGAGACGATACCTCCACGCTCTAGGCGTGGGGAAGACGATCCCAGCCAAGAACCGTAACTCCCGGTACAATGAATGTTAATAATTACAGAAATGATTTTATGGCCCACTCCACGCAGGGAGGTAAAGGGTGACAACAACGACCCGGGAGTACTGATCTCGGGTTGATGGGCAGCAAGTCGAAAGGGCTTTCGGGCCGGAGGCGGGCTGCTGGTCCTACTTGACACTGTTCAAACTTGGTTCAGACCTGCTAGATAGCAAGCAAACTCGGCACGTGGGACGTCGGCTTCCAGCCATCTTTTGGCAATGGTGGCTAGCTGGGACGTTGGTGGGAGGTTCCTCTTCGATCCCTGAAGTCAGCAATGGCTGAATCGGAGCCGAAGGACCGATGGGGAATTTACACTTCTATTCTGTCCTGTAGCCTTGTGGCAGGGTAGATCTGCGCGACCCGGCGAAAATAATTATTACGACCAGATCCAGAGGCAGATCAGAATGAAACCAATGCCATTGCGAAGCAGACTCGAAGGGATAAAACAAATATTAATTTTACAACCATCCATAAATTAGCCTGAATGAAAAACTCTATGGCACCGTGGTTGTTTCTGGCTCAAGTTACAGAGCAGACAGGATAGACATGGATCTGCCTATAAATGGAGTTTGACCGAAGGGAAAATGGGGGATCTGGATCTTGGGGATTTTATGGGTGACAGAGGGGGATGTGGGGGACGTGGAAATTTTTTTGGTAATTTTATGAGATGGTTTAGGGGGTGGGAAAAATAGGTGAACCAGGTACTGTCACACAAATCTACAGAATGGCAGACTGCGTGGGTGGAGATAAAAATTAGGAAAATTGGGAAAATGGTGATGGATTGACAAGAAATTTAAATTGGGAGGAGATAACAACAAGGGGGATGATCTGTTAATTAAAGATCATCAGGTAATCGGATTTTGAGAACCAACCTTTTCTTTGAGCTTCTGTCCTGGATCTCGAAAACCTGGACAACACACCAAAGATCGGGCTGTGGCGGCTCGACGGCAATACGAACGGAGGCGGCAGCGATGAGGGCTGGAAGTTGCATCTAGTAGAGATGGTAGAGGTGGGAATCACTCCCAAAGAAGGGGCTTCACACCTAGATTTGATGCAACTCTCATAGCTGCAAGAAGGGGGGGAGAGGAGAGAGGGACGCCCTTGGGCTCTTGCAGGATTTTCCAACTTTTTCTTCAATTAATCTATGAAAATAATGAAAATACATGAGTTTTATAGCCCTAGCTAAATGACTATTACTACCCTCAGATCTAGGGTTTGGGAGGGACAATTAGGAGATGAGAATATTTAATTCCTTCTCTCATGTGGTCAAAGAACAAAAAAAATACAAAAGAAAGGGAGTAAAGGGGGGCGCCCTCCTTAAGTAGCCAATTTAGATTTTTCTTCCTTGGTCCAAGTCCATCTTGGACCATGGACCAGCCCCTATGGGCCCTAGAGGCTAGGTGGCCCAATGGGAGAGAGGGTGGGGGGCCCACTGGACCTACTTGATCTTTTTTCAAGGAAACTCACTAATTCCTAATGACTAACCCATTGGCTTATAATGCCTTACAATTGTAAAACCCAATTGACTCAAGGATACAAATGCAACTAAAAAAAATGTTAGATGCCTGGTGTTGATTCCCATAAATTCTCCTCGAGTGAGAAGAACTCGACCCCGTCGAGTAAGGGGTGTGGCTGCTCACTCCTGCAAATCTCGATCCATCCTCCGTAGCTCTGCCCAGGTGATCCTCATGTCATCAGATGTGGGTCATGCTCTCCACCGTACCAGGTAGCGTAGGTATGCTCCACTCTGAGTATTCATCACCTGCTCATCCCGTATATGTTCTATATGCTCATGCTGCTGTGGGAATAAGGCTAAGGGTGGACACTCAGGGGCGGGGTCACTCTCAAAGGGAGGAGACGGCTCAAAGATTCACTAGGAATCACCGCTGGGTCCCTATAGGTGACTAGATCTGAGACGTTGGAAGTAGAGCTGAACCCATATTTCTCGGGCAAGTCCACAATGTACGCATGAGATCTGACTTGCCTCACACTCGAAAGGGACTGGCACCTGCGAGCTTGCATTGGACCCACTCGACTCGACTTATGCAGACTCCCTATGCACTCAACACATGCATGTACAAACTCTTAACAAACGATACAAATAAAGAAAAACATAGTCTCACACTAGACCCTAAACCCATACATGATGCAAGGGTGGTCCAGGACACCCATATGTGTGACTTGCATACACAAGAGCTGCCTGTGAGCTGGGTGTGCAGGAGGACGATAGGTGGAGTGGGGAGCCCAAGCATCTCTCCACACTCCCAACACACCCCTTCCCCTTCCCAAGACCACATTAACGAACCCTCCATTAAACCAAGTTCAAATTCCCCTCTCCCTCCAAGCCAACTTGCGCCCTCTCTCTCTCCCTCTCTTCCCCACCTCTAGCCGCAACCCTCTCTCCCTCTCCCCTAGCTGCGACTCCAGCACCCCCCACACCCCTCCATCACCCTCAACCCTCTCCCACAACCATTAGCATCCAACCCCTTGCCATATCTCGCCCACTCTTGCTCTTTTCACCATCGGTCAACTTCAGGCCAAGTGGTAGCTCGCAGGCAGCAGAGAAGCTTCTGGTTGCAGAGGCTGCCTCTTCGTCATCGCGAGTCTCCTGGTGGCATATCCTATACCGGTGGAAAAATCATCAAGTCATATTTGCAGGCGAGGTGGTCTCGCCTCCGTCCGAGCTCCGAGCTTCCTGGGAGAGCCATTCTTCCCCGACTGCACAGGATTGGTCTAGCCAGCAACCTGAAGTGACTTCCAGGAGCTCCCACGACCACATCCCTCGGCTTCTGGATGCGCCACTTGGCTGAGAGCTTCTACCACAAATATCTTTTACCACCAAAAAGCAGCGTCCCGTTCGGCATCCGAAAGAGTGGTTTCCAAAATTTCTTCCCTAGGTGCTCTGTTCTATCAGCTCCTAAACTGAACAGACACCTATTCACTGTTCAGGCTGCTCTAGTTTGATCCGACCTCTGTCGGTGTTCTCATAGGCGTTGTTTCGAAGAGGACTTGATGATGGTTCCAACAAATCTCGCCACGCTCAAATCAAAGTTAAGGAGTGCTCGTGGCGGCCTCTTCTTCCTATTACTCAGGTATCTTTGCGGTCAGATCTAGAAATTAGGGGCCCCGTTCGCAGTGAGCCCCTGACCAGCGCCGATGGCCAAAGAATTCAGCAAAATTCAGACGACATGCTGAGTCAACTACAAAGCTTTTCCAACTAGTATCATCATCGGCAAAATTCGGGAGCAGCCGCAGCAGCGACAACTCCGACCGTCTGTCCGCTGTTCCAAAGAGCTAGTAGAACCAACATCGCCCACCCGTTCGGTCTCATTTAAGCTTTTCCCTTCCTCGCCTGGCTGGCTTACCGCCCCTCCCTGCGTGGAGGTAGTTTTGGTTGTAATTTAATTCTCCCTACCTCTAATTCACCCTCTGCGAGGGCATAGTGCATGTATTAGCAGGTTAGCGATCCAAGCTTCGTCGACGCAGCGTGCGGGAAATACCCACGCTTCCACGCCCGCCCCATCTCCGGCCAGGATCAGCGTCTTCACGCCGATCAGGTGAGCTCGTGACCACACTTCTCTACTAGATTTCTTTGCTTTCTTAGTATTGAATCTTAGTACCATCAGTTAGTGAGTGAGTGCTCAGACCATATTACAAATTACGCGAGTAACCTCCGCAGGTGAGTTGCGAGAGAAACCTTACATCCCACGCCCTTGGCGTGCCGGCCACCCGTGACTTGGGCATCCCTGACCCATTGGGGTCCTCCCCTAGCTGGCCACACCATTGGAATCCCAAGGTCCAACCTCAGACCCTCATCCCCATCGCCGGTCCACCTTCAGACGCGGGTGCACGCTACGCGAGTGAGTCTGTTTGAGTGAGATCACCGGGTCATTCTTGCTTGCGAATTTAGGTCCAAGGGATTGTGTCACATCACCACCTCCTCCCGATAATTCTTGAGCTCTCGGCCAAGCACCGGGACCCCTGCCACTAGCAACCCCATCAAGAAAGCCACATCTTCGAGAGTGGGGATCATATGTCCCCACGGCATCACCAAGGCTCTGCAACTGTCCACCCATCTCTCCCGTACCACCGTCAGTAAGGTAGCATCAATAGGGAAAGGCCAGATCCTGAAGAACGGGCCAAACCCATTCGATCCACCCTCCCCCGCTGCCCAGGAGGTAAGGCGTGGTACAAAGCCCACACCAAGTCCCATGAAACTTGGGCTCTAATCCTTCTCGGACCCTGCACACAAAAAAAACAAAAAAAACAAACAGTACCAAGTTCATTAGATCTTCCAATCAAGCCACCTCCATTTACATTTTTCAAAGCCTCACAGCCCTAAGAGAAGGGCGGCCAAAGGCCTGGTCGCCCACCCCCTGGGTGGCCAAAGGCATGGCTGCCCAAACTTATAAGTGGACGGCCGAAAGCCTGGCCGCCCACTGGTCTCTCTCCCACAAACCCATACTCCAGCACCCCATCTTTCCACCAAGCATCCATTCACACCAAATCTAATGAATAGAAGAGCAGGGGCATGGGACTTACCTTTCCACGCTGTTCTCCCTTTTCTCGATCGGCCTCCCCGTCATCCGAACCCTCTTCCTCTTCGTCTTCATCTCTATTACCATGTTCGACCACCCCCTCATCAGGGATAGCCGCGCCTCCGTCACCTCCATCTTCTCCGCTCTCCTCCAAATCTGTAGAAGTCGTAGCTGAAGAGGATGGGCTCACCGAAGCTTGCACCTCCTCTTGTTCTTCACTCTCACTTGAAGAAGAAGGATCGGGAATGATGTCAAGGCGTGCTCTCCTTCATCCCATGATCCAAATCCAGAAGATTAGGTGGCTAGAACCTCACTCAAGAGAAAGGAACAACTCTCTCCAACTCTGGCTCCCTAAACGTCCAAGACGAAGGCTACCCAAATGAGGAGGGCAGCCGCCTCTTTAAAAGCCCTCAAGGCAGAGGGCGGCCACAACCCTGGCCGCCCAGCCTCAAGTGGAGGCAGCCAGAACCCTGGCCGCCGTCCTCCCTATTCAGCGAAAAAAGAAAAAAATGGAAAAATAGAAAAATAACAAAAAATGATGCAATTTCATAAATTCGTTCATGCTATCTCACTCCACCCATTTCTTCTCATATTCACTAACCACTCATTGTTAAAATGATAAAACAAAAAAAATAAAAAAAAAACATAACTAGTCCATTTATTTTCATCCACTTAATAACTGAAAAAAAAAAGCTGAACAAACATCAACTAGGTGCACCGCCTCATAAAGAATTCATTCACAGTCGGCCTGAAACTTTGTAGGTAGCCTGCATAGCACCTCAAGTCATCTTTGTCCTCTTCAATGTCCACTTTGGCTTTCACCACGGCGGCATGGCATCTCCACGCCTTCCCGATCCTTTGAAGTCACCGTCGATCCACGTCAGTTCCCACAATGCGCTTAGTAATCAATGCTCCCTTTGAAGCCGCCTATGGGATCCATCTGGGCAATGCCACCTGGCAATGACAGCGGTGTCCCTAATACAACACTAAGTCCTTGGCACCCACAAGCCATAACTCCTGCTCTGGCGATCCAGGCACCTTGAATTCTTCATGTCAATACATCAACGGCACAAACACAAACTCATCCTTAGGCAGGAAGTTTAGGTAGTTGCGCCAGTCATCTCTGGTCTTCAGTAGTGCTATCTTGCATATCACTTGATCCTCAGGACCAAAGAAAGCCCTCGCTAGGTAGATGGCGCTCTTTTCGAAGATCCGAGAGGTAGTAGTCACCTCGCTGTCAAAATCAAAACTCAAGTGGGACCTCCACCCACAGCTGCAGAAGATAGAGACTCCCCATGGCACCGCCACCTAGGCTCATCTGAGTGAGCCCGCAGTACATATGAGCCAGTATCGCCTGGGAAAGAGAATAGCCTGTCCATAGGAGAGTCAGAGGCCCTACTTACTCTCACCTCAGCACGTCACCTGACGTAGGGAAGAGTAATGCCCCGCCCAAGCATAGCGTCACACCATGAATCAGTCGATCCGCTTCCACTGCCTTATCCTTCACATGGCTCAAGAGCCAACGTACTAGGCGATCGACTAGGATCCCTCGCTGGTCTATCATTTGGCGAACTTCATGCTTGTCTCTCACGATCTCTGCTAGGATCTCATCCCAGGGAGGGAGGTCGATCAGCTCGCCCACCTCCAAATCACTCCATTGGAAGATGAAATCCAGCTCTTCTACTAGCACTGAGGCCTCGAAACTGGGGAAGACAAGAGTGTAGGTATCTGGATGCCACAACTCAATCAGTGTTGCTAATGATTCTTAGTTCCACCTCATGCTGCCGAAGTGCTTCGCCATAATGACCAGTCGGATCTGATGCCATTGGTGCATGGATACCCTCATGGCAGGCGTGATTGCCGCCATCAAATCATGGAGCCAGTCATAGCGGCGGGCGTGTCTTGCCCCGGGAAAAGTAGGCATGGACTGCACCATTTATAAGGGAGAAGAGAGGGAAAAAAATGGAATCAATCAATAAACGAGTAAAATCCTACCAAATATAAAAAAACAAAAAAATTGCATTTATGTCACACAAACCCTACCTTGCCCTGCTTCACAAGGTTGCTTAGGTGGCCGGGCACTTCAGAAAGAACACTAAGTTCATGACCTCCTGACGAGGTGGAAGAAGACGCCATGCCTAATCTTCTTCTTAGAACTGCTCCTCTAGCTTCAAGTTGATGTTTAATGATGGAGCAGGAATGCCCCGGCAGGGCCTTTTCTAGGCCAAGAGTCCTACCTAGCTCGGACTCCCACGGTTTGGGATAAGAGTAGGGGAGGGTGAGCAAAACGATGGCTGCCCAGCCCTGATCTGGGCGACCACAAGCCTGGCCGCCCAGACCATGGGATGGCCAGCGACCCGGCCACCCTCATTCCCCCTTCCTTGTGATCTATGCGTCCTTGTTATGTATGGTCTAAAGGTTCATTAAACGAAATGTGCTTATTGTTTTATTGTTATTATCATTGATGAACTTTGCTAATGTGTGCTAATGCAGCTGCAGGTCTCCACAGCTATGGGACCAGAGGGCGATAAAGCCCCCATTACCTTGCATTATAGGTAGAATGCCGGAGGCTAATAGCTTCGGGCGTATAAACTCCGAGTTCCTCTCTAAAAAAAACCATGAAGAGTTTATACTCCTTAAGCTATTCGATGGCTTCATGCTGCCTAAACCCGGGATGATGGACTTCGTGAATTCTCGACTATGCTTAAGTACAATGTGGAATGATGGACCCCCCATCGGGATCTGGACCATGTCTGTCACCAAGCATGGGATGACAGACTTCTCGAACTCTTGACTGATTGGTTTAGAGGCAGGCAAATAAATCCTCCGGCTTTGCATTAGATAGGGTTTTTCCATTTAAACCCAGCATGCATCATATAGGTTTTTTAGCCCCGTTTGAAAGAAAATCCAAAAAAGATATATGCAAAAAAAACAATAAATTACATGCATCTCATCCTGGGAGCCGTGATGTAGAAGCACGGAAGCCGCGTGATCTGGCCGACCCATGGTCCTTTGGTCCCCGCATCTGGTTTTCCAAGTCCCTCGATTTTGCCCAAGTTTGCGCCAATGAGTCTACATGATTCCACTCCGATTTGACCAGCAGAAAATATGTTTTATGCAAGGCTGTTTTGAGTATCTCGTGATTCAACGAGTCATTGTATTCCCATATCCTGATCTTTTTACTTGCCTTTATTCAGGTCTTATCTCTCCTTGAGCACCGGATTGCATTTTCGTCCCCTCAAGTCCCGCAGCGCCATGCTAGGGGGCCCCACGCGGCCGTAGATACAAGTCCTCTTAGATTAATTGTCCTTCCTCCCTTTGCCAATGGCTTACTTGATTACTTGATGCTCTTGCGACCCTGCGTGAAGCTTATTTTTTGCTCAAGAATCTCCTTGAGCGAGTTGCCCTGATTAGGCTTGTTTCTTTTCCGAAACACCCATTTATCAGTCCGACAGGCTCCCTTGTAAAACGGGCGTTCCGGAGGGGCATTTGTAGATGCCTAATTTTGGACATCCAGCGGATCCCCAATGGACCTTCGTGTGAATGACACTTGATTGTGGTACTTTTTTTACCAATGTTTTGAGTTCTAAAGCCCAGCCTGTAGCCTTAAAGCTATTGGGCCTCATCCACTTAAGGGGCCCAAGGAGCATGGTCTGGGTGGCCAAAGACTTGGTCGCCCCCCAGTCCTAGGCAGCCAGGGAGATGGTCGCCCTCCTTTGCTGGGTGGCCAGGGACTTGGCCACCCTTCCCTCAAGAAGGCCAGGGTGATGGCCGCCCTCCCCCACTGGGTGGCCATCTGTCTGGCCGCCTTCTCCTTCAGGGAGGCCAAAGACTTGGCCACCCTCCTCTGTTTACTCGGTCAGAGAACGTGGCCCAGCTCGTGGGCACGTTCTTTCCCCCGTTCTGCACGATCTCTCCCCACAATCTGAGACTCCGGGCTCAATGGACAAAAACGAACAATCTCCAGTGAGATGGAGAGAGGATTGGGGGGGAGTTTCTTTTTTCGAGGAGGAGGCCATTGGGGAAGATCGGGGGCAGAAGGAGATGGCTTTGGTGGAAGAGTCTCGCGGAGTTCCTCCCAAAGGGTGAGAAGAGCAGCGTCGGTCGTCTTCCTCCTGCCTCCCTTGCGTTGGTTTGAACCCCTTAGCCCCTACTTCCTACTTGCATCACAGCTTCCAGGTAAGTACGCTGCATGTAGTGCAATCTCTTAGCTCCTACACTTAGAGGTTTCTTCCTAAAACAAATGGGAAGGTGGGTGGTTGAAAGCCTCGGCCATCCCTCCTTCCCACCACCCCCAGGTAACCTTGCCACCATCATTCTCATTCTGTCTGTTCTATTAGAGTAGATACTATACTTTTCGACTTACTAATGGTCTTCCTTTTCTTTTTTCTTTGAGCTACGTTGCAGGACTTCAGCATAAGGGACAGAGTAGGGCTCCTTACCCTTGGCCGGCCGAGGATGAGGAAGAGGGAACCCATCATCTCCCTACTTGGATTATCTCCCCGCGATCATCACCCCTGTGAGGTTCAGGTAAACACCTCTAGCGATCACGACGTTCTAACATTCTTTTTTGTACCTCTGTAGGTACTCAGGAGACATTCTCCATTCGCCCGTCCACTAGCCATCTCCCCGGGTGCCTACAAGTGAAGTGGCGATCACGGTGGGACCCTCTATTGCCTACTGTAAGTCCCTGATGCTTGAAGTCAAAGATTAGTTGAACCATGTGTTTATATTAGTCTAATTTTTGTAGCTCTATTTTCATATTTTCTGAAAGTCAGATAGAAGGAGGCTAAACTCCTGGCCGTCTAGGCCCTTGGGTGACCAACGCAGTGGCTGCCTAGGCCATTACCTGGGCGACCAGGACCGTGGCCACTCTGGGCCCCAGGCGACCCTCGACCTGGCCACCCTCTCCCTTGCTAGGAGGCCACTGCTCTAGCTGCCTTCCCCCCTGGGCGACACTCGACCTGGCCACCCAGGTCTGTGAGCAGCCAGCACTTTGGCCGCCCTCTGTCCTCTTCCTGTGTTTTCCCCGTAATAGTGTTCTGTCCTTGTTAGTTTGCTTGTGTATTGTGTGATTAATCTCTACAGGTTAAGCAACATGGTTGGGTTTAGGAAGAGCCGGAATCACCCTTGTTAGGCAACCCCTCCCGTTGGAATTGAACCATTCACCTGAGGATTCCCACTCGGGTGCAATTGGTTCATTCTATTCGGGAACCTCTGTGAGTCCTTGCGAATCGTGGATTCCCACACGATCGCCAGGCAGGTTGTACCACCGGAAGTCCCCGTAGATCACCCTGTGTTGGGTTCTATGTGCCCCCTCGTTGTCTTTGACAATAATTTTGATGATTTTAATATATTGTGTGTTTATGTTTAATGACATTTTGATGATAAACAAGCTAACATGATGATATCTTATTTTATAGGTTGAAATTCAATGGTCCTTCATGTCCTACTCTTGATGTTGATTCTTGCATTGGACTTGTTTAAACATCCGTGAACTGGAATTCAAAAGTCTCAATTGGAGTTTTATATGAACCTGAACTTTCAGAATGTACAGGGATCTTTTTACTATCAATGAATTTGACTCCATGGATCGCTTAGCCAGGCCATGTATGGGGTCCTCCAGTCATCGGATGATGCTTGTACGATGGCCATGAGCCCGTTTTATTGTGTCTCTGTGATTTTGATGATGTCAATAATTATATCTCATTATATTTAAGCTTGTTGATACAACCTTGATGCATGAACTAATGATCTCATTACATATATAGATGCATGAAATATGTCAGAACATGTTGTAAAAATGACTCAAAAAGTCATGAATAGAAAGTCAACTCAAGTCAACATAGGTCAACATAAGTCAACATATGTCAACACAAGTCAACGCTACTGACTGTTCAAAAGGTGACAAAAGGTCATTGTCAGTTAGCTGTGATGCATTTGAAGGTCAGTGCATATTCCTTCTCCTTATCAGGTAAGATCAATTGATGTGGGACGGACAGCAGACTCGACACTAACTTGATGCGAACCTGGGACTCTAAGCAAGCTCGCGAATTGTCCTTATGGAGGGAAGCGTGCGAATGTGCACAGTTGAAAAATCGACAATGAGTCTTGGGTGGTCAGCTCACTCTCGTGCTCGGATCGAGGCACGGGACGGGTCTCGCTCTCACTCACTCTCGCAACGGTGATAAAATGATAACGAGGTAAGTTCCTATCACTCTAGTAGTGGCATATGAAAATATACGAGGAAAGCAAATGCCAAGTAGGGAGCAGACATGATACCTCCATGCTCCGGGCATGGGGAAGACGATCCCAGCCAAGACCCGTACTCCCAGTACAAATAATTATCAATAATTTACAGAAATAAATTTCACTGTCCACTCCACGCAGGGAGGCAAAGGGTTACAATGGCGACCTGGGAGTAACAAGCTCGGGTTGACAGGCAGCGATTTGGGCAGCTCCGATGGTCAAGCGCGCTGACAATCATGGGCTCCACGTCCTGGTCGGTGGGCCAATCGGGTCGGGAGTGGTACCTCTGCGATGGGGACTCTTGGAGGGACGATCCCTAGGAGGGGGACACGCTGGTTCGCCTTGTGGGAGGTGAGACGGCCGGCCTGGGGGTCGTTGCTGCTTACTGTCCATGGACCTACTCTGCAGTTTCAGAACTGCGCGACCTGGCGAAAACACCTGCTGCGATCAGACCCGATGTCGGATCTATGCGAGACTAGTGCCGTCACGAAGCTCTTTCAGAGATCTACGAACCTAAACTGTGACAAGAATTTTATGAGAGAGGGACTTCCCGTGGGGGAATATTAACCTGACTCGCTCATAGATCCAGAGCAGGCAGTATAGAAAGTGGATCTGCCTGAGAACTTGATTAGACCAGAGGGAAGATGCTCACGGCGCCCCACACCTGGTCCCCACATGATGCCCAGCATCAGTCAGACCACAGGTCAACACGTGGATCGAGATCCACTCACTCGGGACTCGAATCGGCATGAAAACCTACCGACCAAGTCTCAGACGATGAACGGTCCATCATTGGCCACTCACAGATGCACGGCTTACTTACAGACGTGCGGGGGAGAATAGATGGTCCCACCTAGCCGTCCGTCACTCCCAACGAAAAATAGACCATAACGCACCTGCCCAGGGGCGTTATAGTAGTTAACGGACCAACAGAGGTGCGTTAAGCCCTAAGTCACGAAAGCGAACATAACGCACTCCTCTAGGAGTGTTATGTACATAACGGATCAGACATGGTGTGTTATGTCACAGAGCAAAGCAAACCATAATGCACTCCTCAAGGGGCGTTATGGGCCTTAACGGACTAGCTCTAACATGTTAAGCGGAAGGCAAGGGCGTTAAGCATAACACACCTTCCCTGTGGCGCTATGGTACATAACGGACCTCCCTAGGCGCGTTATGTGACCAGGATTCCCAACGATCAAAATCTAACGGTCGGAAACTCATAACGCACCAGCATCGGGGCATTATGTCTGACATGGCGATCAGTCGCGGGACCGTTAAGCCCACGAAGACCAGACTCAAATCGTGCGAAGCATAACGCACCTGCCTGGACGCATTATGCTCATGACGGTTACTGGAATGACTGCTATATTGTCCCGGTGGCGAAACGACGAACTAAACCCAAAAATATCGACCACGCCCCCATACCTCAATGGGAGAGGGGGAAATCAAGGGGGAAGCTCCCCAATAGCCCTAGGCATGATTCAACGTCCTCAGATCGGCAAAAAACGCGGTGAATCACTAGATCGGCTCACAACCCCAAAAAACATAGATTTTTCTCAAAATCCCCAAATACGCCCGCTCGGCTCACCATAGCCTACGAAACTCGCGGGAAATGAAGTACAGAGGTTAAGGATCCATCCCCCTACCTCCACCGAAGATACGATGCGCCGTGGACGCCGATCCATGAAGAAAACACCTAGAAACCCTCGCCGATTCACGAGCACACCCCCGAGCTTCCACGCACCACCGGCCCTCGATCCTCGACCCGTCCTCGCCCTCACGTCACCTCCGCCTCGCTCCATCAGCCACCAGAGAAGAGAGGGGAGAAAGAGAGGTGAGAGAGTGAGAAAGACAGAATGGGGAGAGAGAGTGGGTTAAGGGGGGTTATATATAGAAAAATCTAAAAATACTAAAAATTCAAAAAAACATGAAAAATTACCTCTATGAT
>JANBPO010005601.1:0-15648 GCA_024336825.1 Amorphophallus titanum | reverse complement strand
TTTATAGTTGCGAACTTATTCTTTTGACAATTCTGGACTATTGTATATTGACTATCACTCTGATATATTTCAATTACTTCCGCACTACAGTTTAAAATACTGTCCTAATTTAAATTACGCGTGGTGTAATTCCAATTCATTATACGCTCCCTCGACAAACTCTCCCAACCCTTCAGGGGCCTCATCAGCCTCTTGGGTGACTTCCCCAGTTCCTGACAGTAGTAATTCGATACTACATCGGGTTATCGATATCCGGAGCTCTGGGTCATTACACTCTGAGTCTCCAAGGTTAGTGTAGTCCCTGGGATGGCAGCACAGACTCTGGACAGGTCAATGCACACACGGTACAAGCCTAAGTAAGGTCGATGCACACGAGGTAAAGTCCCATGGTAAGGTCAGTGCACACATAGCTTAGACTATGGACAGGTTTGTGCACATGGGGGCAGGCCCATGGTAAGGTCAATGCACATATTGCTTAGACTCTGGACAGGTCTATGCACATGGGGACATGCCATGGCAAGGTCGATGCACATAAAGCTTTGACAAATCGAGCGGAAGGTGAGCTAGAAGGGGGGGATGAATAGAACACCTGCCCTTTCAAAAACTAATACACTAAATCACAACACGAACAACTAAAGCCTTGATACTGAACTTGGAGTTACCTAAACAGGCCAAGAACCAAATCGATGGTTTAAGACTTAACAAGATAGAATGTAATGGAACCTTGATCGAATAGATAATGTGCTTGCGCTAAGCAAGAGAATGTAGAAGAACAAACCACTCAATGAAGACAAAGAGATTTTTATGATGGTTCGATTGCGATATGTAATCTACGTCCACCTCTTACTCCACTGGAGTAAGGCTACCTTGCACTAAGCAATTAGAGACCGTAGACTCAGTCTGCAAACAAACTCTACCTAACAGCTTGCCCCGAGGAACACTCTCCTCACTCTTCTGAAGGTCAGAAGCAATACTGGTGGACCAACCTCCCTTCCTTCACAACCAGTGAAGGGAACCCCATAGACTACTCCCAGCAATCTACAAACCAGACTGGAGGACCAACCTCCCTTCCTTCACACCCAGCAAAGGGAGCCCGTAAGTTTCTTCCAGCAACTCATGAACTAGAGGATCATTCCTCTCTTCCTCCAAACACGATGGAGGGAAAGTTGGAGAACTTCTCCCTTCGTCTAAGTGAGCTTAGAGGGTAACAAGACGGTGAAAAAATAAACTCAAAAATGAAGATGAATAGAAAATAGAACCAGACGATAAGAAACAATGATAATGTAGCTTCCTTAGAAGCAGAGGGCACTCAAACGATCACGGAACAACCCACTAAGGCAAACCGATAATGCACGGGGATGAGCGGCTCTTGGCTGACCGCACAAGGGCATGTGCGGTCAGGGACAGCCCGCTCAAAGGGGGGAATGGATGGTTAAGGGCACGACCGCCCAAACATGAACGGTCTAGCTCGACCGTTCATCACCCCAATGGTGAAACACAAGAATGGCTTGTCCCTAGCCGCACCTTGGGAAGGGCAGCTAGAGCTTCACCGCACAAGGCATGTGCGGACCGATCGGGGCCGCACATCCTCCAACGGCACCAAGAGATGTGCGGCCAACCCATGGCCGCACAACGGGACATGTGGCTAGCCCCTAGCTGCACACCCCGGTGCACAGAGCAACCGATCAAAATCGGAGGGGATGGGCGGTTGGACCTTGGCCGCACCTGGGTTATGCAGTCGCACGATAGACCGCATAACCCCCACTGCGCGCCAAGTCGATGAACGGTCAGGACAGGACCGCCCATGGGGATAGACGGGCCCTAGTTCGACCGCCCAACCTTCACGGCGAGCAACCCATGGGGTTGGCCCAACAGAGGCCTTCCCGCGCCCCATTCGTACCGAAACGAAGGGGATGCAATGGCAAACACCTTAGTAAGCATCTAGACTCTGACCGGAGTCAAAACGACGCACGAATTGCGAGAAACGGACGATTCTAACGAAATCACCCAAAAGGGGTCACCAGACTTCCCGGGCTCCCCACGGTCAAATGGGACCGCCAATCGACGCGAAACTAGTATCAATGGAACGCTGACGTTCCCAGGAGTCCATTGACTCCAACCGATCATAGAACCGTCGTCATTTTTCGATGAAGCCTACGAACCTTGAAAAACTACAACGGACCAGAACTCGCTCGTTCTTACACTGTAAAGCGTGAAACTACGGAAAAATGAAGTACACGCGCTAGGGAACCATCCCCCTACCTCCACCAAAGATCTCACGCAACGAAGCGACTAAACCACGCCGAAAACTGCCTGGAACACGAACGACGCCTTCTCAGAATCTACCGAGAGATCGTGCCACGCCACGCTCAAACCGCCGCTCCATCCCACGTCCGATCTCCCCAACGCGTCCCCACCTCGGCCAGCTCCGCACGGTGGCACGTCCCACACCGAGAGGTCGAGAGACGGGAGAGAAATGAGAGAGAGAAGGGAGGGTGAGAAATGAGAGGGGAGAGAGAAGGTTGAGGGTTTAAATAGAAAATTTTAATTTTTTATAAAAATATCAAAAAATAGAAAATCATGTTTCCGCGATCCTCGGAACGCACCGCCCATCAAAGGTGGGAGGATCCGCTCGCACGGACCTAAGGACTCGCTCATCCTCCTCGTCCCTATTGGGCCGGTTGCCACGCCGGGTGCGGCCATACCCCTCCAACTCGTTATCGGACCCAAAATCCTCAAACTCCTGAACACGCTGTCTCCGATCGTCGGCCCTAGGGTGTGCGGGCCGAGGGGCAGGGCCAAGTGGGCCTTGGGCCTGCCCAGGGGCATCCTCCTGCTGAGCTCTACTCGGATTGGACCGTCCAACCAGACCTTGGATGGTCCGGTCGGAAGGCTCCATCCGATCCTCCATGGCCTTCATCCGGCCCTCCATGAGTGCAGCATGATCTCGAAAGCTCTTATCGAACTGATCTATCCGATCCATGAGAGCCTGCATCATATCCTGGAGGGAAAAGTCATTAGGGGCAGCATTCCTAGGGTCAGCCATCAGGATTGGGCGTTGGTAATCGGTACCACGCCGAGTGGGCATGCAAGACTCTAAGGGACATGGGGGGGTTAAACGCTATGGACCTAGACACGACTCTAAATGGTGATGCAAAATGGTTGAATGCGGACTCAAATGCACCCAAAACAAATCTAATGACTCAAATGCACCCTAGACAACCTAAGGCTCTGATACCAAAATTGAGGCGGCACGCTAAGCGAGCTAAGGCTCTACGTGACTACGAGACTAACGGACAACTAAGACCAGCAACAATGCAATAGATCGAACGGCGTAGACTCGACGCCTAGAGCTCCCAAGAGGGATAACATGTCAATCAACAAGGAACTCAAGCTCACAGGCGTCCCAAGAGAGGGAAGTGCACCGATCCGCACGGTTGAGAAACCGGTAGGGTCTAGGGTAGACAACTCCACACTCATGACTCGGACGAGTCACGGGACGGTCTCGCTCTCTCACCGTGGCAGTGAAATAAAATATGCGAGCTAGGAACCTAATGAACTCACAAGCAGCGGCATCCAGAGACTATACTAAATAAGCAAGCTAACCGAAAAGGTAGTGAACGCATACCTCCACGCTCGGGGAGTGGGAAAGAATCCCGGCCAAGTCACATGATCACCTGACACATGAGCTAAAAGAATACAACCAAACACAGCCCACTCCTCGCAGGGAGGTAAAAGGCACACAGCAAATCCGAGGATGTGTGACGTGGGTTGACGGGCCACGGGTCGGTGAAGCTCGTCGCCTACGAGGTCCTGCGCATGGTTGGCGGTATCGGCCGAAACCGATACGTTTCGGCCAAAACGTATCGGTTTCGGCCTATACCGAAACCGAAACCGGCCTTTGCACTGTAGAATGTTGGAATGACTTGTTTTCAACCTCATATTCGGAGTTAACCTTATTTCTCTTAACTCTCTTTATCCTCATTTTTTGTAACCATATTAAATACAGAATGAGATTAGATTGGAGATATTCCTTCTCTAACCTCGTATCAAACGGCTAGTAGATCTAACCAAAATTAGCCATAGAGGCATGGACCGTCAAAAGGAGACGCCGGCCCTTAATGATGGGTGGGACGACGATGGGAAATCACTCACGGGAGATGGATGACCAAGGTCTACTTCTGAGGGGCTGGTGCTTGGATACTGGGCGGCCAGGCATCGAGGGTTCCCCAAGGAAAACCTATATCTATGTTGAAATGTGGGCAGCGAGGACTAGGCGTGGCTTGAGGCAGTCGATATGGTGTAATGGCTGCGTGGGCTGCCATTGGCATGGGCAGCTTGAGTGGGTGAGGTGGTTGGTGGTAGTTGGGCCAAGCAGGCCGGTGATTGTCCGGTAGTTGAAGCCCGTGGGGGACCTCGGGGCCCATCTATTGGGCATCACCCTTCTTTCGTCTGAGTCTTTGAGGCTCTCTATTGGGTGAAGATGGGCCCGCCCACTTGGGCAGCGTCTGACAAGTGTTGGTTTCCACTTCCGCACGGACTCGACCCAAGCCCGTTGGTTTACACATTTAACGGCCCTAGATAATTAAGTTACTCTCCAAGTGTGATAAACTGGATAACATTTTTGCCCCCACCATGTGCTGCATAGCTAAAAAAATCCCATTGATCATAACTATCACGCCCAAACAGGATTGCGCATACCTATCTATCATAGCGTTCAATTCCCAAGCCACATGTCGACCATTCTCATCAAGCTACACTACTTTCTTCAATTCAGGGATTATAGACAGTGCTATTATTATTTGCAATGATCCCCCTCTCATTGATCCATGTGTAATTGTTGGGAGGACGTACTAGCAATCGGAAGTGGTAATATATGACATGGGGGGCATGAACAAATGAGAGCAGAGCGCATATGACATATAACGTCATATATATACAACCCCTTGAATTGCAGCAAGAAGGGGGATCGATGCAACGGGTATTACTCATTGAAGGGCACATCAAGCAACAATGCCACGGCCCACATTACAATCTCTTTAATGATAATGCAGGTGGGGAATTCGCATCCTTGAATCTTTTAAGCAATCGAAAAATAACATAAAAGTAAAAGAAAATAGAATGATTTAGCCCCAAAAAAAGGCTGTAAAAATTCATTATAAAACTATTCAAAAATAGAAACGAGGAGGGGAGGGGCTTCATTCTTCTTAAGGTCAGCGCTACGCGAGTGAGCCCGCTCGAGTGAAATCACCGGTCCGTGAGCTACTTGCTTGCTAGGTCCGAGGGGTCGTCGATCTTGTGACTATCACCCCCAAGGTGGTGTCACATCATACACCTACCCTACTGTCACCACTGACACGCAACCACCGGCCACTCTCCCCGACCAGGAGTGGGAAGGGATCAAGTAGGCCATGAGAAACTACCTCAGAGGCCCGGGTAGCACCCCTATGGGTCGTCAGAGATTGCTAGGGGTATTGGCCTCTGCTTTTCGAGAAGAAGAGGAAATCCAACCTGCGCCTAGTACAGAATCAAAGAACCGGTTGGAGGAACGATGCTAGTCCCTTGTGCGGGAGGAACCGCCGCCTCGATGGTCGGTCTTCGACAGGCTAGTGTTCCCAAATAAGCCGTCAAGGAGGATGGCGTAAAGAAACAGGGGCTGGAGAGTTTTCACCTGCAATATGGCAGGACTCTCTAGTCGGTACGGGGCTCTACCAACCGACCCTGAAGAAGTGGCCAGGCTCACCGCCAGGCCCGGCCCCCTCACCAGGAGAATAATAGCGGTGAGTGAAGCAATGCAGGTGGGCATCGAAGAGACTTCCTCCGAAGAACCCTCTATGGCCCTAGCAGCCAATGTTGTCACTACTGGGGGCACGAGTGGTGCACCCTCCACATCTTCTGAGGACACCCTGGCCAAAGAGACAGGGGGCATGCCCACTCCCTCTACAACTGACCCCGCCATGCTATACATGATACAATAGTTCCAGCGGGAGATTGAATTGCTGAAGAAGCAACTCAATGAAAGGAATGCCCAACCCTCGACGTCCGGACAGACTGAGGTTTTACTGGAAGCGTTCGGGGGCAACGGGTAATCTTCTGAAGTGACTCTACAAGCTGCAGCATTCCCATTAACACCCAACTTCCCTGCGGGCATGCCCCTACAGCAAGCACAGTACCCAGCACTGGCCCCGCCACAGATCTCACCCCCTCAGGGGTCTCCCATGGCCACTTGGGCAACTGTGCTGACTACCCCGGCTGCACAGCCCGCCCACTTCTATCCAAGCCCCGTCGACCTGGCAGCAGTCAGTCGGCTGATGCTGGAACAAATGATAGATATGAAGTTAGTAGAAAGGGGTGACGGGGATCAAACGTCGTTTGACGTCTACCGAGTCCCCTATCTAGCTCATTATGCCGCGAGGAAGCTGCTGCTGGCATCACCAAGCTGTTGAAGTTTGAAAAGTTCAATGGGCAAGGGTCTCCTAGAGAACACATCGCCTATTATGTGAATGTCATGGGAGACCTGGAGTTTAACGATGAAGAACTGACAATTGAAGAGCTCAAGGCGGCACGTGACGATGAAGCTATGCAGGCACCCCTTCCGAGTTTCCTCCATTTTTCACTACTTCCACTACCACCCGATGAACCCCCTGCTCAGGACGAAGCCACCGTCCCAACCCCAGTTTATGAGACCAATTGGTGCTACGATGATGGGTCGATATTTCAATCACCCACACCGGTACACCATGCATCTTCTCTTATCCATAATACCTCTCGCCCTATCCGACGCTTCCAACGCACCAAACCCTCTTCTTTTACACCTATAATTACCACACCATTAACCTCCATTACACCATCTTCTGCCAGACCACTCGCTCATCCCAACCAATTCCCACACCTTTAACCTTCACTGAGCCATCCGAGCTTGCCTCTACTCCCCCTGCTTCTGCCGAGCCTCCATCAACCTCCACTCCACTGGCCTCTGCCGAACCTCCTGCTAAACTTCAAGTGATAATACCTCTTCCTTGTTCGCCACCTAAGGCCTCCACTATCCCTATAACCCCGAAACTCACTTTGCCTATCTCTACACCTTTACCCGAACCTGTGGCTAGTCGTGGGCAGGACTCACCTATTTTTGCACTCGAGCCAATCCCAGTCGATTCTAAGCAAAGGGGGAAGCCCGACGTGTTTGAACCTCCACTTACCCTTCCATTAAAACTCTATATTACACCTCCATTGCTCATCAAGCTTACCGCCTTTGCTTCACCTTCCTCTACCACTCAGAGTGGGCGTATTGTTGCAAGCACATGTGCCAGGGATATCCAAGAACCGGGCAAGAAGGGCTTGACCTCGGCTATGCCATTCAAAATTCAAGATTTTATTTATCCGATGTCGATCAATGTTCCTATGCCAGGCATATTTGAGAAGTCTCCTTCAAGGCTCACTATGATAAATTCTCCCAAGTTGATGCCATATCGACCCTTTATTAAAGTCACCTTGTTCATTGGTTGATGTTCTTTTAATGCTCTCATTACGCATCATTCCGTCATTATACGACTCCCTTGTCAAACGAAGGGATTTTCTTCCCATATTGCCATAATACATGAGAGTATTCTGGCGTTAATTCCGTCCATTGAGCCGTTTGGCCAGGCACTCTCCTTGCCATGGAGGGGTTGGCATCCTTTCACTAAAGGGCTTTTCACCAATTCATTCACTCCTTATTCTATTCCGTCCAAATTTTCCTCTCTACGGCCCACTCCATGGGTGAGGAGGAGGATCGTACCCTCTCATTCCATGCATTCTCTGCATTCTTTGCATATCATGCCTTTCAAAATGTAATTAAACAAAGTTAAATAATCAAAATGATTCAAAAATAAACAAATGATAATAG
Organism: Amorphophallus titanum; assembly: GCA_024336825.1. Taxonomy (NCBI): domain Eukaryota; kingdom Viridiplantae; phylum Streptophyta; class Magnoliopsida; order Alismatales; family Araceae; genus Amorphophallus; species Amorphophallus titanum. Next base: position 7,763 of record JANBPO010005601.1, on the reverse strand, counting down.
AAAGAAACAAGTGGGTGTCGAGATATCAAGCACTATTAACAGGAATTTTCAATGAATGGCCATGTCAAGTCAAGTCAAGTCGAGTCATGTCACATGAGCAAGCAGGAATAATAGTTTTCACGAGAATGTGGAATGTCCAAGAGTTAACACGCTAGATAGTATAGGTGCCAAATGTCACACCTAGTCATTCACCTACCCGGGGATCAAGTACTTTTTGGGTGCTCCTCCTAGGGCCAGACTGGGCCCTTCATGTGTTTGTCTTGGCATTGATTTACTTGGATCATAGATCCCACAAAATCTAAACATCCACGATTAATAATGGCCAAGAGTTCCAAGATCAAGTTCATGTAAGCAAGGTAAAGCACATAAGAATATTGATTCTCAAGATTCCAAACAATAAGCTCATTAATCGAGGGGAATAGTCATTCAAAATAACTAGAACGGAATAATAGACCTAGCAATAGGTCGCAACTCGAAATACCATAGCCTAGATAGGCTAGGGTAGCTCACGCAAATCAAAACCATGAAACATCACTTTTCGAAAAACTGGAAGATACACAGTCAACACTGGGCCGCTCAAGAGATATGAACGGTCTATCCTAGGCCGTTCATGGCAGGCAGGAGATGAACGGTCCAAGAGGATCCGTTCGAGGAGATGAACGGGTTTATCCAGTCCGTTCAACATTGGGCTTTACAAGTCAAGGGAAAATCCACCCAAATGAGCTCCGGCTGCCATAAGTGGGGTGGAACTGAGCCAAGGTTTAGCCCACTATCCACTGGTCAGCCTAGGGCTTATAGGGTTGATCAAACCATGATTTGGTCAAAGAAAGAACAAGGTTAATCGACCAACATAAAGTGGCACTTAGCCAGGGATGCACGGTCTCCATTGGGCCGCCTATTGAGACACATGGTCCATTTCCAGCTGTTCAAGTCTCAGTCGGTCCAAATCGAGCCATGAGTCACAACACAGCAATCCAAGCGGTTCGATCATGTGAACAGGTTCAGGTCTTGATGGTACAACTTGCCCGACATCCTAGTGGGAATCCCAGACTCGCGGGGACTTACGGAGGTCTCATAATGGAGGTCTTAGTCCGATGGAGGGAGTATCTAGCGGAGAGTCCCAACCATTACAAGGAATAGAGGCTAGTAAAATATCGAGAAACAAGTGTAACAATCAGTCAATCCTACTGGAGTAGAATGACTGTCAAACACTCTATTAACATGGTTCATGTAATCATATTTGATCGGGATGGAGGATACAAGCGATGGGAATGGGGAAGAAGGAAGAAAGAAAGAAAAGAATGGGGAGTCGAGGTTGAGTAGGGGCCGTGGCCCCATACTCTTCCCCCTCCCATGTTACATACTCTCACTCCCTCTCTCCCTCTCTCTTACTCTCTCCTTGGGTGGTCGTCAGAGAGGAACCTCACGGTAGAGCTCTCTTCTTCTTCACTTCCTCTCTGTCTACCTTTGCGCTTTGTCTCTCTGTGTTGCTTGTCTCTGTGTCCGTGCATGTCTTCGTGGTGTGTTCATTCGTCGGGGAAGAGGAGTGTCTTATAATCCAACGGCAGGGGCTTTTGAGCGCGAGATGGCGGAGGCGGGAATGTGGTCGGCATTAATAAGGATTTGACCTTGGTCATCCTCGATGGTAGAGGGTGTAGTCTACGTGCCACCCTGCCCGTTTGACACCTCAGCGAGCCCGTTGCGCGCCAGAAATCTGTAGGGGGATGGCGTCAGATCTCCCTTGCCGGACACGCCATTGGAGGGAAGCTAGGGCGTATCGTTGAAGGCGCGCACGAGTGTGCCGGTGAACAAGACGCATGGGCGTGCTGTTGAATGTGCGCACAGGTGTGCCGTTGAAGGCGCGCACGAACAAGACGCACGTGTGTGCCACTGAAGCCTTGGCGAGGGTGCTATTGAAGAGCCCAGAGGGGCGTGCCGCTGAAGGCCCACGTGAAGGGTGTGCCACTGAAGGCCCACGCGAAGGGCATGCCGTTGAAGGCCCATGCGAAGGGCCTGCCGTTGAAGGCCACGGGCGTATCGTTGAAGGCCCACACAAAGGGCGTGCCCTTGAAGGCCACAGGCGTACCGTTGAAGGTGCGCTAAGCGTGCCGTTGAAGTGGATTTGGGCCCGTTTCGAGCCCGATTAGCGGTCCACTTCATTTTCTTCAGGGCCCATGAGTTGTGAGCCTCCCGAGGGTTGGTTTCTCTTCGCTGGCATGACTCTGGGGATGACTTCACAATAGTGTATTGTTCATTCAGAGAGTTCGGCTGGCCCATCCTTTCTGCAGTTCCTTCGGTTGAAGTTGTTTGTCGATGATGGACTGGTCAGGACACGCGAAAGTGTAATTTTACATTTCCACAAATGCCCCCCACCCACGGGTAGCGCGGGCAAAGGATGAGCCGGGCGGTGCCCGTGGGTGCATTTGTTTTTAGGGCTAGACCTGAGGCCTTGACGTCCGGGGAGGACGACGACCCCAGCCCGTGCCTTCGTGCTCGACGCCCGTCGGTCCGTGAGGACATGTGGACGGAGAAAATATGTATATATATGCCCGTGATTTAGTGGATCCTTAGCGGGTCGAGTCTAGAATTTATTCTGGTGATTTCAGGTGATTTTTACGAATTTTTGGGCTATTTTTAGGTATTTAAACGAATTAGTTAAAGTATAAAAGTAATTAAAATGGGTATTTTAATAATTTCAATTTTAAAAAGGTTAAAGTGTAATTTAAGGTTATTTTTTAAAAAAATAAGAAAATCACAAAAATCACAAAATATCTCACGCCACTCACCCTTCTCTCTCCTCACTCTCTCAAATCTCTCTCTCTCTCCATCGAAACACTCTCTCTCCCCATCTCACACGTTCTCTCTCCTCCAACCCCCATACTCTCGGTTCGCGGTCCAAATGGATCCCAGTCGACGCGTGGGAGGTACCGACGGGATGGGCTCGATGCGAGGATCACACCAGTACCCTTCTTCCCTCAGATCGTGGAGCGTGGAGACGCGTGCGAGCGGAAAGACGACGTGGCCCCCATCGCCCAATCTGCACCGATTCGCGATCTTCGCTGCGCAAAAGGTAGGGGATCGGACTCCTCATCTTGCCAGGAATCTATTGATGCCCTCTGCGTCGCCATCCGTTGCCATCTATCTCATTTTCTGTGCATTTCTTATTTTAGGTGATTTTAAGATTAATTCTCGATTTACGTGTCTCTCTCAATTTCTGGTCCAGACGGCTACTAATCGAAGCCAGAGAGGTACCGTTGGATTGGTCGCGTCACGAGGATCACGTTGACGCCCACCTTTCCTCGATTCATAGAGCGTGGAGTCGAGTGGGGCTGAGAGGCGCCGTGTCGCCCTCTCGCCGGTTCGCCGTTGATTCGTCATTTTCGTCATCATCTAGGTAGGGGGATGGATATCTTATCTCGCTAGGACACCGCTAGTACCACTTGCGCCGTGGTCTGACGCTCGTTGCCTCGTATTTTGTGCATATTCCTAATTAGTTCATTTTTAAATCTTTTAGGCATTAAATTATCTTTTAATTGTTAAAATTATATCCATGGGCATCGTATTTCAATTCTAGTGGCATGCTTAGGCTTGTATGGTCGGTATGGCTTGGCAAGTTGATTTAGTTTTGTATTTTACTGCGTCCCCCGTCGATTTCGATCGGTCGGGTGGGGTTTCGATTCCGAACTCCGGAGTCACGAAACCCAGGTGACATAACGCGCCACCCCTGGTGCGTTATGCTCGTTTAACGCATCCCTGTTAGTGAGTTATATCATCCGCATCTAAGTTTCCTGTGGATTTATATGTTCAGGTGACTTTAACGCGCCTGCCCTGGTGCGTTATAGTCCCTGTGTACAGGAAAAATAGTAGGTGTAGCAAAGCAGGAAAACTACACTAGAAAGCTGTAACGCTACGCTAGAAAGCAGTAAAAGAAGAGACAGGGAGCAAGAGTGGGGAACAGTCTAGGAAGAGGGGAAGAAACCATACCAGATGAACGGCTGTTGAACTAACCTCGGCACCCCAAACTACTCCAAGCAGCAACAGGAAGGTGACTCTAAGCAGATGAAGTCAGGAGTTGCTGATCTGTCGACACTGCAAGGGACCTACAAAACAGACAAAGAACCTAGGAAAAACCTAGAGTGACGCAGACCCAGACGACACGACCAGAACATCATGCACATTGTCCCACACATGACTAGAACATCATGCATACGACAGGATACTGACCTCGAGTGCAGCCACGAGAGGGCTATCCCGGAGGATCACGACACACAAGAATCGTGAAGAGAACCGTGAAGAGTCATGTGCCACGTGACTACCATGCCTCTCACTAGAAGAACAGCCAGCTACGTCCACTGACGTCTTATGCTGTGCCTACTAGTGTCTTGTCCGCATACCCTGCCGCAAGGACTAGGCTGAGACCAAGACACTGTCAAAACCAGAATCAAAGTACCGTCACGAGTGACTAGACAGGGGAACGTCCGTCTACGTCAGTCCAAAGCCCCTGGCCACGTGTGCACACACTGGCCCACTGACTAAGCCAGGCCTCTAGCTAGTATTCCCCCTCCAAAGGATGCTACGGTTGGATCGGGGGCCCACAGAACTAGATTAAGAACCGTAAATCTAGAAAGTGCCCTGCTACAAGAGTCATCACGCCGTAACGTGATGTAAGGCTATGACTAGTGAAGGCTTACAAGACACAGAGACTCAAAACATGAGTGCAGAAGTACAGACAGGCAAGAGAGTACTGTCACATATAGTTTGAAGCACCAATGGTAGCACAGCCACTGCCGACAAACTCAGGACAAGGCAACTAGACCTACTCACATAACGATCCTTGAGTCAGACGACTCAGAGGCAACATCGTCACTAATAGCGGAACAAGCCGCCAATCAATTTAATCCCAAGCCAGAGGGAATGACGCTGTCGAAGGAAATGACACGCGAAGACCTGAGGGAACACCGAGAATCCTCAATACACCTGTACACATAGATCAAGGTAAGATGATATCTTGATACATCCAGAACCATGTCTCGAACTGGATAGAATCGTCGAGACACACAAAGTTACCTGTCAACCACTGGGTGACCCCGGGTTGACCGAAACCAGACAATGATGACTCAACAATAGGAAAGAGAATCCTACCACAAGCAAGAAGGGGTCTCTTCGGTTGAAAATTTGCTGTCGTTGCTGGACTGACGCGGACATATGGACGTGCAATTTTGCATGTCCACAGAAGCTTTATTTGATGAATGATGGATTGTCTGAAGAAGCTGCAAAAGCCGTATCTGAGCTCATACCATCTACTGAGAAGCTCAAGGTCCTCCATTTTTCACAATAATATGACAGGGGGAAGGAGAACCTGATAATCCCACCATCTATTAAATTAGAAGAAGATTCTTAACAATAAACAGCAAACAAAACAAAAAGAGAGAAAAGCAGAAACAAACAAAGATAAGAGGAAGAATAAATTAGTCGACTGAACTCCCTTTCAATCAACTGATTTCCCCTCAGTTGGATGACTTATCAGGGCCCCTTGGCTCATCTCAAAAAAAAGAGAAGGGAGAGAAAGAAGAAACAAGTGAAGGAGAGTAAGAGAACAAGAACAAACAACAACTACTCCAGCAGCAGCAGCAGCAGCACATGTTTCAGCTTCAAAGCAGCCATTGCAATGTTTACAACAGCAGACAAAAAAAAAAGCAAAGAAAAGAAAGAGAAGCAAAACAATAAACAAACAGCAAACGAAGATAAACAAAACAAACAAAAGACAAGAACAAACAAAGAAAACAAACCAAAAAAAAAAAAGAAACAAGCAAAAGAAAGCAAACAAAAAATAACACACAAAAAGAAGTGCGTTCTAGCGGCAGGGGCCAACCTCTGTCAACAGAGGCCCAACTCTGTCAACAGAGGTGAGAAATCAGTCGACAGAGTTTTGACTCTGACGACTGATTCCTCATAGTTCCCTTGGCCCATTGAAAGGAAAAAAGAAAAGAGAGAGAGAAAGAGAAATGAACGAAAAGAAATGTCTAAAACAAAAGGTGGGAAGACAATCTAACTTATCTAATTAAACCCACAGCAGTGAACATCAAAAGTAAAATAAAATAAAGGAAGAAGAAAAGGTAAGTCGACTGACTGATTTTCGGTCGATCGATCTGCAAATCGGCCGACCGATCTGTTTCCGGTCGATTGCTTTCCAGAAATCAGTCAACCATTTGCGCATGCAGGCCGATTGATTTTCAAAAAAATCAGTCAACCCCCTGCGGGCAGGTCGACTGATTTCTAAAAAAAATAGTCGGCCTGCGCACAACAGGTCAATTGATTTCTTCCTGCCCTTGATTTAGATAGTCCCATAATGAAATCCATACCGATATCCTCCCACTTTCATTTAGGAATATCAAGAGGATGTAGCTTACCGGCAGGCTTTTGATGTTCCGCCTTAACTTGTTGGCAAGTAAGGCATCGATAAATCTCCATGCATCACCTCATTGTCCCACCCTTTGGATCCAAAAGGGGTTTAAAAGAACATTGTTCGCGTGCGGAGGGGACTGAGGGGGCCGCAGGCGCATGTGTGCACGGTGACCGGACTAAGGGGTAGGATAGGGCAACGGGGGAGATGCCAAAATCTAGCGTACTTCGGGCTCCTCCTTTCATGGCCGTATCTTTCTCAAGGCGGCACCGTGCACTCGCCTTTTACGAAAAGTTGAGGGGAGATCGAGTGGCACGGGAGGTTTCTTAGTTTTTGGGGAAACATGACTGGGGTGTGCGCGTGCTAGTCGATTTCTCGACAATCACCCATGGAGCCGAAAACTGACAGGGGAAGCGCCAGCAGGGCGCGGCACATGGACTCGGGAGGTGAGAGACCTGTGGAGGGAAGGGTTGTTCCATAGGTGCGAGTGCGCAGGCGACTATGGGGAGTCATGTACTGGACGTCTTTCCCCTCTGACAGTAAGCAGTCGGTGTTAATTTACATTGGATTGAATCCAAACACCTCCATTCCATGCTGAAGAGAGAGCTATATGTGTTTGAAGTCACGGATGGAGAGTAGGGAGCACTTCGCAGCAATGAGTTCGCACTAGGCCGGACGGCGAGGGCTAGAGTTGGGGGGGGGTGCTGGAGGTTCACATCGGGTGACGTGAGAGAGACGGGGGCCCGAATGTGGATGCGAGTGCATTCGTTCAAATGGCAATATAATTTATGAGAGCCGCATGGGCTTTACAGGTGGGCCGTGACGGCTGAGGTACAACTGGCGCATGTCACGAGATAAATCTGACACGGTGATCGGTCCCCAGGTCAAGGCGTGACAAAGCGGGTGCCCGCGTGTTTTACAGAGGGCCCTCCTCATGGCATGGACCATGTATAATTTGCAAGATGAGAGGGATATAACTGGGTGACTGGAGAAAGCAGGGGTTGGCATCCAGGCGAGGGTCGATCACGGCTCGAGTGGATCAGTCGAACGTGACCTCGCGACTGTGGGAGGTATGGCGTCATGACGCGTGCGTAGCTGCGGTTGGCGGGCACGCGAGGGGGAATCCCGACATGAGGGGATGTTCACCCTTGTCATAATGCTCCACAAGCGGTGCGTATAGACTTGCGTGTCATGAATAGACACCGCGTGAGGGAAATACAAGCGACATACCCTTGGCGTCGGTAGCCGATGAACAAGTCACCCACACACAATTCTTCTTGCTGGTTGCCTTGCTGAAGCCTTCGTGCTTGTAGCTTGGAGACTTCTGATGTCTGATTGCTCGATGCTTGATGCCCCACCC
>JANBPO010005583.1:0-354825 GCA_024336825.1 Amorphophallus titanum | reverse complement strand
CCTAGTTTCAATATGGATTTTTTTTCAATGCCAACTAGGTTCACTCTCTTACCATGAATAGGCCAACTAAACCCGGGGACTTCAAAGGTACAACCTGCTTGGCATCCGTGAGGGAATCCATGGGTGCGGGGACTTATGGAGGTCTTGGTTTAGGAATTCTCAGTCCAAAGAGACGGAATGCTCAATGGAGAGTCCTTCCTTAACCAAGAAAAGGGTGGTATCTTAAAAGTGTGGAGAGAGGAGGTCTCCCAAGCCAATACGTCGCTGGATGCAAATACTAATGCATGGGACTGTAGAAACACAACACAGAATAATGCAAAGGTGAACAGTGATATGTAGTGATGGTATATGCCACAGGAATATCAAAAAATGACAACCATGTGAATGCGAACACACATGACAGTGTCAATGCCACAAAGAAATAATAGATGTTGTGAAAAGCAAACAGATGCTAGAGGAATGCCAAAGAATGATAACCCTGTAAATAATGAATGCAAACACACGTGGCAGTGGCAATGCAACAAAGAAATAATGAGTGCTAACGCAAAAGATGATATGATAAATGTTATGTACAAGATGACAAGAATGATGCTAATGCAAAAAAATGCAAGTGACAGACAATGTTATGCACAGGACAAAACAAATGGAGCTAAATGCCAAAAGGTGTAAGTGACAAATTGGTACGCACAGGATAGAACGGATGGAGCTAAATGCCAAAAGGATAAGTGACAGATTGGTCTTAACAGAATAGAACAAAATGGAGAAACATAGTGGAGAGAACAATGCAGGAACAAAAAATGCACTAATGACAATTGGTGAACAGTGAATGTATGTAACCCGTGAGATGCACTGAATGAAATGCAGAAAAAAAAACTCTATGCAAACAATGGACTGTGACTGGCGTATGTCCTATGAGATGCACCTAACAAAATGCAGGAAAATAGCTCTATGCAAACAATGAACATCGGCTGGCATATAACTCGTGAGATGAGTAGTGAAGATAAGAGTATGCCTTGCCTGAGCACAGGGAATGGGCGTCCATTGTTGTGGATGCAATTTTTTTTAAAAGGATAACAGACGTGGAGTTCTAATAAAACTTATCAAATAAACAACCACGGGTTGTGCAACCAGTGCACAATAGAGAGGAGTGCTATGTGGAGCATTAATGGAAATGCACCGTGGGTGCCAAAGGAGATGCCACACGTGGGTGTCCAAATGGAAAGGGGGCAATCAAAAGAAAAATGAAAGGTGTTCCACCGTGATCGCCAATTTGTAGATTCTAAGAAGATCCACTTTTAAAAAGATAAACTAACCTCAGCATCCAAAGCTACTCCTAACAGCAACAAAAGGGCGAACTCTGAACTGGCGAAGTCAGAAGTTGCCGATCCGTCGAAACTACAAAGATAGGAAAGAAGGCCTAGAAAAGACCTAGATGGACCCAACACGACTAGAACGTCATGCACACAACATAACACTGACCTCTGGCAAAGCCACAAGGAGGCTAACCTAGAAAGGTCACGACGCTCGAGAAACACGAGAGTCACGCAAAAGTCACATGTCATGTGTCTGCAGTACTCCCCTCACTAGAAGAACAGCCAGCTGCGTCCACTCACATCCTATGCTGCGCCTACAAATATCTTGTCTATGCTGTCGCCCAACAGGCACGACAGGGACTAAGACACTCTGAGAACCAGAATAGAACTATAGTCACGAGTGACTAGACAGGGTGGCGCCCGTCGACGTCAATCCAAGCCCCTGACCACGTGTGCACACACTGGCTCATCGCCCTGAGCCAGGCCTCCAGCTAGTTTTCTCCCCCAGCGGATGCTACTGCAAAGCGAGGGAGCCCACAGAAACTAGCTTAAAAACCATAAACTGGGAAGTGCCCCGCTACAAGAGCCGACACACTGTAACGTGTCGTAAGGCTACGACTAGTGGAGGATCACAAGACATAGACTCTAAAACACAAGTGTCGGAGTATAGACAGGCTAATCATGCACTGTCACCCGTACAACCAAGCACCAATGGCAGCACCAGAAACTGCCGACAGACTCAGGACAAGGCAACTAGACCTGAAGCTACAACGGTCCCTGAGTTTCACGACTCGGAGTTAAGATCGTCGTACAAGCGGAGCAAGCCGCCAATCGGTCTAATCCTAAGCTAGAGAAAATGACTCACAGTAGAAAATGACTCACGGAGACCTGAGGGAAAAATCGAGACCCTCTGCGCACCTGGATGCGTAGATCGAGATAAGACAGCACCTCCCTACATCCAAAACCACTGTCTCGAACTGGACAGAACCATCGAGACATACACAAGGTCATCTGTCAACCACTGGATCACACTGGGTTGACCAGAACCAGGCAAAGACATTAAAAGTAGTGCAAAAGATTACCCACAGCAAGAACACTCTTGGCCACCTCATATCATGGTCATACCCTCATAGGACATCAAGAGACATCCACGGGATGATGGGCAGACCACAAGGTCACGCCAAGATGCATGAAAACCAGTACGTCGGGAAACGACACTCAGACACCATCCTAGGACACAAACCTAAGATAGACCGACATGAAACAAACCAATACGGCCAACCAAAAACACCAAAAAAATTGACTCCATGGCCATCGTTTTTAAGTTTGAATGGCATGTTTAGTTATGGAATGTTGATATGGCATGGTAGTTGATGCGGGACGCTATGCAAGCTAGGGCTCTATGTAAAGACGTGACTAAATGGACAACTAAGACCAGCAACTTTGCAATAGATCGAGTGGCGTAGACTTGACACCGAATGTTCCCCAAAAGGAAATCATGCCAATAAACAAGAAACTATAGCTCACAGGCATCCCAAGAGTGGGAAGCACGTCGATCCGCACGATTGCAAAACCGACAGGGCCTAGGGTAGTCGACTCCACACTCGCGACTCGGATGAATCGCGGGACAGTCTAGCTCTCTCACCATGGCAGTGATGTATCAAATATAAGAGCTAGGCGCCTATGATCTCACAAGCAGTAGCAAACAAGAAACTATACGAAATGAACAAGTAACGCAAAGGAGGAACAGACGCATACCTCCACACTCGGGGTGTGGGGAAGAAGCCCGACCAAGTCACACGATCCCCGTTACAAAGCTCAAACAAGATACAATCCAATAATGTCCACTCCTCACAGGGAGGTAAAAGGATACACAATGTTATCCGGGGGTCGTGCGAAGTGGGGTGACGGGTACCGGGTCGGTGAAGCTCGTCGCCCGCGGTGCCGCTGCGAACTGGCCGGACTAAGCTGCCACCACGAACCGGTCCGGAACCAGCAGCAAGGACAGTGAGTCCCGGGCGCCAAGGAGGGAGCAGCGGTCCCTGGAGGTGGGAAGCAAGGGATGACGACCTCTCCAGAAGAAACTGGAAGCCGACGGCACTGGAAGGAAGCTCCGGCGTGACCTCGAACGGGCCGACAGACTGCAGGCTAGTCAGTGTCGGTGTAGGTGTGCAGCAGGAAGGAGGGCCTGGATCGTGGCCTTCCGCTCATCCGTTGTTCACAAAATTTGGTGTAGACGCTGGTGGGGACGTCCCAGGGACGTCGGTGGAGTATCAGCTGCAACTGAACACCGTGGAGACCATGGCGAATTGTTGGAGCAGAGCCTGCGCTTCGGGACTATCTGTAGGTAGCAGGATTGGGGGTGGAAGAATGGGCTGGAACCGGGGCTTCCAGGTGGCAAATGGGGTGGGGTTTTCTCTGGTGGACAAGTGAGGGTCATGGGATGATTGGGTAGCAGTGGAAGGGTGGCATTCAGTGGTGGTTTTGGGTGTGGGAAATGAAAACTGGTGGTGCTCAGTTCTGTAGTCCAGTGCAGTCAGAATTGAGGGCTATGAAGGTGGATGGGGTAAGTAGGGAAAGGGGGCTCAGAAAATTGAAAGAACTGCGGGCTCATATCATTGGCCGTCTAAATATAAAACATCACATGGATATTGACAAGGGGGAGGGAGGAAGATGATCGAGGGGAATTGCCAGAGCCCACCTCTACTCTTTGTAGTAAAAATAGAGTATCGGAATCGCTCTCTCTCTTTTCGGTCTGGCTCCCTTTATGCTATAGAAGAACGGCGGGTGATCGCTCAGAGAATTCTTCCCTCCGCCTTTCTTTCTCTCCAAGTCTCTTCTTCACTCCCTAAGCATGAATGTTTCTCTCCGTCTGCCTCTCACTCAGCTCATCGAAGGGCATCCTTCTTGTAAGTCTTCAACAGCGAGACTACAGACGGCATGGGGGGAGCATGCCAGAACTGGGCCATTCTCTTCATTCTTTTGCGTGCCGAATTTGGGGGGTGCCGGTGGAAGTGAGGTGCGCTGGGTAAAGGGTGCACCGGTTTACCCCTCTTTGTGCTTGTTTGGGCCAGAGTCAGCCTGCGTGTCTCGGACTGGCTCCGAAAGTCACCTTGATCTTTCATCTCATCGTGGCCTTGTAAAGTCACCATGAGAAGTGTCGGGAAAGCTTTCAGCCCACTGAATGGCCAATTCTGGACCCGTTTGTGTCTTTAGCTCGGATGCTCAGGTTTCCCACTGACATGGCCTTTGGCACCTTGTTCTAAGGGGCCAAAGACGTTCCTTCACCTCAAGAGGGTTTCTTATCAGGTGGTGGACCACCAGGTACATTCTCGTCCTGACCAAACGATGGATGGGGTTTGTTCGGCACGACTGAGTCGATACTAATTCATTGGGCAGGCCGAACGACACTGCCAGTTTGTTGCGGATTTCTTCCGACCATTCTGAGGTGGAGTCCCTGGCGCTTTTTGTTAGGTGACCTGAGGCTTCAGCGCTCCGAGAGGACCCTTGTGTATCAATTTTCTTCGACTTTTACACTTTGGTGAGCCGTATTCTTCTGTCGTTCAGGCATGATTACCTTTGATCATATTTTGGGTGCCAACGTCCGACCGAGTACTTCACCTTGGGGAGCACCTGTCTTATTTGTCAAAAAGATGGACGGGTCAATGATGTTGTATGTTGATTACTGGCAATTGAATCAACTCACCATCAAGAACAAATATCCATTGCCAAGGATTGATGAATTATTTGACCAGATTTCTAAAGCTCGATATTTTTCAAAGATCAATCTCAGGTCTAGTTATTATCAAATGAAGATCAAGGAAGAGTATATTCATAAAATGACATTCAGGAGCAGGTATGGACACTATGAGTTCACTGTTATGTCTTTTGGCCTAACCAATGCACCTGCAGCATTTATGTAGTTGATGAATAGTGCATTCAGGCCATATGTTGATCAATTTGTGGTAGTCTTTATTGACGACATTTTGATCTACTCTAAGTCTGAGATGGAGCATGAAGAACATCTCAAGAAATCCCTACAATTATTAAGAGATCACAAGCTATATGCTAAGCTTCGCAAGTGTGATTTCTGGCTAGAAGAAGTTTCTTTTCTAGGTCACATAATTTTCTAGAAGGGTATTGCGGTCGATCCTTCAAAGGTCGAAGCTGTAAAGAATTGGGAAAGACCTACTAGTGTGACCAAAACTAGTATGACCAATATGCATGAAAGGCAGACCTGGACTCTTGGCCTTACCTAGCGGCCTCACCAACCCCCAGGTATTCACCCTTCCTTTCATGCATATTGGTCATATTAGTTTTATAGATATTACACTTCTCCAGTGCTAATTGGGTATCTTTCTTTTGTCTCTACATTCTTTTGGAGGTCTACAGCACTCCTAACACGAGGCCCAACCCTTCTGGCCGGTCAGAAGGGAGGGAGGATTGAGTTCCACACTTAGTTTTATGGGTGCGCTTAGCGGTCATCTTCAAACAGTCAGGCTTTCTTTGCGACCGCCCGGAGACCCTTTCTTTCATCTTTGCGGCCACAAAAGGACCATTTTCTATTCTGCACCTGAGTTTTCTCCCACGTGTGAGTGTGCCTTCACCCGGCTCCTTTCCAAGGTATGTAGTACAATTTCCTCTGTGTTACAGGCCTTGGTGGCGATCACATCTGTCTTTTGGGTATTTATCATCATCTTTCTCTATTCCTTATTGCTTTCTTCTTCTTAGTTGCTCCATGCCTATGGCATGTGTTTTCTTTCATCTTCATCATTGTTCCACGCCCACGGCATGTGTTAGCTTAGTCCATTTACTGCTTTACTATGCGTTTATGAGATGATATACCCACATGCTCTAGATTTCATGTCATTGCTTGCTTGAGTTTGGCACATACATCACACCCTTCATATTTCATTTCCCTTTTCATTCACTTACATATATCTACAGGCGTGGTTTGGTGCCTTATCCACGGTGGCGAGGGAGGTATCTCCTACTGAGCTGGTATACTGGGGCCGGCGTCCGAAGACATATGCACGGTTTGATGCCTTACCCGCGGTGGGTGGGGAGGTATCTCCCACTGAGATGGTGCACTAGGGCCGACGTCCGAAGACGTATGCGCAGTTTGATGCCTTACCTGCGGTGGCTGGGGAGGTATCTCCGGCTGAGCTGGTGTACTGGGGCCAGTGTCCAAAGATGTATGCGTGGTTTGATACCTTACCTGTGGTGGCTGGGGAGGTATCTCCCGCTGAGCTGGTGTGCTGGGGCCAGCGTCTGAAGATGTATGCACTGTTTGATGCCTTACCTGTGGTGGCTGGCCCTTTTGTTGAGGAGCAGCCTGGGGAGCATGCTTGACATCTTGCTCCCTGGCCTTGCCTCTACAGTCTGGCTGGGAACCAGGTCGGGCGATGACCGATGGCGTCCTGAGATATCTCTGCCCCCGGTAGCTGCCCTAATTTCGCGTGTCAGGTGAGCCTTGTGGCAATGGACCTGACTTATGGACTAGCATAGCTGAAGACTCTGAAGATGTCTTCTTGCCATGTGGGCTGGGTTGCAGGGTAGGCGAGGAGGACTCGATGGCTTGCCAGTTGAGAGAACATGATGTGGTTGGGTTGGGGCCTCGCTCTGCTTCTGCTTTCCCTTCCTATCCCCAGATGTTGGAGATAGGGGGAAGGTAAGGGAGGAGTGAGAGTAACTCAGAGAGCCCATTATCAACCCACCCACTAGGACATTCTATCGGTCGAGAAGGACTCGGAGGAGCCTGACGGTGTCTTCTCTAGAGATAGAAAGAGACTTCGACTCTTGCCAGGGCCGCCATTACACGACAGAAGTGGCAGGGGCCGGCTGGCTGGCTGGTGATTTCGGGGAGTCAGGAGGGGCCGAGGTGGCAGGAGGATGGATGACCCTGACTGAGAAGTTGGCAGGAGGATGGATGACCCTGACCGAGAAGTTGCTCAGCTCCGTCTCTTGACTGGCATCCTATTCCCTACGCCTTTGCAATGGCTCGAGAGCTTCTCGATTATCGGTCTGAAACTCGAGCCATTCTAGAGTATGGTGGTAAGGTAGCTCGTGCCCGTTTTCTTGAGGAGGATCTATCTGCTCTTGTGCATCTCTAGTGATGCTCAGGTTTCTTCGACGACTTGTAGAAGTCCCACAAGTGCCATGGAGTTTCCCTCAGCATCAATCTGCTCCCACTGGATCTTTAAGACTTCATTGCCTTTCGAATCTCACATGGAAAGATCTCCTTCCTTACCTCTGAAACAGATAATTATACAGTACTATATATATATGTGCTCCCTGCATGAAACATGGCCGCTATGCTACGTTTTCCTTCACACACACACACACACACACTGTGTTTGAATTGAGACGATGAGGTGGGGCATCCAAACTCATCCTTTGGGTGTACACGCACTGAAGGCTTGATACTCAACATCACAGCTCGAAGGTGCCCACTATATATCGATCAGCAACGTGAGCAGACCTAACTGGGAAGTGGGAAGCTACTGATATCTTGCAAGAAACAAACAGCTCGGCGGCTGCGCCCCCAATAATCTTCTCACTGGCTCACACCTTGAATGGCCGCAGAAACATCGACGTCGGCCGGGATCCTACGATTCCTCCTGCGGTTCGGGGTTCGTCCCATGTCGACGCCTGCCACAGGGCATGCTCCTCTCGGCCGACCCTCTACTGCTGCATTACGTGGGGGGCCCCGGGTTCAACTTGTGATGTAGCATCGACAAAGGATCTTCAACTGGGACGGGTGTCAAAGGTTGATGAAGCTCCCTCATCAAATGGTTACTGTTCTAGCTGAGTTGACATTCCGACGTCAGGTGCAAGGTTACTGTTCTATATATACTTGATGATGAGATGTGGGAATCTCCTGGATGTTAACACATATGCAGGATGACGATGTCATCTCTTTTAGTAGAAAAAGGACTCCCATCCAAACACGTATCAGTTCTTTCTAAAAGTCCTCCGTATGGGTAATCGCAAACGCATGCATGCATGTCTACATGTGCGTATATTCTCAAAGTCGTCCGTACGTATACATGTGCAAGCGCAAACGCATGCATGCATGTCTACATGTGTGTATATATGTGTATGGTGCGTGCCCCTGCGCACGTCTGCGTATGCGCAATCGCACGTGTGTTTGGAAAAGGACATCTTTTACTTACTTTTGTATGCCACTGCAGAATATTAATTTGTCATTATCAAAGGGACAAATATTACTTTTCCTTTCTCTGTAGAAGATGCAAAATAGCCGTGAGGGTACGTTTATTAATATCGAGATAAATTTCGAGGAGAATAAGTAAAACTCATTCTAAGTTAATTTATCTCTATCCTTATTCTGATGTATGTTTGATATACGAGGGAATAAGGATGATGTTATTCTTATTTCTCCTTTGGTAAAAAGTAGGGACACAAATGAGAACAAATGTTGAGAAAGGATCATTTTACCCTTCTTAACCCAATTAATATTGAATATTCTTAGTTATAATAATGAACTAATACTAGACAAGCAAAGAGGAGAGGCAGCCGCACGTACCTAGCCCGTCCGAAGGACCGGCTCCGGTCGAAGATGAGGGCGCACCGGGGAGCGTGCACACCCAGTGGACACGCTGCATCGAGGAAGCTTGGCGATGATCCCTGCTAATACATTGACTACTCCACGCAGGGAGGGGTTCACGGGGAGGGGGAAACAGTTACATGCACTACCCTCACACAGGAGGGGGGATCGCGGGGAGGGGAAAACAACTGTCGACCATATCCCGCGCTCGGGCATCCGATCGCGATGCAGCCAATGCCTGGATGGAGCCCAATGGATGCCGAAGGATGCTTGATGGTCTGGTGCTGAGCTGATGTCACTGGATGGAGACGGTGGCCGCTGCGGCAGGCCTGTGCAGTTCTGCCACACAGGACTAATTGGCGCAATTGTGGTGCGTCGGCCTGTACGAGTGCTGCAGAACTCCAAACGTGACGGGACCAAGTCATGGACGTTGCTGACTAGGATATCTACGAGCCCTCAGAGGATGGTAGCCGTCTGATCACCTCGCTGGATGTGGTCACAGGAATGGCTGGCGTTAGGTTCCTGGGTGAACAGCTGGACCAGTCACCGATAGCTGTGGTGGAACTTCCAGTGCTGACATTGGATCGGGACGAGGCCAATTGCATTGGCTCTGTATCATCGAAAGATGGAACTTTGCTGAAGACTGTCTGACCCGAAACTGAGAGGAGGAGGGGGTGTCGGGGCCGACTTGACAGTAGCTTGTCCTGGGCAAACAGTGGACTCTGGGTCTGGTGCAACTGAGGGAGAATGGATGCCCTGGATGGAGGCGTTGTCGAAAGCAGGCGGGACCACCTATGGTACATCCGTGCTTTGGAGAGGAAGAACTCTCGTGAAGATATCTCTGATTGATTCACGTAGGAGTGGGCGGTGGAGTTGCTATCAAATGGTACTCAGGCTCAGACCCGAGTCTGGCGCAGTTGCATGAGAATGGACGGTGCGAACGGAGCGAGGTCGGATCACAGCGGGACCACTTCTGGAATGAAGCTAGCTCGACGAAGAATGACTCCACAGAAGATAGCTTTGGCTGGTTCGCACTGGGGACGCCGGGGTAGTCTCTGCAGATGCGACCTCTACTGCAGGCTGGTTGCAGAGAGCAGCAGAGAGGTCTTCCTGATCCACGGGAGGTCGTAGCAACGATGGGCAACTCCGGGAATGCCGTGGACGCACGGAGCAGGGGAGGGCAAACCTGGGTTGCAGAGGGAGAGAGGGCTGGGGCATGGGATGCTGGTGGCTAGGGTTAAAAAGCTCGAGCTGGTAGCGAAGGTTAGACCGTATTTCCTTATGGTAGCACAGAGCCCCACACTATCGTGCTGTGGGCGAACATGACGGGCTTCGCACATGGACCACATAATCCATGCGGTGGGTTGGGCTGTCAAGCACTGATGGTCCCTCGTGGGTCCCATACCCCATGTGGTACTCACCAAATCCTAAAGGAGACGCTGGCATAAACCAACAATCTCCCCCCCAGTGGCACCTACGGGATTTGAACCCGTGACCTCACTCTGATACCAGTTTACAGGATCAAGCCCCAACCGTTGCGCTAAAAGCTTGAGCTAGTAGTAAAGGTCAGACTGTATTTCCTTATGGCAGTGCAGAGCCCCACACTATCGTGCTGTGGGTGGACATGAGTGGCTTCGCACATGGACCCCATAATCCATGCGACGGGTTGGGCTGCCAAGCACCGATGGTCCCACGTTGGTCCCATACCCCACGTGGTATACACCAAATCCTAAAGGAAACGCTGGCATAAACCAGCATACTCAGTGCAAAACCTGCACTGACCTTAGATGCGCAAGGCAAAAACTGCACTGACTACTATGTGCATGAGACAACTTGCACCGACCGTGTATGTGCATGAGACACAAGCTTGCACCGACCTTGTGTGCATGACACAGAGACATGCATAGACTTTGTATTGTACAAGGCAAAAGCTGCACCGACCTTACCATGAAATTAAGTAAAACTGCACCGAGGTTATATGTAGAAAGCAAGCAATGTACCGACCTTTATATGCGATAACATAAGGCATGCACCAATCTTATTCGTGGTTAAACAGTAAACTACGCCGAGGTTATATGCAGAAAGTAAACAATGCACCGACGTTGAAGCGCAATGACCTTGTATCGCACAAGGTCAAGTATGCACAGACTTCAAACCATGCAGACTTGTATGCTAACAAATATGCACCGACCTAGTGTGCATTACAATAGTAACTTGCACCGACCTCAAATGGCTAAGAGGGAATATGCACGGACCATAAGATGCAAGATATGAGGACTTGCACTGACCTGAACCTTTAACTCCTAACCCTGCACTAACCTTCATGTGCGTGAACAGTAATGTGCACAGACCTGAATAGTGTATGCACAGACCTTGACTAAGCTGGCTAGCATGATGTGCACGGACCTTGTATGCAGTTAAGTAAAGTGTGCACCGACTTTGTGCTGGGTTGGCTTAAAGGTGCTCAGGCCTTGGCTGACCAATAGAAGGCATATGCACAGACCTTGGTTTGCACTAGCTGGAAATATGCTTTGACCTTAGTGTGACTCTGTTGTAGTTAGTTATTTATATCTGTTGTCCTACTTTATTTCTTATTTCTATGTGCACCACACCTATCCTTTTATCCCTTCCGAGTCTTCGAGCTCGTGGGAGGCGGGTCGAGGTTTGAGTCGCACCGGTTACTTTTCGATACTCGAATCCTGGGTCGCCACATGCTGCCTTCAACGGCACACTCCTTAGTGCCTTCAATGACATGCTCAATAGTGCCTTCAACGGCACGCTCCATGCCCGGCACACCCGCTGGCATGAGCTCAGTGGCACACTCCTAAAGTCATCCCCGGCACGCCCTACGTGGGTCTTCGCCGGCACGCTCTTGCAGCTCTTCCTTGACACGCCCTCGGGGGTGCCCTCAGTGGCACACTCCCTATGTGCCCCCCTTCGCCGACACGCCCCTCCTGGGCTGCCCATCGACACACCTCGCCTGCGCCCTCACCGGCACACCCAGCTGGGTGTTTTCACCGACACGCCCCTGCGTGTCCCTTCAACGACACGCCCAGGGTGGCCTTCCAGTGGCACACCCTGCCATCCCTTCAGTGGCACGCCCTAAGGCCCTTCAGCGGCATGCCCCCAAGCACCTTTGGTGGCACGCCTTGGAGTGGCCCTTCCCCGGCACACCCTGGCTGCCCTTCGCCGGCGCACCCTTGGTGGCCTTCCCCGGCATGCCCAGCTTGGGGGTCTTCAGCGGCATGCCTGCGAATGGCCTTCGACGGCACGCCCTGGACCATGCCATCTGGCATGTCCGACAGACAAGATCTTGTACCCATGCCCTATAGATTCTTGGCACGCAGTGGGGTCGCTGGGGTGTCACTAGGAGACGAGGGCACATTGGCTACTCCCCTGCCACCTAGAATACCCAAGTCAAATCCTCATTAATGCCTCACGTTCCCGCATCCACCGCTCATGATCGAAGGCTCCCGCCGCTGGGAGTATAAAAAGCGTCTTTTCTGGCGAAAAACACAGATGACAGACATACACAAAAAGAGAAGACACCAAATAGGGGGGACACACGGACAGAGAGAAACGCCCAGAGAAGAAGAAGCAGAGAGGAAGAAAAGAAGAAGGAGAGAGGAGCTCCGTCATGACACCCCTTCCCTGACGACCACCCAAAGAGAGAGAGTAGGAGAGAAAGTGAGTGAGAGGGAGGTCCTCCATGTAGTGAGAGGGAGTGGTGGGAGAGCAGGGAGCCGTCGCCCCTACTCAACTCCCAATTCCTCCCTTTTCTTCTTCCTTCTTCCCTTCCTCCTCCCCTTGCTGTAACTCCTACTTGTTCCAGTGTTTGTAATGCACACTTCAGGGGCCTCATCAGCCTCTTGGGTGACATCCCCAGTTCTTGGTAGTGGTAATCCGATGTCATCGGGCTATCGGTATTCAGAGCTCTGGGTCGTTACAGTTGGTACCAGAGCAGCGTTAAGGACTTGTATAAGGAATTGAAATTACATAGTGTGGTCCAGAGCAAGTCCACTAGAGTCGTCTACTACTGGCTTAGGATGTTTTTCATGTTTGTTCATATGATTTCCACCAATATGTACTTTTTAGGTTTTGATGGCACGTCTTCGGAAGGCACGTGTTTTCAAGGAGGGAAGTGCTACTTCTCCTCTGGTGGTGGTTGTGATGGTTTATTCGCCTGCGCCGAGTCAAGTTCCAGCGGCTCCCACCCAAGTTAAGGAAGGCATGCCCGGTGTTCAGTGTGGAGCGCAGAGTGAAGCCTTGCTACCTCATCTGCCATCTGGAGTAGGGCAGGTGATATCTCAAGTGCGCACCCAGGTTGAGTCTACTCAGCCAGGTGTACAGCATCACCTTATCCCTCAACTAATTGGGCAGTTGTAGCAGGTTTATCTGCTGAGCGTCCCCAAAATTCCTTTCGTTGTTCCCGCTGTCGATGGTGCTTCTTCATCCATATCCAAAGGCAAGAAGTTCAGGAGATTCAAGAATAAGAGGCGTGAGGAGAGGCTTG
Source organism: Amorphophallus titanum (assembly GCA_024336825.1). NCBI lineage: Eukaryota > Viridiplantae > Streptophyta > Magnoliopsida > Alismatales > Araceae > Amorphophallus > Amorphophallus titanum. The sequence goes on along the minus strand of JANBPO010005583.1, from coordinate 341,432 downwards.
CCCGACAGTCTTCTGCCAGTGATGTTTCATCGTCTGTTTCATCTTCTCAGCAGCCTCAGGGACCTACTGTTCATCGGTCAAGATCGTGTGGGAGGTGTGGTGGTAGCCACCCTAGCAGGCCATGTCCCTCGCCGGTGGTTTATTTTCGCTGTGATCAGCCAGGTCACATTGTTCGAGACTACCCGTACACATCGATACAGGTGTAGTTCTTTTCGTCGGAGCAGTCATAGCAGCCCCAGTTCCATCCTGTGCCGCCACAACCTCAGTAGGACTCACCAGCGTCTCAGCTTCCTCATGCTGAGCAGTGACGTCCTATCTTTTGAAGGTGCATTGTTGTTTTCGATCAGTTAATTTGTGTTTCATTTGTCTCAGTTATTTAGATTTATGTGGTTCAGTTATTTGTTAACTGTTCACTATGGTGATGCCGTTTGTGTGATTGTGATTTTCTCCTCTCCTGTCCTCGTCATTTCTCCCATTCTACTTTCTCCCTCGTTTCTCTTTTCCCTCTGTTCTTCTCGACACGGGGCAGCCGACCGTGACAAGATGACCGAGGTAGAGATATGACGGAATGGGATAGAACGTGATGAAATGATGGATGAGGTGGACGTTGGCAGGATTCGTGGGTGGATCCTACGCTAACAGCTCCAGAGGAGACCCAACATTCTCCCCCTTTTTGATGATGACAACACCCAAAAATATGATGTATTTTGATGAGACATTAAACACAGTCAAATAATGCAGCAAACGAATATACAGATGCAAACCTGAACCATTTGATACCAATTGATAAACTCTCCCCCTGAACGAACTAGCCAAGTGACTCTTTTTCCAAAACACCTCTACCCCCTGAAGATATGGTCTCCCCCTTTAACAGGATTATCCTGAAGTACAACTCCCCCTTAATCAAAATACCATGAAGTCCTTTTTCTCTCCCCCTTTGCCATCAGCAAACAAGGAATGAGGAATACTGCAGAAGAGAAGAAGGGGAATCAAAGGAGGAAAGGAACAGAGTAACATCCTATGCAATAGTTCAGAAGATAAGCAGATTATAGAGAAAATCTTCAAGCATAAGAATCAGGATTATGCATTCTTGACAGATGTCTAGTTTATTAGTGATAAAAGGTAGAGTAGATGCACTGAATCTCTTAAATAGGGTTGCAGTATGTATTTATAGCAATGAACCTAAGTCACATAACCATGATAGACTAGGTCAAGACTATATCCTACTGATTTCAGAACCAATGAATATCTATGGGAGTGACTAGGATATGTATTGAGGTTAAATAATTTGACACTTAGTGAAATTTGAGTTGCAAGGGTAACAACAAACCTTTTTCAATTTTGATTTTAAAATCAGACTTGTTGAACAGACAGGTATCATCTATGCCTTTGACATTAAGGGTACACGTGGGTTAGACGCCAGTACCCCCAGTAACTAAGTACAAACTACCATATCTGATTAAAAACTACAGTCATGATTATACCTTTTTACATAAGGGTACATGTTTATCAGACGTCAGTACCCCCAATTACTCAGTAAAACCAATTCTACAGATTTGATCATGTGAACAGAGTTAACATGAAGCACTTCATGGCATGAATTTCTCTCCATTTTATTGATGGAGTACTCAGTTTCTCAGTGCAGTTCAGTCATTGCCCTACCAATTGATTTATTCATTTCTTTTACTAATGATTTTATTTTTGCTGCCCTTTTATTTTTCAAAGTGACTTGTTTAATAACAATGCACTATCTGAGTTTCTCAACCTAGAATTCACTAAGTCTGTCATTTTCAGATACTGTAATGATCTTATCTGTCACAATCATGAGAGGGAGGTTAAGAGCTATAAACAGTTTTCCATCACTCTATTTTCTGAGTACAGTATTTAAACTCTACAGTTTATTAAGATTAAACCATTAATTCATTCATGAAGCAAACATGATTCGATTCGCGGTCTTCGCCGCGTAAAAGGTAGGGGATCGGACTCCTCATCTCGCCAGGAATCCATTGACGCCCTCTGCGTCACCATCTGTCGTCATTTGTCTCGTTTTCTATGTAATTTCTCTTTTTGGAGATTTTAGGATTTTGATCTCGATTTACGTGCCTCTCTCGTTTCGTGGTCCAGACGATTACTGATCGAGGCCGGAGAGGTACCATTGGAATGGTTGCGTCGTGAGGATCGCGCTGACGTCCTCAGTTCCTCAATTTGCGCAACATGGAGTCGAGCCGGGTCGCGAGGCGCCGTTTCTCCCTCACGCCGGTTCGCTATCAGATCGTCGTTTCTGCCGTCACCCAGGTAGGGGGATGGAATCCTTATCGCGCTAGGACACCGCCGGTATCACTTGTGCCGTGATCCGACGCCCGTTGCATTGAATTTTATGCATCTTTCTGTTTAATGTATTTTAATATGTTTATTGTGAAATTTATCGTTTAATTGTTAAATTAATTCATTTGGGCTTCGTATTTCATTTCTAGTGGCATGCTTAGGCCCGAATGATTGGTTTGGGTTGATTAGTTAAGCAGGTTTTGTAATTCGTCGCGTCCTCTGTCGATTTCTATCGACCGGGCGGGGTTTTCGATTTCGATTTTCGGAGTCACGAAACCCAGGTGATATAACGTGCTTCCCCTAGTGCGTTATGTCAGTTTAACGCACCCAGTGCAGTGCGTTATGTGAATAGTGTCCTGTGTTTTCTGTGGATTGTATCGTTCGGGTGGCTTTAACAGTGCACCTTAGGTAGTGCGTTATAGTCCCTTATTTTGGGTTCAAGGCCTGTTGTCTTTAACGGCCCTACCCCTGTGCGCCATGCATTGTATGACGCACCTATATTGGTGCGTTATGTCCCATGATTTCTGTAGAGTTAGACGTTCTGGATGGCATAACGGCCTACGAGAGGTGCGTTATGTATAGTATAACGCCCCCTCTTTAGTCTGTTATACTCCATGTGCCGAGCATTGTGTGCGTGCTGACTTTAACTCCTGTGTGCTAGTGCGTTATAGTCCTATAGCGCCCCTGCTGAGGTGTGTTATATTTTCTGTGGATTTCTTGTGTTCTGTGAAGCATAGCGGTCCCGTGCTGGTCCGTTATGGTGTGTAACGGGGCAGATCCAGTCCGTCATACACCTGGAGATTTCAAAAGCTTGCATGTGTATTTTCTATGCAATCCATGATTCATGTGAGCCATGTTTAAATTATTTTATACACTGTGGCATTCTTCTATATCCCATATGAGTAACTTTCTCTTTCCTTGTAAAGTCTAAATAAATCCCATAAATAACGAGACTCATGGGGGCGTCTCCAGGCTGTCTCTGAGCCAAATAGAACCTGCCGTGGCTCGCGTGGTGCTCCGTGTACGGTACCGGTGGCTCGCCGGCCTGGACCGGTCAAGTGCTCGGGTGTCCGCACCAACCAGTCAAAAAATCATCCTCAGGGTAGCCATCCCACCACTCCCAGGTGGATACCAGCACATGCGTACTGGTGGGCTACAACTAGTGGAGTGTCTCTGAAGGAGTAGACTCTCAAGTCACGAAAAACAACGTCTGAGCCCTGCGGAGTATGGGGACCGTCCCACGTACCAACACCGCCGCACGATGACCACGGTCGGAGAAGAAACGGGACTACGTGCCATGCAGAATAGCCCAGAGCCTGGCAGACCAACACTGGTGCGCTCCAGGAGGTGATGGACCAGCACAGGTGCGCCACGGTCCTCTGATGGACCACCTCAGGTGCGTCAGGGACCCAGTGTAAAACGGACCATAACGCGCCTACACAGGTGCGTTACAGAGCATGACGGACCGACAAGGGTGCGTCAGGGCACTCGATGCAAAAACCACTGTGACGTGCCTACCCATGGGCGTCACAGAACCTAACAGACCAGCACAGGCGCGTCAGGGCAGGAGCGCGTCCAGGGGTGTTACGTCACCTAACGGACCAGCTCAGGTGCGTTAGGTCACGGGACCAAACCGGCTATAACGCGCTCCTCTAGGGGCATTACAGTCCCTAACGGACCAACACAGGTGCGTCAGGTGGAAGGAATAACGCGCCTTCCTAGGGGCGTCACCTTCCCTGACGGACCAACACCGGTGCGTCAGGCTACAATGACCCCCAATGGTCAAAAACCAATGGTCAAATCACTGTGACGGACCAACCTAGGGGCGTCACAGCCATATGGCGATCTATCGTGGGGCCGTCACGCCCACGACAGCCCAAGCTCAAAACCAATGAAGCATAACGCACCTCCCTGGGCGCGTTATACCCTGTGGCGGTCACTGGTACGACTGCCACAGCATTTCGACGATGAAACGACGAATTCAACCCAAAAACACCGACCACGCCCTCATACCTCCATAGGAGAGGGGGAAAACAAGGGGGAAGCTCCCCAATAACCCCTAGCATGATTCTATGGCCTCGGATCGGCCAAAAACATGATGGATCATTAGATCGGGTGATCGCTCCCCAAAACATGATTTTACCCTAGCCCGCTCAAAAATGCCCCTCTCGGCCTCACGACGGGCTAGAAATCACGGGAATGAACCGCTAGAGCATAAGGATCGTCGGAAGTGCTTGCTTAGCGTAAAACAAGGCCGAAACCCAACCAAGGAAGGCAATGACCCAAGAAAGAGACTTCTAACTTGATCCAAGGAAGACTCAACAAGGGTAAACAACTCGGAGCATCATTTAAGATGAGTAAGGAGACGACTCGACTAATTGGTCATAAAACGGGTGTCAACACCCGGGAACCGCCACCACCTCCTTCTCCTGTTGCTGAGAGGACGGCCGTCATCTAGCCACGATCTTGCCGGCCTGACCGGTGGACACCGCCCGTGGTGCTGTTGCCTGGTCATATAGGAGCAGAGTTAGTCAGTCACTATTCGGGGCGAATCATGAGAACACAAAGAGAAAACACGCGAAGAAGGAGATCGAGAGGCCATTGCGCTCACCTCGGTCACCGGAACCACGCTGCCTCCGGGCACGATATCACCTTCCTCCAAGGCCTCGCCTCTCGGAATGGGAACATCGGAGGTCTCCACGACAGCCTCTTTCCGTAGCACCCCGAGCAAGGATCCCAGCTTGCTCAGTCCGGCCTCGACCCCCACCTGTCGGACAACCAGTGGACCCAAGGTGGCCACCTCCGCGGTCTCTGGCTGGACCCATTCCTGCAAGACAACCAAATAATAAGAGACAGGATTAGAGGCTGGCCGCAAAAGAAGCCTTGCACGAGCTAGTTTACACTTACAAAGTCCTCGCCCCAGGCCACCTCATCGGAAGAGTAGTCATAATCTACCTTCTCGCCCGACGAGGACTCAGCCGGGGTAGGCTCCTCCCTTGCTAGTGAGGAGGTCTCCACCTCGAGGCCAACTGTCGCCCCTCCGCGTGGACTCGGCGAAGGGGACTCCCCGGGCCTCAGCTTCTTCCTCGAGTAAGCTTGCTTCACCTTGGGGATCCCGAGAGCCTCCACCCACCCAGGTAGAGGCGTGAGGGGAACTGTCAAATGAAGAAGCATCAGATTTAATGAACATCCATGGACCCCCGATATAAAAGCCTTATCCCGCGAAGCGAAAAGGCAGATCGTGGCACCACCAACCAGAGAGTCTTACCTGGGGGCTGGCTCGACTCAACCTGGGCAATTATGAGCGAGGCCACAAACTCCTCAGCCTCCACCCTCTTTTGTGCCAGCTCCTCCCGGCTTACCACTTCGGCGGGGATTACCACGGACTTCAACCGCGGTCCCGGGCACGCCCCCTCTACCCTGGCTGAAAAGGGAAAGACGCGTGCGTCAGACACATATAAAAAGGGGGGAATAATGTCCCGACAAATGACTAAATACTGGAGGCCTGGTGGAACGATTTTTATTCTTTTGGTTCCAACTCCCCAAGGGAGTATTTCTGCCCCGGGTTCGCTCCATTAGCAGACAAAAAATTGCAGAAAGGGGGGTCTTTATCTGCCCCGGGTCCACCCCATTAGCCCATGGTGTTTAAAAAAGGGAAGGCAAAAACAAGGGATGGGGTTTGATGAAGCAGTCAAGGCTTTTACAAGGCTTTCTGTTGCCCGGGGAAGCACAGGAGGTTGACTGTGTAGAAATCTGTTGAACACTATTGCAGAGTGCAATTCAAAGGCTTTTTAGTGCAGATACAGCACATGTCCCTGCATATTTTGTTATTATGTCCAACATTGATGCCCACAATGCCATGGTTAAGAACAAGATGCCACCTGATGATTTTATGAAGAACAATCATGGGACTAATGATGGTGAAGATCTACCAGAAGAATATTTGGGATCCTTATTGGAGTAGATATCAAAGAATGAAGTCAGGATAAAAGAAGATGATTTGACAACTCTGCACAAACTAGCTACAAATCCTAACCAAATGTTGGGATTGGATAGCAGTCTTAAGCATTGTTATACATAAGAGGGGAGAGGATAGATTGGAAACCAGTGATGATTACATCAGGCGCATGCAAAGGCAATTTAAAAGAAAAGCCCAAAAATCTGAGTCAGCTTATTATGCTGCAACTGATGTGGTCATCTTGAGATTTGTAATTGAAGTATGCTGGGGCCTATGCTGGCAACCTTACAGTGTTCCAGGGGAACAGAGTGATGTTGAAGTAGTAATAGTCTGTTGTCTAGAAAGGTTCAGTTGTGCAATATGTCACTACTGTTGTGTCCATGAAGACGCATAGAGATGTTTTGTCACTTCTCAAGCAAAATCCACGTCCCTCCATTCAGCTGCAGCACTAGCAGCATAATAGTAGCAGCTGCAACAACCCAATGGCAGCAGCCCTGCAACAGCAGTGTAGCAGCACAAGGCCCAGTGACAGCAACAGCCACATAATGGCAGCAACTATGCAACTGCAGCAACAGCACAAAGGCTGCAGCAGTAGCTCTGCAGCATAGCAGCAGCAGCTCAGTTGCAGCAGCAACATTTAATGGCAGCAACACTCAAAAGCAGCAGCAGCTTTGCTACAGCAAAGTAACTGCAGTAGCAGACCAGGGACTGCAGCAACAGCTCAATAACAACAGCAGCTAGTACCATTAGCAGTGGGGCAGCAGCTAACATAATTAGCAAGAGCTGCAGCAGTGGCTCCGTAGAATAACAGTAGCAATTCAGTTGCTGCACTTAATGGCAGTGACAAATACAATAACAGCAGCTCTGCAACTATAGACTCGGGCTGGTGAGCTGGCAGCTAAGAACCTCTACGCAGTACCCTCGAACCTTGAGGAAGAATCACAACACTTGAAAATCAGGGGTGAGCCTCCTATCACTTGCTCAGTAGGGGTCCCACGGAACCCCAACTGAAAATAACGGCGGCACGGAAAGTAGCAACTACAGCAAGAATAACAGTAACAGCAGGAATAGTAAACACAATGGCCGGTAAAACCTCGGCTCTGCAGCGACTCCTACAGTACCGGAACTCTACGCCCCAATCCCACACTCGGGGGACTACCAAAACACGGACCACCCTAGTCACACTACTCGGAAAACGCCACGACACCTCTATCGTGGAGGCCTGTGCTCACACATGAAGGCCCACTCCGAAACCATGCGGTCTGAAAACATGGTCACGACCTCGCCGTTGTGAACTCTATGTCATCTAGGGGAAAAACCCTCGGTGACACTCACCGGAACCCTAGCTTTCGCCTCGGGAAAACACCTGGAAACTACACGCAAGACCTCATCTCGCAGATGAGAAACTAAACCTCGAGTCACAACGAGCTCACGTCACGTGACGGGAGTACCTGCCCACCAGAAGCAAGGCCGGATGCTTCCACTGACGGCTTAGTCCGCAGCCTCAGGTGTCTCCCTACGACGCCCCAGGCGGAGACTGAGACACCGTACTAGTAACCACAGAACAAGGACTAGCTAGGGTCGCGCTCGTCAGCGCGTGTCCACTCCCCCCAACTACGCATGCACACACAGACCATCTGCTCTGGGTCGGGCCCTCTAACTGGTTTTCCCCTAGTCGGACTCAGGCTGCAAAGACAAGGGGGTCTATGGTAACCTACCTAAAAATCATCTCACTCGGGTCACACTCTCCATCACTCCTAAGTGGGTCCGCACACGCATGCGCAGGAAAGCTACGACTAGTGGGGGCTTACAAAACATGAACACTGAAAACCACGCACGCACCTATCGCAAGTAACACGAAAAACGGGTGGCTCGGAGCCACCTGACTCGAGACAGCCCACTAGATCTACTAAATCCAACTGTCCTTGAGTCATGAGACTCGGGTCAAGACCGTTGCCCATGACAACACATCGTCGTTAATCTGGCCTAATTCCTAGGTCTAAAATCCCGATGACACGATTCCCAAGGTAGCTCACAAGTCACCGAGTTGATCTCTCCTCCAAGGGATGCACGAAAACCTCCAGCCCCAGGCTGGGTGACTAGACTTGCAGTCCAAGGCCACATGCATGGCTGACTCAGAAATCACATTCCGGAGAAACCCACCATGTGCGGGGAAAGACCCACCGCACTTGTGCTGACTCACGACGACTCGATTTAACGTAAACACGAAAGCTCAGAACACACACAGGGTCACTCGGACCCCCAAGACCCATGGCACGCTAAACAATGTAACTTGGTACCTCTAGACACCCCTAAAAACACGAACACAAAACCCCCGGGTGTCCGTGACCCTCACAAGATCAAAGGTCAACCACTGGGCCACAACCGGGTCGATCAGAGGCCATCACAGCATGAAACAGAATATGGCAAACATGAAAATCGCGTGGCGGTCCTCCTTGGACTGTCACGGCTCCTGGCGGTCTCCTCCGGACCACAAGGCCTGGCCTAGCAGTCCAGCCAGGACTGCAAGGCCCCAGAGACTCTCGGACTCCAAGTGGTCGCCTCCGGACCGCCAAGCAGGATGGCAGTCCTTGGCCTGACCTCTAGCTGTCGACTGGCGGTCAATCGCAAGGCCGCTATCCCACACGACCTCGAACAACTACGAAACAGGCAAACGGTCATGCCCTGACCGCTAGGCACTGCCTGGTGATCTCCTAGAGACCGTTAAGCTTGGTGGCGGTGTATCACGCGACCGCAAGGCACAAACCAACATAGGGGGACCCTAGTGGTCTTCACCTGACCGCTTAACCCCCTAGCGGTCCCTGGAAAGACTGCTACGTCGTCCCAAGCCAAAAACGGCGAAAATGGTTGAAAACCCCCTTTCACATCCCATTCACACCCATGTGAAGGGAAAAATAAGGGAAAACTAGTCTCCAACCTCTCTAGCACCGAGAGGACCCATTTAAACCCTAAAAATTTGATCAAAACGCAAGCACCGGCTCACACCCCAAAATATGTTTTTTTTCCAAAACGTAAAAATAAATCCGCTCGACTCACCACGGCCTACAAAACTGGCAGGAAAGGAGGTACAGAGGTTAACCGAAGATTCCGTGCGCCGAGGGCACCGATCCGCCAAGAAAACGCCATTAAAGTTCCGTTGGTTCACAAACTCGCCACGAGCTCCACCTCGAGCCGCCGCCCCCTCTATCCTCGCCCATGCTCGGTCGCTCCTCACCCGCGTCACCCCTGCCTCGCTCCGTCAGTCGCCGGAGAAGAGAGGGGAGAATGAGAGAACGTGAGAGGGGGAGAGGGAGGGAATGAGAGTGAGGAAGAGAGAAAGAGGGGGTTTATATTTTGAAAATCTAGAAAATTTGAAAAATATAAAAAATATTTAAAAAGTACCTCCGCGATCCTCGGAAAGAGCACAACGCACTGGTACTATCTTAGAGTCGGAGAACGCAACGATTCACCCTACACATAGTTCCGAATGCTCGTTAGGAAAAAACACACGTATATCACAAAACACTCTCCAGGATCCCCGAAAATGATCTGAAAAATATTCGAAAAAAATATGGGACATTACATCCCTCCCCCTTGTAAGAGTTTCATCCTCGAAATTCAGGACAAGCACCAAGTCACAAGGGAAGAACGCCACAATCAACTGACGATGCTGTCAGAGCCCCAGCCAAACCTCGATACTCGTAAAAATCACGATCCTGAGGGACGCGGCCAGACAATGATCACGAACAACGTCTTGTTCACAGTCCAACGCACATCAATCATTAGAGTAGGCACATGCAAGGAGTACAAGTTTGGCGTCATCTCAGCTAATATGAAAACTAACCACGACATCACTACCACGATCTCGCTTACCGAGAAAACACAATCCTCATCACAAGAACCAACACCGGTCAATGCACATGCTCGGCGGACCAGCCAGATGCCAGCTTCACAACCCGCTGATCGAACTCATGCCCTGCACCAGGGGCAATCAACACAGAGCTTCCACCAACTCACACCTGGCAAGCCGAACACTCACAGCAACACGGCCAACCCTGCCAGAAGACAAACTTCAAGCAAATCCCAGATCCAAATTCGGGAAAAGCACACCTTATGATCGGCCACCCAAGGCTTCGCTGGCATACGGCTCACGTCATTCTCGAGCCCCAACAACCAGCATCTTCTGTCTGTGAAAGATCATCCACTGGTCACCAGATACGCGTCAACGGGAAACCTTCACCGGCCCAATAGGCACGCTCCAAATCATGACAGGCCATCCTTTGACTCTCCCACAGATCAATACCACATCTCAAGCCAAATCTCGCTCGGACACCGCAACTGATCTCAAACTTCACACCAACTCCACCCTCTCAGGGGAGCACGGCGAACTCAAATGATTGGATTCCACAATCCTCGATCCTCTCGTCACTCGACTCAGACTCACGGGGAATCCTCCCTTGCTGACCATAGATGAGGGCAGGATAGTGAGGATTACCTACGCCTTTATAGGGCGATGTATGCAGAGCGACTCCAGCCCAGGGCTTGTGGAGGTGAAATGAAGGCACTTTTTTTCTTTACACATTTTTTTAGTTTTATTTTATTTTTATTATGTTTTATATTTTTTTCTCTTTTTTTATTTTTGTATAAACTCATGAGCCAAGGTTGTAGGATGCCTGTGATACCATGATAGCGAACTTGCGAGCTCGCTTGGCAGATACGGAGCAACAATTGAGTGACACTCATGCAGCTCTAAGTTCATCGATAAGTGTGTATGCACATATTCATATTTTACAATAATTACCTAAGATTCTTGGCACTAATCCCTCATTGTCACCTCGTGTATGTTGCAGTGTGCCCAGCTCGATGCAGTTTCATCGATAATGGGAGTAGACGGTGTTTCCTCCAGCTTATGGATCCCTACTTCAGAATTAGATTTACTCCACGAGCAGCTTGCTCGTGCCATGTAGCGAGTGGTAGAGGCAGAGGGAATGCTTTCCGCACAGGTGAGGGTACTATCCCAGAATTTTCTTTATTCATGCCTTACCATATATCTGAGATGGCAGACATGGTAGGTAGGTGAACTGCAAGATGCGTTGGCCCATGCCACGCAGGGGGAAGCCAAGCTAATAGTGCTGGAGGAGGAATTGCGGTGACATCCAGATAGTGACTCTTCCTGTGATGCGACAGAGCTGAGGATCACCCTTCAGCTGGAAAGGGAAGATAGAGAGAGGGAACGTGCCGAGAAGGAAAAGGATAGGGAAAGAGAGAGGGTCGAGAGATTGGCCGAGAAAGAAGAGAGGAGGGCCCTGGAGGCCCAATTGTTCGAGCTTCGAACCAGTCTTGGTCTCGTCGAGCAGTGGTTGAAGGATGGTGAGGAACGCTATCGAAAAGCACAAGAGTGCGACTTTCATGTTAGTAGCTTCTTTGTTGCCCCCGCAGATTGACGACGAGGTGTGGAGATGGAAAGGGGAATGCAGAGCGGTAGGAATACCGCTTCTCATGGTTTGATGACGCCCTCCAGAGCTTCTTGCCCGGTGAGCGGCGAGACAAGTAATGTAGAGAAAGAGGGTGGAACTTGATGTAAACCTCTCTTTTGTGTTTTGGGAATGGAATAAAATGGTTGGTTCTTTATTCTCTGACTTTGTCCTGCTCTCTTGGATCCCTGTACACATCACTTAAATAAACATGTTAGAATTTCTGCTCTGACTTGGCCCCTTGCTCAATAAGAGGTGTGTTTTGAGCTGTCCTTGACAACGAGTCAAGGGGTCAAGCCTTTATTATCCTCTACCAGTCTTCTTTCATCCCCAAGAAGCGGAGTGAAGTTTGGATCTCGGCATCAAGAGTTCTGAATTTTCTCCCTGAAGTGCGCCAGGTTGGTTCCCAGTTCCTGAACTGTACCACTCCCACCATTCTGGCCAGTTCAATCATCCCCGACATCAGCGGAAGTTGCCGTCAGTCCTGTATGAAAGAAGGCTCATCCGCGGTCATTTCAGTACCAGTCCTGTCTCCAACCGAGTTCATGACAATCCGTGGCGACTTCTTCCTACGGCAACACCACCCTATGAGCAGCTTGAACCCAAACTGTCCAGCTCTGTTCCAAATCTAGCACCAGCCAGAGACCATCCCCGAATGAATCAAGAAAATTCAGGCATCTTCCTGGGTCCAGTGGGAGAGTTTTGGCACTAGTCTCAGGTCATTCGGAGTTTCGGAGTGTCCATGGCAGTGCCCTCTTCGTCCAGCTGTCTAGTGTTCCAGAAGCAGGCAGAACCGACGCCATCCATCCATTTAGTCTCCGATCAATCTTTCCCCTCCCCTCGCTTGGCCGACTGAAGGCCCCTCCCTACGTGGAGGTAGTTTTGGCTGTAATCCCTTAAACCCCACCCCAAGAACCCCCTCCTGCGTGAGGAGTAGTGTTGTACCCATTTTATTTTTGGTCAAGCTTCATCGATGCAGCGTGCCGGCGTGTGCCCACGCTTCCCGGCTCGCCCACGTCTCCGATCGGGATCGGTGTCTTCACACCAATCAGGTGAGCGTCTGGTTCCCCTCCTTACTGGTTTTCACTTTGCTGGTTTAGTATCGCCTTAGTGCCGTCGATCGGTGAGGCGAGCGCCCAAACTCATACCTGATCAAATTGAGTGTCCACCGAGGAGCGAGTTGTAAGAGGTATTCCATAACCCACGCCCTTGGCGTGTTGGCCGCCCACGGAGTTGGGAATCCTAGCCCCTTAGGGGTTCAACCTGAGCTAAGCCAACCCCCGAAACGACGAGGTCCAACCTCGGACCCTCTCCACCATCGTCGATTGGCCTATGGGTAATTGTGTGCGCCACGCGAGTGAGCTCGCTCAAGTGAGTTCACCGTCAAGTTGCATGCTTGCAGGTCATAGGTCCATGGTGCATTAGCCGAGTGGTTGTCACCCCAAGGAGGTTTTACATCAAATTGCTAGCCCATCCTGGTCCACTCCCCTACCATTGTGATTCCTAGAACCCTGGACAACCAACCCACCCCAAACACTGGCCCAATCTTTCCACTAGAGGAGGATGACTCACCACTATGTGAGGACCATGAGGACCTAGAGTTCCTCTCCAAAGGAAAAAAGGGGTACAATCACTCTGTCCTCCGCTGGGCATCCCCCCGAGGACGTATCTCTCTCAAAGCTCTGACGTAAGCCTGGCGGGTCTCTGCCACCTCAGCTACCTCTGCGGGTAAAGTCCGCACCTGACTGATCCCCCACATGATCAGGGTGCTCCTGACCATCTACTCGTCTTCATCGATACCGATCCTCCTCGCTTGCAGCACGGGAAGGTGGGATAGGGGCGGTAGAATAGTCCGAGGCATCCCAACCTACAAGTAGCATCGGTGCGGGCTGTACATCGCAAGCACTGCGTTGCTTACAAGCCGCAAGTCCAAGCCCCATCCCCTAGGCAGCCTGACCTCGGTATCAACAAGAAAACTGGGATGCATCATGAACCGCTCCAGGGGCAGTCTGCTGAGGTACTAATGCCACTCGTCCCTGGTCTTCATGTCTGACGTCTTGCACTCTACCTGTGAAGGGAACCTGAAGGCACCTCCAATGAAGAAAAGGGGATGGCTCCCGTAGATCCGTCTAGCTGTGTCAACATCCTCCCTAGGGGTGAATTTCAACCTAACTCCCATCCAACACTCCAGGAGAATCATAGAGCGAAACAAGGGACCCCCTAAAGCCGCTGAGCTGAGGCCCTCATAGAGATAGGCTAGGACAGGATGGGAGATGGAAAGGCCCTACCATAGGCCACTGATGGTGCTAAGGAAGGGGAGGTCTAAGGTATGATCGGTAGAAGGAAAAAGGATAGCACCGCACAAACAAATGGATGCAGCCTTAGCTATGGCCTCGTCCCACCCACACCTATTCCTACAATGCGCTACCACCAACTGACTAAGGGGAAGAAGGTGAATGTGGCATGGACCTATGAAGGTGCAGACCTCCCCAGCATCCGAGATGAACCCCCCTAGGATAATAGCTGGATCAATAGGGGCAACGATATGGTAGATGGAGTCCTCCCTACTCACCTTGGACCTAGAAAAACCTAAGTAGGTCTCTACCTCTTCCAGCAAGACGGTGGCCTCAAAGGATGATAGCATGATGGTATGGGTCTGGGGATGCCAGGTCTCGATCAAAGCTGAGATACTGTGTCAATCTAAGGACAATTTGGGGTAGTTGTTGCCTAAAACTAAGAGTGGGTGGAGGTGCCAGGAGTTGAGAATGTGGGTCACCCCCAGGGGCAATGCTCGAATCATCGGAGCCATCCACTTCAGGGTGGAGTAGCGCCTAGGCCCAGGAAGAAGCTGGAAGAGAAAGAAAAGAAAAGAGAGGAGAGAGGAAGGATAAGAAAAGACAATATTGAAAGAGAATGCCGTGCCAGCTCCGCATGATGACTTACCCGGTGGCCGTGGTAAAGCACTTAAGGAATTTTTGCTGTTCCACCCGCCGACTCATGAAGGTCAGTCAGATCCAGATGCTACGAGGATTTAGATCGAGGCGACTGAGCGTGTATTTCGATCGATGGAATGCGTGGAGGATGAGAAGGTTATGCTCGCTACTTTTCAGCTTCAAGGTGCAGCATTGATGTGGTGGAATTCGGAGTGGGAAGTTGCCTTCCATTCCCGACCACTTTGTCAGATCACCTGGACAGAGTTCGTGACTGCTTTCGAGCATACCTACAGTCCAGCCTGTCTTCGTATGAATAAGATGCATCAATTTCTAGATCTGGTGTAGGGTGAGATGACCGTGTTGCAGTATTGAAATAAGTTCATTGAATTGGGTCGGTATGCACCACATATTATTACCGATGAAGCCTTGAAGACCGAGCAGTTTCTCCGTGGTTTGCGAGCCGAGTTGAGAGTGCCGCTGCTTGCTACCCGTGTCTCTTTTATGGATGATGCTTATCGGGCAGCAGTTATGGTTGAACTTGATTTGGCGAGGTCTGCAGGGTTCTCTCAAGCCAGTGTTGCTCGGCCGATTGTGCCATTCCAGCAGCCCTATTAGCTGTCAGCACCTGGTGTTCCATCAGTTGTGGCTACTTCTGGTGGTCCGTCGAGGTGGATGTTTCGTAAATCTAAGAAGCGTTTCAACCGTCAAGCATCTTCGGGTTTTGTGCAGCAACAATCGGTGTCTCCTGATTCAGTTCAGCAGTCTGTTCCTCCATTTCAGCGGTGCTGAGATTTTCAAGTGAGTCAGCTGAGACCGTGTCCGAGGTGTGGTGGTAGCCATCCTGGTGTTCCCCATTCTTTGCCGGTGGTTTGCTATCGCTGTGATCAGTCAGGTCACGTTATCCGAGATTACCCGATGAAGTCAGTTCCGACGCAGTTCTCGTAGTTCACCCAGCCGCAACAGTCGCAGTTTCCCCTTCCTGCACCACCTCAGCCTCAGCCGTCATTTTTGCAAGTTCCTGCTTCTTCCCAGCAATCTTTTGCAGCTTCTAGCCGGAAACTGAGGAGTCGGATCACACATATCACTCGTGCAGAAGCCATTGCATCCAATCTTGTAGAAGGTACGGTTTTGATTTTTGGTCATCCTGCTCGTGTGTTATTCGATTCAGGTGCCACTCATTCATTTATTTTTGAGGATTTTCTTGCTCATCTCGAGGAGCCGGTGACCGAGTCACCTTGTGATCTACTCGTTGAGTTGCCCTCCGGAGATTTCATGTCCACTCCATACCTAGGTACCAGACTCAAATAAAGAGAAAATTACATCAAATGACTCAAATAAAAATTACATAGGACTAGAAGATAGGCAATTTGACCATGCTGGATGTCCCCGTGGTGAGAAGATGGGCCCCAAGTGTGGGATCAGATGGTGATGACCCCATTAGTCGACCCCACTCCTTCACTGTGTCAACGCACAATCACCTTGGTTCCCAGCAAGTCATGAAAACTAGAAGCTGCGTCGATGCAGGAGACTAGGTGTGTCGACGCACATGAAGACTTTCATCTGACCTAAGCCCGTTCGATTCAAACACGCAACCTCCTCTGAAGTCAACGATGCAAGCTCCCAAATCACACGATTCAAGGTCTGAAAAAGGTCCTAGGATAGACAACTGTCCTTTTCATCTTGAGGCAGTAAGAATAGCCATTTGGGAAGAAAGATCTATCAGAAAATAGTTTTGGGAAAGGTCACTTTTCTTGGTATCCTCCTTTTTACAATGAGCCAATCAGATTGTGTCTCTGAAAAGCACCTAAGACAAAGGATCATCCTTTTCTATCACAAGCCAAAAAGGAGGCAGATATGGAAAAGCTCTATGTTCAAGAACCTTATTTTTATTCTGACCAATCAGATTATAGGATCTGGGAGGGAAAAATCTTCTGCCCCTTCCCTTTATAAATATGAAGCTCTCTACTTATAGAGCTTGCGCTGCTGCCACCACAGCTGCCTAGAGAAGATTTGAACGAACAAGAGAGGGTGAGAGAAAAAGAGCTTGCATGGAGAATCTAGCAGAAACCTTGAGAGAAAGAGAAGAGAAGAGAGGTTTGTAACCCAGAAACCAGTTCGAGCCAGTCCAGTGACGTTGAAGTTTCAGACTGAAGATTACATCCTCTTTGTTCAGCTTCCTGATTTCTATTAGAAGCTACACTTTAGCTTTCTTGTTTGGAGTTTTTCTTTTGTTGTTTCTCACTTCTTTTCTTAACCTCTAGGTGTGTGATTGCTAAGTTTCCTTAGCATTTTTTCGGTACCTCGTTTCAGGGACCGGAGTGTGTTTTGGCTGTTGTACAACCGTGTGTGTGTTGAGGAACACTTTTCTTGTGCAAGCTATCTGACAGCGTGTGTTGCGGATTAGTTTAGCATGTGTGTGTGTTCTTCTTGGCCAAAAGTGAAAGCCTCACCGAGTTGGTGAGGGGTGGACGTACGCTTGCTAGATAGCAGCCGAACCGCCTTAAAAACTTGTGTGTTGTGGTCTACTGCATCAACTCTATCTCCTCTACTCCTTTCATAGGTTCTGTGACTCGATCAGTGTGCTTCATGAGAATTCTTGCTGTTCCATCCACCGACTTTCGAGGGTCAATCTGATCCCGAGGCAGCGAGGGAGTGGTTGGATGCTACCGAGTGCGTCTTCCAATGCATGGAATGCGTCGAGGATGAACGGGTTATGCTAGCTTCTTATCAACTTTAAGGTACTGCACGCACGTGGTGGACTTCAGAATGGGAAGTTGCCTTCTGTTCCTGTCCCCTTCGACAGATCTCGTGGGCTGAGTTTGTTGCTGTATTCGAGCGTATCTATACTCCAGCCTGCCTGAAGTTGGCCAAGATGTATCAGTTTCTGGAGCTGGCACAGGGTGAGATGTCAGTGCTGTAATATCGTGATAAATTTATTGAGTTAGGCCGGTATGCACCTCATATCTTTACCGATGAGACTGTGAGGACTCAGCAGTTTTTGCGCGGACTGAGAGCAGAGTTGAGCCTATCGCTGTTCGCTACACGTGTGTATGTGTTGGATTCCGCTTATCAAGCCGTTGTCGCATTGGAGTTGGAGTTGGCGAGGACTCGAGGTTTCACTCAGACTGGGATGGTTCCGTCGGCCGTGCTACATCAGTCGCCCTACCAGTCATCTGCTTCAGGAGTTTCTCCCGCCTTCTCTCCTGCTGATAGTGCTTCCTTCTAGCAATCTCAGGGCAGAGATTTTCGTCATAAGAAGAAGAGGAAGAGGTTTGATCAGCCGTCATTTTCTGAGCCGAGTCAGCATTCTGGTTCGTTTATTCTACTGCGTCCAGATTTTGCTACTTTTCAGCCGAGGTTGTGTTCCAGATGTGGTGGCAGTCATCTGGGTGTGCCGTTCTCTCTGTCGGTTGTGTGTTACCGATGTGATCAGTCGGAGCACATTTCCCGTAACTGTTCGTTGAGGCAGTAGACGGTGCAGTTCTCGCTGACTTCGCAGTCACAGCAGCCGCAGTTCCATCTTCCTCCGCCGCCTCAGCCATCGCAACTGATTCAACCATTTCAACCGCCAGTTCCTGCACCTTCTCAGCAGTCGTCTGCTGCTACTCGTCCGCCGAGAGCCAGAGTTACACACATCACTCGTGCGGAGGCATTGGCGTCTAATCTGATCGAAGGTACAATTTCCATTTATGATTGCACAGCGCATATTCTTTTTGATTCAGGTGCGACGCATTCGTTTATCTCCGAAGATTTTATTGCCTGTATCGAGAGACCGATGAATGAAATTTTCTGTGATATGCTCGTGGAGTTGCCGTATGGTGATTTTATGTCTACTCCTATGTGCTTGGAAAATTCTCCGGTTATGGTCAGTGGTCGGAAGCTGCCAGCGAGGCCCCATCCACCTTTCATCTCTTTGCCGAAATTAGGGGCTTCGCGGCCCCCTTCTTGTAATACTGA
This sequence comes from Amorphophallus titanum, assembly GCA_024336825.1. Lineage (NCBI taxonomy): Eukaryota > Viridiplantae > Streptophyta > Magnoliopsida > Alismatales > Araceae > Amorphophallus > Amorphophallus titanum. Next base: position 322,785 of record JANBPO010005583.1, on the reverse strand, counting down.
TTGTTTCATCTTTTACAAATGCGCAGAAAGAAGCTCGTGAAGCATGTTCGACTGCAGCAATGGCGGTTTCCTTTGGCCCCCTGGTAGTCGCAAGCCACGTCAGGGATGGATACCTTGCCGTCCCTCTTTGCTTCGGGAGCTTCCCTCCCGTTATCGGCTTCCCCAATTTCCTGGGGGTGGCCTTCGTCAGCATATTGGACGTGGAGGCATCCGACAAGCTCAAGATCGATGCTCTTGTCTCGGGGGGCACCGAGGCTGCCACTGGCCGGGCCGTGGCCCGAAGCAACGGCAGCGTCCCGTCGAGCACTCTGGGTTGCCACGTGCACCACGTGCACCGGACCGCTGGCCCGTCGCACCAGGGGTCACCATCCCATCGGAGGAGGTCCCGCAGGAGCACTGCTGGCGTCGCGACGTCAGGACGCCAGATCTCCAACTCCAGCAAGTCCGTGACTGTCGGGACTATCCGGGTCCACCTGAATGGGCAGAGGTCCGAGGCCATCCCGGACCGAACAGTGTCAGCCATCCCAATCCGCAACTCTTTCCAAGGGCTGGAGAAGATGAAGGAAGGAAAGGCACCCGCCATCTCGGCCGCCGCACCAAGAGACCCGCCGGCTCACAAACCGGCGAAGTTGAAGCAGGTTTGGGTCCCCAAGGAGGCCCGACCCACGGCACCTATTCAGACAGGGCCCAGCCGCTCCCGCTATGTAAGGGAGCGAAGAGACGGAGGGGTCGAAATGACAGCCACGACCCATCAACCGGCAGCCGCTGCACACGGGCTGGCCGGGAGCACCCGTCGCTGACGTCATAGGCGTGATCGCCACGTTGACCACCCGGCGCACGTGGGTCACACCTACCCGGATGTCGTTACCGACACCCAACTACCCGCCGCTCTCCCCAACCAGGAGTGGGAAGGGATCGAGCAGGCCATGAGAAACTACCTCCGAGGCCCCGGCAGCACCCCCTTGGGTCGTCAGAGATTGCTGGGGGCAATGGCCTCCGCTTTCCAAGAGGAAGAACAAGCCCGACCCTTGCCTAGCGTAGAGTCGGGGAACCAACCGGAGAAGCGATGCCAATCTCTCCTACGGGAAGAGACACCACCCCGACGATCGGTCTTCGACAGACTGGTCTTCCCGAGCAAGCAATCGGGGAGAGCGGCGAGAAGAAACAGAGGCTGGAGAGTCTTCACCTGCAATATGGCAGGATTCTCCAGTCGATATGGGGCCCTACCTACCGACCCTGAGGAATTTAATGTTCTACCTATCAATGGAAAGCTAACATGATAGGGAATCCAGCAATATAAGATAGGCCATATGAATCATACGTTTGGTAACTTGAAAACATGTAACCTCTTGAACAAAAGGAACTCCCGCTGCTTCATTCGTATGCGGTGGCATTCGGTAATTGGCATCGTACATTGTCATTCGTCTGAGGGTGGATGTTCATGGATTTACTGGGCTATCTTCTGCCGCTCCCACCGTCGATGCATGCCTCCACCGATGATGCTAATGCACTGTCGAGCAAAGATGAAGGCACAGATTTGAGCATTAAATGTTCTCTGTATAGCACATGATGTAAATAGAGCATCGGAGTATGGAAGGAATAACCCTTCAGTTAAAATGGCGCGACCGGGGGAGCGATGGTTTAAATCCATACAAAATTAGCGTGCCGGATTAATGGCATGTGCACGATGGGATGATGGCCAAAGGAGGGTGACGTTTTAGCACACTAGAGGGCGCGCTAGGATAGCTACACAAGAGGGCGCGTCGGGTTGACCATTTCAAAGAAAAATGGCCCTTTTGTGAGCATGCCAGGTATGCCAAGCAATTGGGGCGCGCCGGATTAAAGCAATGCAAGGGGCACACCGTATTAAGGCTTGGACAAAGGTGGCGCATTATTAAGGCCACCAGAGGGCGCGCCAGATTAAGGCAACCATGGGGGCACCGGATTAAGGTGAATGTCGTGTCGATTGGGGCTTCTTCTTGGAGTCACCGCCATATCTTCTGCCTTGGGGCTTCCTTATCGGATAACGGACCACTAGGCGAGTCCTCATCCTGATCGGGCGAGGTATGGGTTTATTCGGCCTTGCCATCTTTGACTTGTTCTTGGGAATGTAGACGTAAGTGCCATATGTTCATCATCGTCATTTCATTTTTTTTATGTCGACACCTTCTTCTGTAATTCATTGCCGCATTTGATGATAGGAGCGACCTTCTTATAGGGCTATAGGCAGGGTTCCCACGAGCTCACGCGTCCGGTGTGTGTAGGGCTCGTCCCAGCCTTTTCCAGAGAAGCCACATGTCAAGAGTAGATTGGGGCGTTGATCCACATGACAGAATGTCAGAGATATTCTCCTTGGATCACGTGCCAATCATTGAGTCTGTTATCTCCCCCATGCGCTCATACTTCAGGAGTGACTTAAAGATCACGCGAGAATAAAAAAGGTCGTCTGCCACGTGCATTGCAGACACTCGATCATATGCCAGTCTGAAAGAAATAATTGTCAGAGTGAAAAACATGCTTAGACCTTATAAAGTTAATTGTCAAGAAAAGAAAAGAAAAAGCAACAGAGGGAGAAAGGAGGAGTGGGAGAGGTGAGGAAGGAGCAGGGTTAGGCCGTAGTGCCAAATGCCCCCCTCCCTCGAACCTCCATTCACTTCAACCTTCCACCTAATATAGGGGTGGCAGTCTAGAAGTCGGGAAAAGGCATGTTGCCATGTGCTAACCCTTCTCCTACGTTGCCCGCCCATTGCTAACCATTCTTTTATGCCGAAGTAGCAAGAACACCCCTACAACTGCCAGCATCTTCATCTTCAGAGTTGCCTTCCATGCTTCACCAAAGATGATCGCAACAGACAACCGCTTCGCGAAGATAGAAAGAGGAAGCGAAAGAGTGCAAGGAAAGCCTAAAGTGGCATGAAGAGGAGGAGGCACCCTTCGAGACCTTTTGTAGGCTGAAGGGGGAGACCCCTGCCTTAATTAAACCCCCCCACAAAAAGATGCAAAAAGGCAGACATACTTCCCCAAGGAGTAGTCACGCTACCTCCCCCCACAAATCCTTGTGGAATATGTAAAAATGGCAAGTCAGTTAAATAATGGAAGAATGAAAAGATGCCAGCCCAGCAGTCGACCACCACGCAAGCCTACTTTTTTGGCCTCGAATCATGTGAAATCTCTTACTCTCTGGCAACCGCCGATACAGTAAGATCCACTCAGTCTAATGCGGTAACATGTAGTCAATTACATTCTTAATACTGCTACCATTATATAGAAAAAAGCTATTACATTTCCAAGTTCAAAGAGGAAAAAAAATGGCAAGTATAGATTTCCCTAATCTACGAAGATGGGGGAATCTAGAGAAGTTCGTGGCTCCACGCGAAACTTGACAAGCAGAGGACCCTCGGTGCTCGGAGGATTGCCCCCGATATCCTCGGTAACGGCTGGCCCGGGCACTAACCCAATTTGTATGGGACCCGCCCCATCCGTGTGCCCTCCTGAAGCACCCGGAGTTAGCGATCCTGCCTCCACCGAGGTAGAGCACCTTTGCTCTACTCTTCCCCACTAGACATCGATGAAGGACAATCTGAGCCATCCTCAACAGAGTTGTAGCGCTGCTCGGGAGGAAAGAAGAGCTCATCAGAAGCTTGCTCCTAAGCCATTTTGACTGTCGACGTATAGCCTTGGGCAAAACCCTTCTGTAGGCCCTGGTGGTAGCCTGGCTCATAGCACGCGAAGGTAGCATGCTTCAGGGCTTTCTGATACTCCTCCAAGCTCTAGTATCGCTCGATTTCCTCCGCCCCAACTTTCGTAGCCCTCTCCTCGACCTCGGCCACTCTTACCTCAGCCACGACTAGGTTCATCTCGGCCTCTCCTAGCCTTGCCTCAACTTGGGCCCACACAGCCTCGGCCTCCTCCCTGGCCCACTCAATCTCTTAGACCTGGCCTACTAGCCCCTCGCGCTCAGCCACCCATTGACTCGAGCTCCCTACGTGAGCTCGGCGCTCCTCCTCCAAGAGCTTGCTCTTAAGCTCGACCGTCTACCGGGCTTGGGACAATTGCTCGGCCTATGCATGAGCATCTTCCTTCTTGTCCGGTCCCGCATCCGGGGTGAGGCCACCTCATGCTGAAGCATGTCAAGCTCAGATGTCAATCGACTGATCCTACGGTCAGACTCGGTGCGAACCTGGGACTACTTCCTCTCCTCGCTCACCAGCCATGCCACGAAGTTGGTAATCTTGGCTCCCAGCTAAGCCATGAAGATACCCCCCTCCATGACCCTTTCAAAGAGCATAGGAGGGGTACACCACCGGAACTCCTCCCGAATAGATAGAGGCGCCAAGTCACAGCACTGATGTACAAGGTAGCTTAGACAGCGAACTGCCCTTGCCAAGGATAAGGGGCCGCTTCTGGAAGCGCCGGTGTCATAGCACTCCCCCCGATGGTCTCCACGCTCGGGGTGACGACACTTGGCCTGAATCTGACCCACACCTAGGCATCCTCCTCCTCACTGTGCATCCCGACAAACCCGACTGGGACCTCCGAGCAGAGCCCCTCCTCCTGCACTTCCACCAGTTCAAAGGAAGTCCCCTCGACCATCGTGGGAACCTCTGGCTCGGAAGGAAGAAGGCTCGGGCGATGGATACCCTCGACAACAGGCTCCTTAATCGGGCGGGAAGTCCTCTCCTTATTCAAGCGCATCTTCTTGATGGTCAAGGCCTTCATCGAAGCCAGAAGCAACCGCTCCCCAGCATCCTTCTGCTTGGACCCTCGGCGCCTAGAGGCATCATCCCGAATGACCTTTTTGCCCTTATCTCGGGCGGAGGAAGGACCCATTGGAGCTCGAAGCAAACTTGGAGTAGTCGTCTCCTCTAGCTTGATGACCTCCTAGTCGGTAGGTCACCCCTCGCCTCGGCCGTGCCTTGCTTCTGCTTATCAAAGGACAAGTCGTTAGCAAGAGGCTTGACCGACTGAGACAAGAAAGCATGAAGATCGAAGCTTGAGATCCTCACCACCAGGTGGCAGCGCCAGGCGAGGGTACTCCGCTATGTTTGCCAGAGTCATCAACTCGATAGTGGTCTTACAATTCTCCTAAAGGATTTTAATATCCTTCCCTAGCTCCGGAGGAATCACCGCTGGCTTCGAAGGGATCACCGGATGAAAGTTGGGCGTCTCGAGGAACCCCCAAGGATTTTCCTTAGTAAACCCAACCTAGAATAATCGAGTCTTCCAACTCTTGTGTGAAGAATCCCAAAGAGAAAGCACCACACAACCCCGCCCCTTCCTCTCCTGAAGAAAAAAGATGCCCTTCTCGGCATGGGTGAGCTCCTTCAGCTCGAAGAAAGCGTGGAAGAGGTCAAAAGAGGGATTGATGCTGCATTTGCGATAAAGAAAAATAAAGGAGAAGATGAATGTGTAGGAGTTGGAGACCAACTGAATCGGTGCCAGCTCTACAGCAGCCGTGCAACAAAGGAGTGGAGAGGAAGGTGGAAACCACGCTTGTCATGCCCCGAGCTTTTAATATAGCGGAAGGATATCTCGGGGATCATAAACAGCCGGCTAGCACGTCTCAAGCGAGCAATCAAATCAGAGCGGGATCACATTCATACACAAAAAATGAACGCAAAATAGTTAGCAAAAATCTAACTTTTATTGATAAATTCACAACTTCCTTTACACTAGTCATTGACTCAATTTCACTAGACTCTAATGAAACAAAAAATTACAATCCGGCTCGATTTGAATTAAGATTCTTCTATACTCTTGACATCTAGGCTTTCTCTCGATCTTGTTCTTCTTCAATCGCTCTCGGACCCACTACTTGTATAATCCGAATCTAATTCACTAGTGTTTCCTGAAAAGATTAGAAAAATAAGGTAATGAGCACACTTGTTCAGTAGGTATCTTCGCATCAACATGAAGGCAATCCTTAAGTGTTTAACATTTTAGCTTTAAGGAAAAGATAAATCATGCAGATACGATGAACCATGTGAATAAAATCAAGTAACAAGATATGATCGAGTTGAGACATGAAAATATGATTGATCAAGTATACAACAACAATGTAAATTTGGCCTTCTCATGAACAAGAACGTAATCAAGAATGCACTTTTCATAACCATGAAGGCTATGCACTAGAAAGTCATGTAAGGAGTTAAATGAGATATAAAATAATGTTCTTGAATGACTTCCAAAGATGTGCCTCACCCTCTACAAGATTTCAGGATTTACTGAGCTGGTCTTTGCATTGAAATGTGCCCACATGACAAAACTTTTCTCCCGTGAGTATTTTTAACTCCATTTTCATATTTTGCTCACCGATTGTTATCTGTAACTCTATTATGTTTAGCATGATCATGTTTAGCATTTTGTCTCTGTTTACCAAATAGTCCAACAGAATTGCTGAAATTTGTTTACCTAGTTGATGGAGAGAAGCATGGAAGTGTTTGATTCATTTTGAGATGCAATAGCAGTTGAAATTTGTGTTTTCAGAAGTAAAATGACCTGTTACATGGTGATATGTTTAAGGGTACTCTTTGGACCCTCTTCTTTATGGCAAAAAGAAATGGATATACTAGTCTCACAGTGTATCATCTGGTTCTCGTCAATGTGTTACATATTGATATCTAACATACTATTATATCATCTCGAACATTGGTAAGAATGATACGTGGCTATGGTTTCTCGATAAATCACCTGTAAGATGGTTCTAGGAAAACTCAATTCTAAAGCCCATGCAGTTACATGCTGTCTCTTCATTTATATCAAAAGAATATAAAGGCATGACCAAAATCCTTAATTCACCAATGTAAGATACCCAGCACAGATCATAACATTATCAAGTATTCTGACATTCAGTAGAGTAGATTGTATCATGCTTTGCTGCAGCACATCGATAAATTTTCTCTAGCAATGCATAATCTGTATGGTTGGATTCCTTGCTGTAGAATTTCTTCTGAACCTGATATTTGTGCCACTTTTTATATGGACAATTCACATAGCACACTCTGAAAACTCTATTATAATTAAGTGCTGCTCACAAATAGACTACCATCCCCGCTTTATATTGAACTATTTGGTCCAGAGACAGATTTTATGTTGTTATTCCTTAGCATTCTGCTTGATGGACATAATTGGCATCTGTGGACTAATATTCGGTTATGATGGAATTTGAAGGACAATGGCCTTGTTCCAATAGTGGAACCAGAGATTCTTCTTGATGGAGACCACCCAATTGAGAGGACCCTTGAGGTGGCGGAAACTGTATGGGCAGAGGTCTTTTTCTACTTGGCACAAAACAATGTGTTGTTTGAGGGCATCCTACTTAAGCCCAGCATGGTGACCCCTGGAGCTGAACACAAGGAGAAGGCTTCCCCAGAGACAATAGCCAAGTACACTCTCACAGTGCTAAAAAGGAGAGTCCCTCCTTCCGTCCCTGGGATCATGGTATGTTCATTAACTCAAGGGGCCTTGATGTAGTTACATCATTCTTGCACTTGAATGATGTCCTTGTTTGCTTACCCATGCTGCACGCCCCACATACTCCTTCATCAACTGCCTTCAGCTTAGGCAAACCAACTACAAGGTCATTCCTGGACAATTTCAACAAGACATTAAAGCTGGCATGCCCAAGTCGGCGATGCCAGAGCCAAGCATCATCAGAACTTTTTGCAACCAAACAAAGATTTTTATGTGAAGCATCATCCAAGTCTATCATATATACATTGTTATGCCTAAAACCAATGAACTTTATCTCATGAGTATTTTTATTCACAACAGTGCAGTGGTTCGAATCAAAAATCACATTGCATCCTTTGTCACACAATTGACTTATACTCAGAAGACTGTGATGCAACCCTTTTACTAACAAGACATTCTCAATTGCATGATTTTGATTCTTATCGATCTTACCTTCTCTGACAATTTTGCCTTTATCCTTACCACCAAATGCCACAGTCCCACCATCCTTTTCATGCAGGTCCACAAACAAATCTTTATTTTTCGTCATGTGTCGAGAGCATCCGCTGTCCAAATATCACCTATTCCTTTGAGATCTCGAGCAGTCTTGCAAACACAACACAAGTACTCATGCAGATTTTGGTACCCAAGCAAGGTTGGGTCCACGATGGTTAGAGTCATGATGTGTAACATCCCAGAGTTCAGGGCACCGATAACCCGATACAAGTACCGAATTACGGCCACCAAGAACTGGGGATGTCACCCAAGAGGCTGATGAGGGCCCTGAAGGGTTGGAGGAGTTTGTCGAGGGAATGAATAACGAATTAAAATACACAATGCGTAGATTAAATTAAAACAGTTATAATGAACTGAATTGCGGAAGCAGTTGAAATATATATAAATATCAGAGTGGTAGTCAAATATACACAAGTCCAGAATTGCCGAAAGAACAAGTCCTCAATAAATAAAGCCCAAATGTACAACTACACGGGGCATACCCCGGTCAAAAGTACAAAAAGACCCCACTGACTCAGGCTGGCTGCTAGACGCGGTCAGGAAAAGCACGCAGAGCTGCGGTCGACGGCTGGGGCGGCTCACCTGAAAAGCAGAAGGGTGAGTCACAGCCAGACTCAGTAGGGGTCACGCGGATCACTACCCCGCAACTAACAAGCAGGCATGTAAATATAAAGTAATTAGAGCATGCATTTATGCAATTAAACAGACATTAGCATAAATTAAATCGCATGGGCTATAAAGCTGGAAATCTAGCTAAGCAGTTCATATAACTATCTAAATGCCGCAGCTGACGCGGACGCCTACCAGGCGGAGCTCGAGAGGACCCACGCAGAGCTGGCGCGGACCCGGGGAGAGCTGGCATAGAGCAGAGCTAGCGGCCGGGATGTGGAGCACTACCGTGCAGAGGCAGAGCAGGCTTGTCTCCAGGTTGCCCGTCTAGAGGGCATGGTGGACGGGCTTCGCGAGGCGAGCCAGAGCCGTAGCCGAGCGACTCAGAGTGGCAGCCACGGCCACAGAGTTTCAGCTAGGACCTACCTCACCGGTTCCTCTGGTCTGCAGAGGAACGAGGAGGAGGAGAGGCACCATCATCGTCGAGACGAGGCCACGTCATCGATGCCTCCTCCGAAGAGGCATGAGGGAGAGAGTGAGAGCAGTCGGAGAGAGGGAGAGGGGCAGTCTTGAGTTTTCCTTTTGTTGTCCCCTCTTGTACAGATTCGACATTGATATACAGTGAGTACTCTTTTTGTTATTTTTCTTGTAAATGCATGAATGGAATGAGAAATGCTAACTAACAGACAACTAACTTGAGAGCTATGAGAGATGAGAGTGGACTTGGTGGGGTGAGAGAGGCCGACTTTGAGCGACGCGAGAGACGGAGGGATAGAGAGAGACGCCGACTTGAGTGACGTGAGAGAGAGAGGGAGAGAGAGACGTCGACTGGAGTGACGTGAGAGAGACAGGTTGCGATGTCGCCTTGAGTGACACGAGAGGGACAGAGAGTGACGCCGACTTGATTGACCCAAGAGAGACAGAGAGCGACACCAATTTGAGCGGTGTGGGAGAGAATGGGAGAGATGCCGACTGGAGCAACGTGAGAGAGACAGCGACGAAGGTACCACAGGGTACTGGATGGTCTATCAAAGACCGCTTACTTGATAATAGATGGTCAATGACCATCCGCTCAGTATTACATGGTCATGAAAGAATCGTCCAATCACTGAGCGATCCATGTAGGACCGTTCAGTAAATGGAGCGGTCTATCGTAAGACCGTCCGATGGTACGCATAGAGAATCCAACCGGGACTCTCCTTCTGAGAGTCCCAACCTGTGGTGATTTTGGATAAATTCTATCTAGACTCGACCCAACTCAATCTAATGCTATCCTAACCAAATCCTAAGGGGCTTCAACTTCTAATCACACCCTATAAGTAGGAGGAGGATCCCAAATTCGGAGTTCAGCCTTCTCTCCTCTCTTAACCCTCTAAAACCTTGTTCTTTCTCCCTCTTTCACCATGAAAAGAAGCCTAGGAGGAAGCTCCATGGAGGGGACGTCTTCTGAAGGCCCGAGGGCAGCAAGAAAGGAGCGAGGAGAACTTCTAGACAGACCTGATCTATCTTTCAGAAGATCACAATTTGATATACCACACGATTGTTTACTAGAATCAAGGAAGGAAATGCAAGATTTGACAACCTAAGAATAATCAGTGGGGCTAACTCCCCCTTATTTATTGCACGGATAGACCAAAGCTGACAGGCTGACTAACATCAAGAAAAGGTTACCAATTTAAGATGATCTAAAAAGGCCCAATTCTCTTCTCAAGGTAGCAAATTTTTCATGATCCAGTGGCTTAGTGAAAATATCTGCGACCTGATGTGCTGTGCCTACATGAATCAATTAAAAAAAAATTGAAACATCATCCCTTCTAAAATGGTGTCTTATGTCAATGTGTTTTGAACGAGAGTGTTGGATTGGGTTTTTAGACAGGTTTATTACACTAGTATTATCACAGTGAATGGGTGTGCACCCAAGATCTATATTATAGTCTTGTAACTGGTGCTTAATCCAAATGACCTGTGTGCCACAACTCCTAGCAGCTACATACTCAGCTTTCGTAGTTGAGAGGGCTACTGAGTGTTATTTCTTGGAGGCCCAAGAAACCAGACACCCACCTAAGAATTGATAATATCCACTGGTGCTTTTCCTATCTAGTTTACACCCAGCATAATTTACATGAGTGTATGAAATCAAATCTAAGTTGCATGATGTAGGGAACCATAATCCTAAATTGTGCGTGCCAGTAATGTATCTAAATATTCTTTTAATAGTAGAAAATTGTGATTATTTAGGATTAACTTGAAACCTAGCACACAAACACACACTGAATTGAATGTCGGGTCTGGAAGCAGTGAGATAAAGCACCGAATTGGAGGAAATTCACATTGAAGATGGGAAGGAAAAAGAAGTGAGGATGGAACAAGAATTGTACAAAGAAGTTTGGGTAAATGAGGAATTGACTGATTTCAGTGTGTCGCATGATACTTTCAGTCTAGAGGAGAAGGTAGAGCCTATGCCAATTCTTGACCACGGTAATTCTTTGACAAATCTTCCAGTCGATTGGTCCAACTTTGCTCTACATGCTGATTTATCTGATCCCACAGACCTTCAAGAGGAATATTTCATAATTGATGATATGATCTTGAGTAATGTTCCTCTTCTATTCTCTAATCGGGATGATCCTTTTGAGCCACCCCGATATCTATCTTGCCCTTACACTCACCAGTCCCATTCATTTTCTTCAGGGCATGAGAAACAAAATTTTGGTGAGAACAAAATTCTTTGGTGGCTCATTCTCAAATCAACTTGTTGGTTATAGAGCTTTGCGTCTGGCTGATCGGCGACGGGATAGTCGTCTACGGCGTCGGGGTGGAGGTATGGTGGCAGCGGAGGTGAGGAGTGTGTGAGGGAGGACTCCGGCGGTGGTCGGTCGCGGAGTTGGCAGAGAGGGAGAGGGAGGGTCGCCGGTGCAGTGGAGAGGTGGCGGCTGGGCTCGTCGGAGGGTTAGCAGGGAGGTGGGGCGGTCCGGAGGCGTGGTGGAGACGAGGGGCTCACGTGAGAGGAGGAGGGTGGCCGAGCAACTGCCGTCGGCGGAGAGAAGAGGGAGGGAGAGAAAGAGAGAAGGTGGAGGGGGAGTGTGCCCGCGGTGCAGGTGGGGCGGTGAGAGAGGGAGAGGGCGTCCGGTGGCTGTGCGTGGGAGGGAGTGGGGAGTCGCAGGCGGTGCGTGTGTGGTAGCAGAGAAGTGAGGGAGTGTGTTGACGTGTGTGTGGAGGGAGTTAGCAGAGAAGTGAAGTGTGTGGCGTGTGTGTGTTAGCAGAGAGGGAGTGCGATGGGAGTGCTGGACGGGAGGGGGGAGAGAATGGCTGAGGTGTGTGCGTACGCGTGCGGTGAGGGGAGGTGGACGGCGACCGACGGCGGTGGTGTGTGGCCGGCGACGGGGAGACGACCGACGGCGTCTGGGGGATGGTCGTAGAGGACGTCGGCGGTGAGGGTGGCCGGTGCGGGGGCTTCCGCGGTGTGGGCAAGAAAATGGGAGGGAGAGAGAGCCGTGAGTGGGGGGTTGGGCTCTAGTGGCAGAGGGGGGGGGGTCTTCGTTGAGTGGCTGTGGGTGGCAGCAAGGAGGTGAGGTGAAGGGCTGCTGTGAGGAGTTGTCCGGCAGGGAGGTTGGACGCGCCGTGGAGGTCGGGGGGGGGGCTGCCGGTTGTGTTGCTTCGGTGGAGGTGGTGGGGTGTTCGCGTGGTCGGACGGGAGGCAGCGGCAGTGGGCTGGGAGTTGGTCAGTGCAGGGAGGTCGGCTGTGGAGAGGGTAGCCGCGGTGGTCTGACGGGAGGCGGGGGGCGTGGCATGCAGGGAGAGGGGTGGACGGTGCACGCAGGGGGGAGGTTAGCAGAGGAGTGGAGTGGGGAGGTTGCCGACGGTGGCGGAGTGGCGTGAGGGGTGGCCGGCGGCAGTGGAAGAGGTGGAGGGGGTTGTAGTCGACGGGGGAGGAGACGGTGGTCGGCAACGGCGGTGTGCGGTGGCCGGAGAGAGGGTGAGCGTCTTGGCGTAGTGGGATGGGAGAGAAATGGAGAGAGGGAGAGATTCCTCCGTGGGGAATGAGAGAGAGAGGGCAGAAGAGAGAGAGTGAGATGGTGAGAATGGCCAGAGCAGGGGGCAAGAGATGGGTCAGGAAAGAAAATGTTGCTGATCGCCCGCATGTCGGAAGGATGAAATCCCGACGGGAGCAGATGCCTGTCGCTGCCAGCTACTGTGCAGACGACAACAGAAGAATGAAAAGAAGAGAAAAAGCCAAGATGAGAAGTCCGGTCTCTGCCGCTGTACAAAAGAGATCCGGGGCCTGTGCCAGGCAAGCCGACATCTTCAAATACTCCAAGGCTAAATACGCCACTGCTCGCATGACGAGAGTGGCCTACCAGCCGAAGATTGAAGAGAAGCTGTCGCCCCGATCAGAGTTACAAGGGCACAGCCAAGAAGAGATGAACCAGGTAGTCCAGGATTACTTCCACTACCTGGGAAATTCCTCGCTGGGACAAAGAAGATTGTCTCGAGCACTAGACACATTCCGGGAAGAAGAAGAGGAAGCTTTACAAGAAGAAATGTTTGAAGCCTCTCCCTCCAACCCCGATGATTACAAAAGGGACCATGAGACTACATATCAAGAAAGCTGCTTGCAGAAGAAAGATAAAGACAAAAGGATTTCAGTCTTTGACCGCCTTGAATATCCGGAGCAGCCGGGAAGAAGGGTTCAAAGACAGAAAGGGAAAATGAAAATCTTCGCCTGCAATATGGCCGGTGTTGCTGGAAAACATGGCACATTGCCAACCCAGCCAGAGGAGCTGATGAGATTAGCAACCAGACCCGGTGCTGTTACCAGAAGAAGTCGGGCTGCCAAAGATAAAATGATGAATGCTGATGAAATGCCAAAGGTCACCACGATGACAGTAAATGTGGTGACCACAGAAGATGAAGATAACCCCTTCATTGATGTTGCCGAAGGGACCTCGGGAGATATACCAATCCCGCCAACCCTGGATCCCATGATCCAGATGATGTTCAGAAAATATCAACAAGAGATCGACTCTCTCAGAAGACAGCTAAATGAGAGAAATGAAAGCACGTCAGTCTCCAGGCATCCGGAGCCTGCAGGGCAGACCTCCAGCTCAGCGGAAATGGCTGTTCCACTAAATCCGCTGCCAGTTGATAAAGGGAAGATGCCAATTCAGCCTGCTATACCTCAACCAATGGCTCAGCCTTCTGTTTCTCAGACGCAGCCTCCTGTGCCTGCTCTGCATGCAACCATCATGACAACTCCTTTCAGCCAGCAGCCGGCTCATTTCTATCCAGAGGGTGTAGACCCAGCAATAGCCAACAAGCTGATGATTGAAAAGATTGTTGAGCTGAAATTATCTGAGAAAGTAGGGGATGACTCCGGCACTTATGATGTCTGCTACCTGTCCCGGATATAGCACCGATCGGGAGTCGTCGTGCAAGGGATTCGGGAGTGGCGGGCATGGGCGCTGCACTGTCAGAGCACATGCCAACCCTGCATTCCCTGCCCGATCCGAGCCTCGACGAGGAGCCCGGGTTCAAGGAGGACGACCGTGTCACCGCGATGGTGATGGCCAGCGGCTCGTCGTTCGAGATGTTCACCGCGCTGATCGCGCTGGTGCTGACGGTCCTGGCGCTCGTCGGCTACTTCCCGATCTACTTCGCCGCGGTCGCGACCGTCGCGATCGGGTTCGCGCTGCTGGCGCAAGGCGGCACGGTAGCGGCGCGCTGGCGCAAGGCGGCGCGCGTCGCCGGCAGCGAACAGAGCGAAGCGATGAGCATCACCACCGAGATGCTCGGTGGGCTGATCGCCGTCATCCTCGGGCTGCTCGCGCTCGTCGACGTCTCGCCGATGACGCTGCTGCCCGCCGCGGCGCTGGTGCTCGGCATCTCGGTGCTGCTGGGCGCGCCCGCGCAGCCCGACCTCGTCGACGCCGCGCCGAGCGTGACGCCGGTGTACGCGACGCGCTCGCGGACGGCGGTGCGCTCGTCGGGCGGCGTCCTGGTGATCGGCGGGCTGCTCGCGATCGTCGTCGGCATCCTCGCGGCGACGGGCATCGCGCCGGCGCTGCCGCTGACGTTGATCGCCCTCGTGTGCGTGGCGGCCGCGCTCGCGGTCGCGCTCGTGCTCGCTCTTGCCGCGTGTTCCGCGAGCTCGTCGGCGGTAGGCTCGGCGCTGCAGCAGTCCTGCAAGGCCGTGAGCAGCACGCTCCAGAACGGTCCCGATCCCGATGCCGACCCGGTCGGTCACGCCGAAGCCCAGCCGATTCCGCTGCGCAAGCTCAGTATCTCGGATGCGGCACTCAGATCCGCCGTCGATCACCTCGCGAACGCCTACGAGTCTTTTGCCAACTCGAACGGCTCGGCGGCCGCCAAGGCCGCGCTGGATGCCCGAGAAGGCAGGCCGGTCGACGCGCCGTTCGACCTCGAGATCCGCATCGTGCGCCACCCCTGGGGGGTGAAGCTGGAGATGCAGAACGCGCCCGCGGCCGCCTTCGTCGACGGGCAGATGATCCGCGGCATCAAGGAGCACCTGTTCGCGGTGCTGCGCGACGTGGTGTTCATCGCCAACGAGATCATCGCCAGCGGCCGCTTCGACCTCACCGACTCGGCCTCGATCACCAACGCGGTGTTCCACGTGCTGCGCAACGCGCGCCTCCTGGACTACAAGGCGCGCCCCAACCTGGTCGTGTGCTGGGGTGGGTGACTAATATCTCATTCGATACATGTGTTTCACTATTTGAACAAAAGTGCATGGTAGATTCCTTTAAATGTTGATAGCCTTGTGAATCATGAAATAGTGCACACAGACAATAAAAAAGATTTGCCTAATTCTTGTTCCTTAGAAATCTCATTAGATCTAGATGACCACTGAGTGATGGGATAGAGCTTATGTTAATGATGGCAATCATGACGAGGACATATGATAGAAACTAACATTGTAATGCTTGATATAGTTAGCCTTTGAAGTAAATGACCTTTTTTCCCTTAAAACTTCTCTTGACATGTCCACAGATTGCTAAATGTTCAGATCACTTGTTTGGCAGTGATGACTTAGATGTATTTTTTACTTATGTGCACCAGAAGACCATCTATGTAATTGTTATTAGGTCCACTCATCAACTTTCTTTTTTGTTCTACCCCCTGTTATGCTCAAATGGACATGCAACTGTCATAATTTATTTGAAATAAGCTGGACTTGCTTATGTTGCTTTAAACCTGGATCTGAGTTTGCATAATTGTTACATAATTTACAATAAATACTGATCTTTTATGTTAGTTTCATTCTCATTCTCTGTTGATTTCTTGACTGCAGTTGATCTTAAAATCTTGAAATCTCGTTTTAGTTCCCCTGCATGTTATTGACTGCAAGTACCTTGGCAATCTATCGGCTATAATGATGTTTGGATGTAAAACAGGGGCTATTAAAATAGTTTAAAATGTAAAAGAGTTGTACATAAATTATACAATTAGTAAGAGGTAGTTAAAATATGGATGAGAATGTGGGGACATCACTCTGAAAAAAAAATGCATGTGGGGTTTCTTAAAACATTTTAAGCAGGTATTCCATTATAATTTTATTCTTGAGAGTGTTGACATGAAAGATGTAACAGAACTACACCTCATCTGCAAGTTAACCAACTATCACGAACTAAGTTAAGATGCTTACGAGATTAACAGTCAATAATGGTTGAGACATATTTCATGTGTTAAGATGCTTACGAGATCACACTAGGACTCATACATGTTTTTTCAATTTTACACTAAATGTGGTTATCAGTTGTTGAGATCATTTTTTCTCAATATTTATTCCCCCCAAATCCTTCATTTCTTAGATTAATTGCAAAACATAGTTCCTCTGTTCTTGTTACGTACTTGATTTTTTGATTTCATAATGTCATCAATTGAGTAAATCATTTTCTTTAGTAAGAAACATTGTTGAACATGCTCCTACTATAGCAGACTGCAGGGAGAGATCAAGTTGAGAAAATATTTTCTTCTGTGAGAGTCTTCTTTCGGCCTGGCACGTCGAGATGGATCACATTCGTCTCGAAGTCCACTCGGTCCCATGTCAGGTCCAGCAGGGCTTGCGCGCGTCCGGCCGTCTCCAGGGCCAGCCATATGAACCGTTCGCCGCGGGACAGGCGAGGCCCGCGCCGCAGCCGCGCCGCGGCGTCGAGCAGGCGTTGTATCTCGACGCCGGTCAGCCAGCGATCGCGCGCTTCGCCAGGCTCGGGCAGATCGAATTTCTGCACCATGGATGGATCGAGCAGCTTGACCTTCGACGAGGCGCAGAACTTCACGGCGGCCAGCAGATAGGACAGTTCCTTGGCCGCCGTCTGCGGCTTTACCTGTCGGCCGAGCTTGCCGCCGGTGCGCCGTTCGACATATTCGTCCACTGCCGTTTGTGACAAAAAGGACACCGGTCGCGTGCCGAAGAAGCCCGACATTTGCTTCCAGGCCAGATCGGCGTTCTCGACACCGACCACCTTTTTCAGCACATGCTTCTTGCGGTAGACGTCCCACACGTCGTCCAGCGTCAGACTTGTGTCGGCGGTTTTGACCGGCTCGTCGCGCTCCATCAGGAGCCACGTTCCAAGAAATGCTTTCGCTTCAGCCATATCCTTCGCGCGCGTGCTGACGCGCTTTCCGATGCGGTCTTCCGTCCAGTGGACGTAGTAGACGCCGCTGGCCGCGCGCTTGAGATAAGGGGCAGAGCCGGACATAAATGGTTCTCCACGTAGGCTTCCAGGTCGTCTTCACGTATCAAAACCGGCCTGCCGGGGAGGAAGGCCAGTCTACCGTCGCGCCGCAATCGCCTGACTTTCGAAACCGCGCAGCGGAGCCGCGCTGCGGCTTCACTCTCGGTTAGCAGTCGCATTTTCGGACAGGAGCTGGACGATCTGCGCGCCGACCGGCGTCGGCACCCATACGTCGGCCACCAGCCGCATCTTGTGCCCGTCCGGCGAGACCGCCGTGCTGTAGAGCGGAGCTGCCGTCGGCATGACGTCGGGCAGGAGTTCGTCCGGGTTGACGCGCAGAGCCTCCGCTATCCGCTTCAGGAAAAGCGGTGAGGGCAGCGACTGGCCGCGAACGTAGCTGGAGATCCGCATCCGGTCCATCCCGGCGGCCCGCGCCAGGTCAAGGTGCACGGCACGATCCACGCCAATCACGGACATTTGTTGCTGGAGCCCCTGCGCGACGGCGAGGGCATCGCTATGCTGCCGGAGTTCCTGCTGTCCCAGGATCTGGAGAAGGGGAGCATCGTGCCGATCCTGACCCAGATCGGCTATGCGTTCGGTGGTCAGGGGCATTGGAAATGCCGATGATGGCGGACAGGGGGGCCCGCGCCTCCTGCCCGACATGGGCCAGAAGCTGGCTCTTGAAACGCGAGGCGCGCAGCGCGCTACGCCGACGCCCCTCGATCAGGGCCAGGTGCACGTCGCGCTCGTTCAGCAGCATCGCCGAGCGGGTGGTGATCAGACTGGTGATGGCCAGGAAGATCTGAAACATCTCGATGCGGGCGACATATTCGTTGGAGGTCCCCGCGCCCAGATCGGCCGTCAGCACGACGAGGAGAACCGTCAGCATGGCCAGGCCCGCGCCCAGAAGCCGGAAGCGCACCGTCGCAGCCAGCGCGATGGGCAGGATGATCATCGGCATGGGATGGCTTTGCCAGCGAACGGCGAAAAGGCTGACCAGGATCAAGCCCGCGAATACCAGGAAGGCTTCGGCGCGGCGTTCCGAGAGCCGCAGTTTGGCGAGTTTGCGCCAGGATATGGCCAGCCCGACCGGCAGCAGGATGCACAAGCCCAGCACGTTCGCGGCGAACCAGTGCCGGCTGTCCGTCCACCAATGCGGATTGCCCACCGCGATCATCACGCAAGCGGCCATGGCCGCGCCGAAGAGCGCGGGAGCGATGATGGCGGCGGCCAGGAAGCGCAGGCCGCTTTTGAGGTCGCGAAACTTGGCGGCGCCGAAGCGGCGGACCGCGAACACTGCTCCGATCACTTCCGCCAGGCTGACGGCGCCGAACCCCAGCGTCACCGGCACGGGCGCGGCAACCGCGATGTTGATCGCCGCTTCCGCGACTGTGATGGCCGTCAGCATCGCCAGGTCCTGGGTCCTGGAGCGCGACAGGCGCACGATCATGCAGACTGCGAAAGCCGTGGCAGGCCAGATCAGCGCGATCATGCGGCCATGGCCGGTGGTCTGGATGCCGCCATAGCCCAGGATGAAAAATCCGATCCCGGTCAGCAGCGACTGCCAGAGGATGCGGTGCCAACCGGCCCGCTTCGCGCCTTGGATCATGAACGGCCCCCGCGATTCGCGGGCACTTTAAGGGCAAATGCCGCAGCCGTCAGCCGAAGGCCGGTACAACCGGCAGTCGAGGTTGTGCGCTAGAGCGATCCCACCGGTACGCCGGGCACGATGGGCATGTTCTCCGCCACGATCGCGCGCGCGCTTTTGCGGCGGGACCGCTTGGCGGTCTTGGCCGCAGGTTGGGATGCCTTTGCGGATGCCGCTTTGGCGGGCTTGGCGGTCTTGCGTTTGCCGGCCGCGGATTTGATCTTGGGTTTGGCCTTGGCCTCGGATTTCTTCCGCTTCCGCGGTGGCACGCCCATGCGCAACGGCGGCAAGATCGTCGGCAGTCGCGGCGTGGCGACAGATGGCCAAGGCAATGGAATTGCCGGCAGCGCAAACTGCGCCAGAAGCGCTAACGCGGCAGCTTGCCGGGCGGGTGTCACGACCCGCACGGCCGATGGTACGGTCAACCACAGGAGCGGCTTTGCGTCTGAAGGCCGGTCAACTTCACCTGGGCCTGGTCAAAGCTGCCCGCATCCGCGGCGCGGGTCAGAAGCGCCTTCAGGCCCGGCGTGGCTTCCGCGATGTCGGGTACCTCATCCAGCGCGATCCGCAGCACCTGGGTCAGGGCATGCTGCAGCCGCGCCGAGGCGACCAGCGCATGCATGTCGTCCTCGGACAGGGCGCCCGCCGCGCCCAGCTTGTGCAGCGCCGCCACCGTGTTGGTGTCCAACACGCACGCATCGGCCTGGGCATGCACAAGCTGCAGCGCCTGGGCGATGAACTCGATATCCACCAGCCCGCCCGGCGCATGTTTCAGGTCGAAAGGGTTCCTGCCCGGAAACGTCTCGGCCATGCGCGCGCGCATCTCGCGGGCATCGCGCAGGATGTCTTCGCCCGGGCGCCTTTCCGTCAGGCGGCGGCGGATCTCGCTTTCCACCCCGCCGCGCAAGTCATCCGGTCCCGCCACCAGCCGCGCCCGGGTCAGCGCCAGATGCTCCCAGGTCCAGCTTTCGCTGGCGTGATAATCGGCGAAGCTTTTCAGCGACACCGCCACCGGCCCCTTGTTGCCGGTGGGGCGCAGCCGCATGTCCACTTCGTATAGCGTGCCCGCCGCCGTGGGCGTGGTCAGGGCCGAGATGAAGCGCTGCGCCAGCCGCGCGTAATAGGTGGTGGGCGCCAGCGGGCGCGGGCCGTCCGACGCCTCGGTGCCGCCCTGCACGTCATAGACGAACACCAGGTCCAGGTCCGAGCTGGCGGTCATTTCCCGCCCGCCCAGCTTGCCCATCGCCAGCACAGTAAAGCCGCCGCCGGCGATGCGGCCCGCGCCTTGCGCCAGTTCGTCTTCCACCCGCGGCAACAGCCCGGCGATCACCGCCTCGGCGATGTCGGCCAGGGCGGGACCGGCCTGCTGCGCGCGGGCATTGCCCTCCACGATCTGCACGCCGACGCGGAAGATCGCCTCGCGGGTGAAGCGGCGCGCGCCGTCCAGCATGTCCTCGTAACTGCCGGCGGTCTGGCGGGCCAGCGCCGTATCCAGTTCTGCGCGTCCGGGCAGGGTGGTGAGGAACTCGCTGTCCAGCAGCGCATCCAGGGTGACGGGGTTGCGCGCCAGGTACATCTTTTTAGAGGGCAGCCACCCCGATGTAGTGGCATTGGCGCTTATAGCAGCCTACGCGCACGTACGTCGTTATACTCGTCACACTATCTGCGCGTCGCTTAAGCTACTCCGGGTATCCCACTTTGTAATTAGCGAGGCCCTCCTGTAGTACTCAGTGAAATATATACTACAACATAAATTCTCAGCTTTCTGCCAAGTTTTCCACAATTGTTTGCTTTTTCGTGAAAACATTTCGCTCCACTACTTTTGTCTCCTCCACCACCCTATTTGCTTTTTTCTGGTTTTGGTTTTTGGTATAGTTTTTTACGAAAACAAATCATACCAAACACTAGAACAAAAATAGAACAAAGTATTTTGAAAAAAGAGGAGGGAGAGGATCAAGGAAGAAGAGAAAGAAAAAGATTTTAAAAATAATTAAGACATGAAGAATGCTATGCAATATGTGTTTGAAAAATAGAGAGAAGAGAGGGTTGAGAAGGGAGAAGAGGGAAGAGAAGAGGAGGTACGGGAGAGATATGTGAATAGTGAAAATAAGAAAACAGAACGTAACTAAGCATAACTTTAAAACTAATAAGAATTAGAGGATGAGGAAGAAGTTGGAGAACTTGAGGAGCAGAAGAACTTTGTTAAAAGGAGCAGGATGAAAAGAGCAGGAGAAGGGGGAGAAGAAGGACCAGAATCCTCTGTTCGGCTCTCTTGGGTGACTTTTTATAGTGCATAGGGAACCCCACAGCTGTGGCCTTCAAGATCCTATTCAAACTGAGATTTCCGCAACCAAAAGAGTCCTTCTGGCAATAATCAACGAAAGATAACCCTATGTAGGCTTACTCGATTTCGCTCAATTTCTAACTTTAAATGGCGTCCACAACAGATGATGTTATTTCCAAAAATGGCATCTTTTTATACAGACACCAATTCAAATTGGCGTCAGCCATCCAGACACGTATTCTTTATTTTCTTATTTTGATATTTCTCTTGCTATTTCGTACAAAAATATTTGGCATCATTTCAGATAGACGCTGATTCTTCTTTCCATAAATTGCTACAGCTTCTCCTTGGAATTGGCATCCTTCTGATAAGGTGCTATATTTAATTAGCATCTGGCATCTGGGTGCTAATTCATGTGTCTTCAAAAAAAATGGCGTCTAGCTCCTCGGATGCTAATTCTTACAATTTTAAAAAATTCAAATAATCCATCTGTAGGCAGGAAAAAATGCCTCCTTTGACTTTTTCGTGCTCTCTTTCCCTTCTAGTCACTCCCTCTTCAATCCACTTTTTCACGCCATTGAAACACGAAGGGATCATCACCAAGCCCATCATCGGTCCGATTCAGTCGGCGGATCGAGCCAGGTTCTTCCACCCGACCACATCGAACGACCGCAAGCCGACTCCGGCGCCAGGTTTCAGACGCCCGGAAGCCCCGTTCGTCGAAGGCCTGAACGAGAGGAGGCGTCCGAAGCCCTCGCTCAGTGATCCATGTTCGAAAGCGGATTCACGTAAAGTCGGAACGTCTTGTCGCGCTGGCGGCGTATGGCGAAGACGCCGTTTTCTTTTTCGGACGCGAGTTTTTCGTAAAAGTCGGGATCGACGCGGGCGACCTCTTCGACGCTCTTGCCTTCGTACTTACCGAAATCCAGGATCACGAGACTTTCCTCGATCACGCCCGTCACCGGACTGCTGTCTTTCTGACTCATGCTGTACTCAGTGTAGGGGCCACTCGCGTCAGAAATCAAGCCGGGCCCGCGATAGGACTCCCTCTCTTCTTTTTCGATGCCGCTATGGGTCAAGTTCGTGAACCTGTTAGGATTCCCAGATGTTCGCGCGGATCGAAGTCGCCCTGAAACCGGAGTATCCGGACCCGTTAGCCGCTCCTCTCCTTCGCCGGATGGAGATGACCGATCCGCACCTGCGGAAACTCGTGCGCTGGGTCCGCTCGATGACGGTGTACTGGCTCGATCTCCCGCTCACGCGCGAAGAGCTCATCTACGCGTCCCAAGAAACGCTCTGGGATCCGGTCCTCCACTGGCTCTTCACCGGAAACCTCATTCCCTCCGCCGCGGGAAAACGCGGGAACGTCGAAGACCTTCTCGAGACCGCGCCGAATCGCCCGGGAAAATTCTTCGCGCTCGAAAAGCGCTTTCGTCTCGGCGTCACCGATCACGCTTCGCGCACGCTCATCGAATCCTTCGAAGCCGTGCTGAAACGCCCGCTCGGCGAGGGCACGCGCGTCGCCACCGGTTCGATGCTCCTTCTCGAGGGGCCCCAGCTCACGGAAGCGCACCTCGCCCGGATCGCCCGCGAGTACTTCTCGAACGAGCTCCTCGAGAGCTGGACGCTCCTTTCCGAGAAGGAAGTCTCGCACACCGAACGTTTCCACCCCGAGCGCGTGAAGCGCGAGATGCCGAAGGCCGCGCCCGCGCGCTTCCACGCGCCGATCGAGCGGCTCGCGCTGCCTTCGCTGGCGAACGATCAGGTCAGCGCTTTCTGCAAGCGAAAGGGCTTCTTTTTCACCGAATCCGAGATCGACGCGATCCGCGAGGGCGTTCCGCGCGAGGTCACCGACGCCGAGCTCGAGCTCATCTCGAAAGTCTGGCGAGGAGTGCCGTGATCTTTAATGTACAGTACTGTGCATTCAACTGCATTTCTTTGTGAACAAGCACAACTGTTTAATTGCAAATTACAAAAGCATTTAGTATGCACTTTTTTGCATAGTTTGAATTGTGAAAAATGTGATCTCATTGCTAATTGTTTATTCATCAAACTTGCACTCACGCCTCTTTATTAAGCTATGTTCTTAGTGTCAAAAAATATTCATTGCAAAAAAAGAAGAAAAACATCTGTGCCCCCCTTGCACATAAACATTGCAACAGGAATTAGAGATTGAGCTATTAGGCGTCTAACTGGAAGAAGAGCTCAATCCCTAATTGACAGTATTCCCAGAGGTCAGGGATAAGGCATGCTTTCAGTTGTCTACAGTCTAGCAACTACACGGAGGGATAGCCCTTATGGAACAAACTATGCAAATGCCAGGATATCTACAGGCTTCCATGCTGAATGATTCATGATTTTTACGAACTATACAAATGCCAGGCTCCCTATTACTTTTGTGCAATTCTCCGCCATAGACAAAGCTGAGCACCAAATTTGCATTTTCTTTGAAGATAGGAAAGTATGAAAATTGAAAAAAAACTAATAAATTCCAATACCAGACAGCCTGTTCTTAAAAAGACCGTCCAAAGGATGTTCACGGCATACATGTTGGCCGCATCTCCACCCTCATATATAAAGGGAACAAAAGGGCACAGTAACAATTGACCAAAAAAAATAGATTGTCTCTCCATTGTGAAGTACCTGCAATTCTCTAGATAGTACATGCTTTACAGGTAGTTTAATATCAACAGGAAGTGCATCTTCTTTGTTGTGTTCAAACTTTTTGTTCTCTGCGGGAGACGTGAGGGCTGGAAATGAACAACAAACAATTCAGGTTCCATGTGAATAATAAGGACAACTCCCACCAAATGTATTTTAAGTAACAGGAGATCATGCTAAACCAATAAAAAATTAACAGTCAGTAGTTTAACATGGTAATAAGATGAATTCTGGAAATGCAGATTATTTCACTACCATGGAACAATTTGTGGCTAAAAGAACAGTTTTTTCCTAGCAAGTAACAAAACACTTGATTTGGTTAATAAGTAGAACTACAGCATGCCAAATAATTGGCTTGGTTGGCGATGCTACCACAAGACTTTCACACAGCATTTGGAAAAAATATCCACCACAATGGAGTTGATTCATTAACCTAGGATACATGAAGTGATCATTAACTTTGTTTGTGGCATATTTGCCAAAGAAAAAGGCAAAGTAAGCCAAGCAGATGTTACTCCTGACCCTCTGCTTCAATTTGATTCGACGATGGGGAAATATGATGGAAAGTAGCAGAGATGTCATCGTGCACTCCGAGGTTGCTCCAGTCAATGCAGAGCAGAGAATCAAAATAATCCCACACTGCCGAGGCTGTGTCCCCATAGAAAAATAGGCGGCCTGTTGTTTCAATGTCACCACAAGGGCAACACACACATTTCGAGCACATAGAAATCCCACACCTACGGATATAATTATCAGTGGGCACAGCTCAGCACTGGATCTTCCAGAGGAGGATGGCCCATTTAGTAGGGAAAGGAGCTTTCCAAAGCCTCTTCCAGAAGCTCGGCCAGGAATGATCAAGAGATGTTGTAGCATGGCGTGCTTATTTGGTGGAGAAAAGTCTGCTTGCTATTGGGCACCAAATCCACTGATCCGAAGGGGCATTTGTAATTAGAATAGCAGAGGTAATTTACGGCAGAACATGCCTCTGAGCCATCAACAATTGGGGGTGAAGTGGGTTAGAAACAACCTCCGCCACAGTACTCGATCTGTTATCAATGGTTGACCAATCATCCTCAGGAATGAAGGATTTCAGCGGCCTCTCTCCAGCCCATTTATCATACCAGAAACTCACAGTGGAAAAATTAGGATCAACAATAACTCTATGGTGCTAATAAATAAGTTGCACTGCTTGTAACTAGACAACTCTATCCGGGGACTTCATTTGTTTAAACGATGCTTCAGAGTAATGCACATTAACCAAATACTTTGCCCGAAAGAAAGAGGCCCATAAAGATGAAGCAGAGGAAGAAGTAATGGCTGACCACAATAGCTTCATGCGTAGGCTCAACTACAGCTCCGGGAGAGAGAGAATGCCAAGGCCACCCGAGTCAACAGGAGTGCCGATCTTGCTCCAGCTAATCCAATGCCACTTTGGTCGGCCCTCAAAGAATCCCCAAAAATAATTTGACAGTAGTAGACGATTGATATCATTGACCGAACCTACAGGAAGAGAGAGTACCATCATCGTATAAAGTGGAATAGCAGTGAGGACATGTTTAATGAGAGTGAGGCGACCAACAGAAGATAAAAATTTGGCATTCCAACTCTAGAGCTTGGCTTGAATTTTGGCTACCAAATGACCCAAGAGGGATCTCTTTGTCTGCCCCTCATATAACATAACACCCAAGTACTTGATGGGTAGAGTTGCCCTGGAGAAACCCATGAGGGAGATAATAGATTGGAGACGGCGGGCTAGAGTACTATTATGCAGAACAACATTTCTTTTGGACTTGTTAACCTGCTGACTAGAGTTTCTTCCATACTCCTGAATGAGTAACATCAGTCTGCTCTCACCCCCTAAATCTTCTTAGAATAATCAGCATACCGATCAAGCTGGTATTTTAGATTTTGGGCCCCCAACTTGAGCTCTTTGGTTTGTTTTAAACTATGTTATAATTAAAGGAGAATACTATTTTGAGCATTGAGCCTAAACTGGGTATTCCAATTTAGATTTAATCAACTCTCCCAAGTCATTCTCACTACCCATGTTATGTTGGAATAATTGGCATGTTGATCAGGTCGGTATTTCTCATTTTGGACCCCCAACTTGAGCTCCTTGATTTGTTTTAAACTAAGTTAAAAGGAAGGATGCCATTTTGAGTGCTAAGTCCAAACCAAGTATCAGATTTATATTCCGTCAGCTCTCCTAGGTCACTCTTATCACTTAGATCATGTTGGAAGAATCGACATAACAATCAGGCTGATATTTCATATTTTGGACCCCCCAACCTGAGTTCTTTGATTTTAAACTAAGTTGTCTTTAAAAAAGGTAATTTGACCACTAAGCCCAAACTGGGTATCCGATTTAGATTCAGTCAACTCTCACAGTTCACTCTTACCACCTAGATCGTGTTGGAATAATCAACATGTAGATCAAGTTGGTATTTCATATTTTGGACCTCCAACTTGAGCTCTTTGGTTTATTTTAAACAAAGATATAATTAAAGGAGAATGCTATTTTTGAGTATTGAGCCCAAACTGAATATCCGATTTAGATTTCGTTAGCTCTCCCAAGTGGCTCTCACCACCCAGGACGTATTGGAATAATTGGCACGTCGATCAGACTAGTATTTCAGATTTTGGACTCCCAACTTGAGTTGTTTGGTTTGTATTAAACTAAGTTATAAGGAAGTGTTATTTTGAGTGCTGAGCCCAAGTTGGGTATCCGATTTGGATTCCGTTAGCTCTCCTAAGTCACTCTCACTACCCAAATCATGTTGAAACAATCCGCACGCCAATCAGGCTAGTATTTCATATTTGGGACCCCTCAACCGAAGTTCTTTGATTTTAAACTAACTCAGTTAAAAAAAGAATAATTTAAGCGATGTGCCCCGATCGGGTATCTAATTTGGATTCCGAGATCTCTCCCAAGTCACTCTCAACACCCAAATCATATTAGAACAATTAGCACATTGATCATATTAGTATTTCAGATTTTAGACAATCTTAGCACTAAATAACAGTATTATAACTCTAAATAGCAATATTATAACTGTTGGATCCCCTAGTTGATTTTGGATAGTTATGTTTCAATGATGACAAATCTTATGTGTGTGTGTTTTTATGTGGTGAATTGAGAAATGCTTGATAAAGATATAAGCCCATTTCCTGTTACGTTCCTTTGCTTTCTCCTCCTCTGTAACTGGGATTTATACTAGTGTGTGTAAGCGAGGGTCGGCCTCTGAGCGACATCGTCATGCCGGGTTGTATGTGTGTTGTATTGGGCCCTTTCTGATAATGTAATGGCATGATATTGGATGTAGCAATGATTCTACGTGTCCCTTCCTCTCTCTCCGAATCCATTCAATTGATCATCTTCTGTGCGTGGCCGTTTGTTTTTCTCCTCCATCGACGCCGAATAAGCCCTGGTCCTCTCCAGGGCAACATTAAGGTTATACCCCCCTTCCTCGGGGTTCTTTTCACTGGAGTGGTCCCATTGAACTCCCTCATGTTTATCGAGCTTTTATCTCCAGAAGCACACACATATGTGCATCTCTGGCTACCCCTGGGACTGCCCCTCTGTAGTTCTTCCGTTCATCGCTATGGACCAGAGAGAACACGGCTGTCCCTATAAAAAGGGTGCAGGGTCTTTTGGCATGATCATCTCCCTGTATATTACCCAATGGCTATTCGAGGGTTTGCCCCTTACAACCTCCGTAGCTCATATGCTAACTTGCTAACCTGCTAACCTGCTAACCCCCGTATGCTAACCTGCTAACCCCCTTCAACTAATCACCGTATTTCTTCTATCCTATATGCAGGTTCTAGTATTGTGTTTGGTTGCCTTGAGGATGACAGTTCTGTGACCGGGGAAGGGGGGACACTCCCCATCGACGTCTCTATTCATGGTTCTCTGAGTCACTACAGCTTCATAAGGTCTTGTCCTCCTATGACATGTACCTTTATGGGCCGTCGAAGGGTGAATAATAATAGGGCTTATAGCCCAACACCAAATCCACCGTCCCTAAAAGGGGAATGGTGGTGGCCATGAGTTGTGTGCCCCTCGTAGTCTAGCCCTCGGGTTTTCCTCCCATTTTGGTCATCCCTCTTAGATATATCTCGGCCCATGGAGCATTGGTGCCCCTTGTAGGCTAGCCCTCAGGGTTCCCATCCATCTGGGTCTGTCGGTTACCATCTTGGCCACCTGGTGTTAAGGAGCTTATCCCAACTACGTGGGTATGCCTCCGCTTCTCCCCCGTGACCCTCTGGGTATGAGGAGATGCTGCCCAAATTTTGTTAGAGCAAGCTAACCAATTGCCATCATAATTTAAGCTATAATAAGATGTGTTTCAATTTGGCAAAATTATTGTGCTCGAGTATGAACCTCGCACAAGTTTTGACCATGTCTCCAGGGAAATCAAGACCTGAATTCACCCATTAACTAATCCAAAGGGCCAATGAACAAATTTGTACCTCAAATGGGTTAAAGAGAATGATATTAAACCTTCATCCGGCGCGGGGCAAGCTTGGCGCACCCTAATCCCGCGCGGTACCCCCCCACCCCATTTTAACCACAAACTCAAAACCATATATTTTCAAAGCTTGTATGCTCCTCACCGCCACGCCGTTGAAACTCCTCCATACACCCCGCATCGTTTTAAGACTATACCCACACTACCCCATGCCGTGTTAGCCTACACCTATGCTCAACCACGCCAGATTCGGGTAAACTACCCCCCTTGCACCGTTTTAACCCCTCACTTACCCTCGGGGTGACCCTTACCTTTTATAGCAGGGATCGATCAACCCTAATAAACCATGAGTCAAATAAAAGGAAATTGCTTAAGTGGAATATGTCTTCCATTATATTCTTGTCAATATATGCGTTACGCATTGATATACATACATCTATACATTACTTCAACGCATGCTTGCTTGATCAAGCCCTCGGTATATCAAATGGCATTAACGGAAGGCCGGGTTATGCCCGACTGAAAACTTTCGCTATGCGTGATGGTGGTCTTCGGGCCTACGTTCTCCGCCTTGTTCTGGGGTTCAGACTCAATAAATTATGCTTGCTCTGCATGATTAGAATAACAAACAAAACCCCTCATGTGGACTTGTCAATCCCATCTTCGCATGCATTCTCATTCATTTTATCTTAGCCCTGGATGGCTCATTATCTCGGCTACTAATCAAAGGTTTTCCTCCTTCTTGGAGGATGTAAATAACGTCATAACCTTTACGGTATGACGGACTTTTGGTCCCGACACAGATCTCACTCTCGTCTAACTCGAGTCAGATCGAGCACATAATAAAAGTTGTCACTTAGTGACTGGCACGCCCTTTCTTTCTTCCTCCTTCTTTAAGAAATAAAGATCGGAGGGAGGGGAAGCATATCTTCAGCCCCACAAAGCTTGGCATGCCTGGTGGGACCAGAGTCTCCTTTCTTCCTCTTGACGAGATAGACGGGCCCCAGGGCCCTCCCAAAGAATGCTAATTGTTTGCTTATTTTTGTGCTCGCAGAAATCGACGATGGCTGCTGGATTTGTTGCGCTGACTTTCGTCCCCGAGATCGTGGCCAATCACGCTGCTGTTGGGTACCTGGCGGTACCGACTATCTTTGGCTCTTTCCCACCAGTGGTCGGCTTCCCCAAATTTTTGGGGGTAGCCTTTGCTGATATGCTGGAAGTAGAGGCCCCAGAGGCAGTTGAAGGAAGGATCAACAGGAAGCCTAGGGCTCACAATGCCCGAAGCTGTGAGGGCCTGACGACAGGTCAGACTCAACTGACTAGCTGCATGGTGCACCATGTAGCTCAAGGGGCTCGCCCCGCTTACTACAACAAGCTCGGGGGTCGCCGCCAAGGGTACTCCCGAAGAAGAGCTGTTGTCCCTGCTGCCGGATGATTGTTGATGTCTGGGAAGTCTGTTTTGATCGGTAGTGTTTGCATTTTTCTAGACGGACGCAACGCTCAAGCTATCCCGACCGCAACTACTTCCAAGCCCTTTCCGGGAGGAGAGCTGAAAGAGAATAGGAAGGTCGCCGAGGCTAAAAAGAGTTGGCCCCAAGGCTGAAGAAGTTCAAGTAGGTGTGGGTCCCTAAGAAGATCCAGCCTGTCTACCAAGAGGTGCCTGTCTGTCACCGTCCCGAGCCTGCAGAGACAAGGAAGAAGAATGAGAGGGGCTTGGCCCCAGGAAGAGAAGAAATGGTCATGGATCCTCCACGTCGTGCAAGCTTTAGGGCATGTGTCCGCCAAGCCAATATCCCCACAGTGGGGAGAAGATTTGAGCAACTTGCCGGAAGAGTCCGGCTAGCTTACATCCCTCTTAGGGGAGTTCGACAACTATCCCCAGTCCTACATCAGGGACTAGGGCAAGAAGAGATGACCAGTATGGTCAGAAATTATTTCACGGGTATGGGCAACCCCTCACTAGGCCAACAACGGCTGTTGCAAGCAACCATGGCAGAAGAAGATGACTGCCAACCAATGGCAGTTGAGAAGAAGAAAGAAGAATGACATCGTCGGTTGACGATAATGGATATGAAGACAGCTTGGAGTTTGAAGCTGATGAAGTTGCTCCCCAACAGGTGGAGAAAAGAAGAGTCTTTGTGTTCGAGAGGCTAACCTTCCCTGGTCATGCAAGGAGGAAGGTTCATAGACAAAGGAAATGCATGTGGGTTTTCACCTACAATATGGCCGGAGCGGCCGATAAATATGGGGGTGTAGCACCCTGAATTTTTCCTAAATAAACAGTTTCTGACGACATTCGAGAGGCCGCCGCACTCGACGTTGCCCGCTATCGCGTCCGTTCCAGCAGCACGGCAAGCAGCGTGGGGGCGGACGAACGCGCGCTGAAATGGATCAGGCATAACCTGCATCTGGCGGAACAGAT
Organism: Amorphophallus titanum; assembly: GCA_024336825.1. Lineage (NCBI taxonomy): Eukaryota > Viridiplantae > Streptophyta > Magnoliopsida > Alismatales > Araceae > Amorphophallus > Amorphophallus titanum. Next base: position 292,025 of record JANBPO010005583.1, on the reverse strand, counting down.
GATGAAGACCAGCGCCGATCAGGGCAACGGTTATGCGAATTTTGCCGCCCACGACGCTCACCATGCACTGACTGTCGCACTCGCAGCCCTCACCCCATCGGCGCTGTCCGGGGATGCGGGAGAGGGGGAACTGCCCGCCGATGTTCGCCGCCTTGTTATCGCCGCTCGAACTATCGCGTTCAACGATTGGGACGGCGACAGCGAAGAATGGACAGTCGCTCGCAAGGAGCTCGATGAAGCCTCCGAGGCCTTTGCCGCCCGCGTTCCGTGGGAGAACGAATGATGCGCGCCTTTATCTGCGTCGGCTTCGCCATCATCGCCAGCCTCATGCTCATATCTATAATCGCCGAAAGGTGTCTCGAATGCTGCAACGGAGAGCCGTGCAACCCCGAACTCCGCGCCGCCCTCCCTTCCCATAAAGGAGCCGGTGAATGAGCGCCCGCATCCAGGTCATAGGCGACGAAGTGTGGGCCGACGGCTACCGAGTCGCAACGCTCGTAACGGACGGCGTACCTGCGACGGTGACCGGGGCGTTCCGGTTGGCCGTCGCCGACAGCGGCGCGCGTGAAGCGTATGGCCGGGTTAGCGCAAACATGCGCAGCCTGCGGAGCGACGGACGATGATAGACCAAGCACGCGAATGGCTGGAGCGGTTGCACGTGAGCAACGCGCCCGAAGCCGATATGGCGCTCGATTTGTTGGGTCGGTTGGACGAGGCATATGAGGCCGTCACGACTGGCGCTTATGACGAACGGTGCCAAGAGGTGGCCGATTTGGAAGCGGAGAATAGTGCGCTCGAGGCGGAAAATACGCGATTGTCTGGCGAGAACGACGGGCTTAGCGAAGAGTTGGAGGCGCTGCTTCGAGCCCTAGGCGCCGACGGACCCGAGGAAGCGATTGCAATGGCGCGCACGTTGCGGGAGGCGTTTGAGTGATGGCATGGCCGGATGAATTGTATAAACCCCGCCCGGCCCCTTCGTCCGAAGCGGGTTTTGCGGATTGGTTGGAGGAACGCTTTGAGGAAAAGCGCGATGCGTTTCTGCGCGGCGATATGGCGCGAAATAGCGGCATCTTAGAGATTATCGTTAGGGCAATTGCCGCCCATACCGCCAAGCCAGACGACTCCGACCAAGCATGGCTAGATGCACGCGATGCGGAATTTGACGACCGATGGAATGCGAGGATGAACCCGTGAGAGAGGCTGACTGGTCCAGCGGCGTGCGCGATCGCGAAAACCAAACACCCGAGGGATTGCGCGCCTCCGCTAAGATTGCTTTAGCTAACGCTCGTGAAACATTGGCTCACGCCGAACGATGGGCCGAAACCGCAGAGCAGCTGCTAGCCAAGGCCGATGACCTCGCCGCGCGCCGTTGACCTTACCCGGCGCGGTCGCTACAGTGCCGCCCCATGCGCGCAACCGATGACCTGATGAACGTGATATCCGGCCTCGGAACGGGCCGCGATAAAAACGTCTACAACACGTACGCCGTTCGGCAAGTCACCAGCTACGAGGTGAACAACGCGTATCGCTCCAGCGGTTTGACGCGCAAGGTCCACGACATCTATCCGCTCGAAATGACGCGCGCGGGCCGCGATTGGCAGACCAAGGGCGACGAACTCGACGCGCTCTATGCAGAAGAGACGCGCCTGAAGGTGTGGCCGAAGCTGCGCCTTCTGTTGCAGCGCGCGCGGCTCTACGGCGGCGGCGCATTGCTGCTTGGCATCAACCGCGGCGCGCCGTCCGATCCGATCACACCCGAAACGATGCGGCCAGGCGACCTGTCGTTTATCCACGTGCTCAGCCCCGACCAGTTGCGCGTCGAAGCGATCGACCGCGACCCGACGAGCCCTTTCTATGGTGAACCCGAATATTATCGCTTGACTGACAGCCGGAGCACGCTGGTTGATCCGTCGCGCGTTATCCCGCTCATCGGCCAGGCGCTGCCCGACCCGCTAACCGAGGGGCGCTTCTGGGGCGATCCGCTGCTCACGTCGCTGTGGGGAGCGCTGAGCAACTCCGACCTCGTGCACCAGACCGTCGCGGCGCTGTTGCCGGAGATCAAGGCCGACACGATCAGCATCCCCGGCTTGGGTCAGTTGCTCCTGTCGTGCGACGGCGAGGCGCAAGTCACGAAGCGTATCGCTGCGGCGAGCCTGATGCAGTCGATGTTCAATGTTCGGTTGCTCGACGGCGGCGATGGCACGGAACGCAACCCCGGCGATAAGTGGGAGACGCGCCAGCTAAACGTGACGGGCTACCCGGCGCTCATGGAAGCGTTCATCGCCCGCGTGGCGGCCGAAACGGACATTCCCGTCACGCGGTTGGCCGGCGTCGCACCGGGCGGGCTCAACGCGAGCGGCGATAGCGAACAGCGCGACTTCGAGAAAGCGGTCAACTCGCGGCAAGAGACCGAGTTGCGGCCCGTGCTTGATCGGCTCGATCCGTTCATTGCGGCGAACGTCGGTCAAAGCGAGGTGCCCTACTTCAGCTTCGCGCCGCTTAGCCAGTTGAGCGAGACGGAGCGCTGGGACATTGAAAAGAAGCGCGCCGATACGTTCGCTGTGTATGTTAACACTGGAGCGTTCGACGTGGACGACCTCGCCGCTTCGGCACGCGTTGCCATGGCCGAGTCGGATATGTGGCCGGGGCTTGAGCCTGAAGCGCCGGAGGAAGAGTTTGAGGAGCCGGACCCGGACGAGGTGTTAGGTGGGCCGCCTGTTGTGGCTCACCCCCCGTCGGCTACGTAATATTCCTTCGATCCGTCGGGAAGCCCTACGACCTTGCCATAAGGCGCAGCATTCGGGTTATTCAGAAACCGAAAAACCGAGGTGTACGGCCATTTACCGTTCACGATAGACGGATGGACGTTTAGCCCTTTCGCATAGATCGGGCCATAGAACTCGTCTTTGCTAACGAGCCTCATGCCGCCTCCTGCAGCATGTCGGTTTCGTCGAGGATAACATAAACCGCGTCGACGTCGCTCATATGTTTGGTCATGTTCAAGACGCCTTCGGTAGCAAACGCGGTCGCCACGTCGATGTTGCAGGTGCGACCCTGTGCGACCTGATAAGCGCGGTAGGCGGTGGCGAATTTTGCGGCTGCTTCGTTGCGGGTCATCTCTATATCTCCGTTGCTGTGCCCCCACTCTAGCAACATTGACGCCCCCGTCAATAGCTAATTTTCCCCCCATGTGCCACACTCCGCACCATGCCCTTTAGCCTTGAAGCCCTAGCCCGCGCGAACGGCGTCCGACGCAGCCGCCCGCTCCCCCGCATCCGCACGACCAACGCGCAGCGCGATCAGTTGCGCGGCATATACCTCCAGGTCGTCACAGCGTGGATCAACGGCGCAACCCGCCGGCTGTTGCCCGAGTACCGCGCGACGATCGCCGATACGATCCCCGAATATGAAGCGAAAGAAGGGATGCTCGCCAACGAGGTCGCTGTGCTCGTCGCGAACCTCACCGTTACGGGCGGCGCGCTTGACGTGTGGGCGTCGGGTGTCGAGCGTTGGCACCGCAACCGTGTCATAAGCGGCGCGCTGTCGGCCACCGGCATCGACCTGACCACGATGCTCAGTCCGTTCGAGGTGCGCCAGACCGTGCAAGAGGCGCTCGCTTGGAACACGTCGCTCATCCGTAACGTGTCGGACGATATGCGGCAGCGAATCGCTAATGTGTTTTTTGCGGGCTTCCGCAACGGCACGCCACCGCGTGAGCTTGGGCGCGAGATTGCAGAGGTTGCCGGGATTGGTCGGCGCCGCGCTAATAACATCGCTGCGGACCAAACGACGAAGCTAAGCGCGGCGCTTGACCGGGCGCGGCAGGCAGATATGGGATTGTCGGTATATCGGTGGGCCAGTTCGCACAAGTTGAACTACCGCCCAGAGCACCTCGCGCGCGACGGAAAGCTATACGCCGACACGGCGAAGGAAGCGAAAGAGAAGGGCATCAACCCCCCGCCGCCGGAACAACCCGGGGACTTGATAAATTGCGGGTGCACCAGAGTCGCGTATTTGTGGCTCGAAGGTGAGACCGCTACGGCCGACAGTTCCTGACACCGCCGTCAATAGCCAATCCCCCCGCCCCGCGCTACAGTGCGACCCCATGAAGCTTTGCGTGTCCGATAAATTGACCACTGGCGAGTTTCGCCGCACGGCCGACGGGTATCTGTTGACCGAGGCGCGTATCGCCCGCACCGGCATGTATCAATACGCCGGTTATGAGATGGGTCGCCACGATAAAGCCGTTCTCAACATTTATCGGCCCGAAGAAACCGTGTTTAGCGATGCGAGCATGGCGACGTGGGCGCACAAGCCCATCACCGTCGATCATCCCGCCAGCGGCGTAACGCCCGATAATTATCGCGATCTTGCTCGTGGCTTTGCGGGCGGCGAAATTAAGCGCGATGGCGAGTTCGTCGTCGTGCCGCTCATGCTGACCGATCGCGAGGCTATCGACGCGGTGCAGGCGGGCAAGCGCGGCCTGAGCGCCGGTTACGCCGTTGAAGTCGACATGACCCCTGGCGTTACGGATAGCGGCGAGGCTTATGATGGCGTCATGGTCGGGCCGATCCAAGGCAATCACATCGCCATCGTCGCCAACCCGCGCGCCGGAACATTTATCGGGGATTCGTTCCCACCCACAGAGAAGGAGGGTCCGATCGTGACCACGAAAACTATTACGTTCGACGGGCTTCCCTTGCTCGTCACCGATGCGGCTGAGGCTGCGCTTGCGAAGCGTGACGCCGCGCTCGCCGACGCTCAGGCGACCATCACCGCGCTGACCGCCGATGTTGCGGCCCGCGATCGTGACCTCGCCGCCAAGGATGCCGAGATCGAGACGCTCAAGGCGAGCGCGCCCGATCAGGCCGCTATCGACAAGCTGGCCGACGAAAAGGCCGAAGTCGTCGCACGGGCGCGCGCCATTGTTGGCGACAAGCTGGGCGATACGGCTGGTAAGAGCGCCGCAGACATCCGTCGCGCCGCCGTCGTGGCCAAGCTGGGCGATGCGGTCGCCGCGGGCAAGTCGGATGACTATATCGCCGCGCGGTTCGACGGCCTCGTGGACAGCGGCAAGGGTTCGCTGGTGGACGCTGTGACCGATGCTTCAGGTCAGCCCGTCAAGGACGCAGAGGTTGTGGCGTTCGACGCTTACGCCAATCGCTTCAACCGAGCCAAGGGAGCATAAGTCATGCCGCTCATTCAAACCGATTATAACACCACGCCCGCCAAGGGCATCGTCGGCCGCCGCCAGAATATGGAAGAATGGAACGGTTTCACCGGCCATCCGACCGCGAGCGGCGTTATCGGCGCCGCGTACCCCGTGCAGGACGCGGGCGTTGGCGAGCAGATCACCATTTTCACCAGCGGCAATTTTCGCGGCATCACCGAGGCCGATACCTTCGGTCTGAGCGGCGAATTTTACGAGCGCGGCTATAACGTTCCGGTTCTCGAATCGGGCGTTATCTTCGGTCTCGCCGCTGCGGCCTGCACCAAGCGCACGCCGGTTTACTGGAACGCCACGCTCAAGGGCTACCAGACGGCAAGCTCGGGCGGCACGCTCATTCCCGGCGCGGAATTCGACGCAACGGAGGCCGCGGGCGACCCGGTTGCCATTCGTCTCCGTCGCCAAGTTCCCGCGGCATAAGGAGCCCACGACATGAATAAGGTTTTTGATGCCACGGCGTTTCTCGGTTATGCGGGACAGCAGGCGGCGATTATCAACGCCCAGATGTATTCGATCGAATACCCGGAGATGGACCTCGCCGGGCTAATTCCGGTCAATACCAATATTCCGGAATGGGCCTCGATCGCCTACACCGGCGTGATGGACCACACGGGCCGTGCCGCATGGCAGTCGACGTTCACCAAGGACGTGCCGCTCGCCGACGTGTCGGTTGAGTATCTGGCGCAGGGCTTTGCCGAATATGCGGTTGGCTATCAATGGAACATCGGCGAACTCGGCCAGGCGCAGAACTCGGGCTTCCCGCTCACGACGCGCCGTGCCGAAGCTGCTCGTTTCGCCGCCGACCTGTTCGTCTATGAAACGGCGCTGATCGGCGACACCGTGAAGGGCTGGGGCGGTCTTATCAATCACCCTCAGGCGTTCACGGTTCCGGCCGCAGCGAACGGCACGGGCGCTCCGACGACTTCGTGGGTGCTGAACGACGGCACGGGCAACAAGACGCCCGAGGAAATCCAGGCCGACGTTAACGCCGTGTTGATGGGTCCGCAGAACGGTTCGCTCGGCGTTATTGCCAACCAGCTTGCCGACACCCTGCTCCTGCCCCCGATGGCGTTCGGTTACATCGCCGTTACGCCCTTCGGTGTGACTTCGCCGGGCAAGTCGATCCTGCAGGTCATCCAGGAGACCAACGTCTATACGACCCGCACGGGTCGCCCGCTCACCATTCGGGAACTGCCGGCGCTCAGCACCGCGGCAACCGTCGGAGTGGCCGGGGGCGGTCGCGCTGTTGCATACCGCAACGACGCTTCGGTGCTCGAATTGCCGATGCCGATGATTTACCGCTTTTACCCGGTTTATCAGGATGGGCCGTTCAACTTCACCACGCCGGGCCTTGGCCGTATCGGTGCGCTGGACTTGAAGCGCCCGGCACTGCGCTACCTCGACGGCATTACGCCTGTTCCGCCCGCACTCGCCACCCTGACGATCGCAACGCCGACCGCCAGCGACGGGGTTGCATGGACCTCGACGATCACCGGCGAAACCGCTGGCTCGATCATATCGGCCACTGCATCGGATGGCACGGTTGTTACTGTCACCGGAACGAACGCAGGTCTGTCGGCCACCTTCCCGAGCGTCGGGGTCGTTACCCTCACGCTGGTCGAACAGCTTGGCCTCTGGGGCAGCAAGACCAGCACCGTTACGGTTACGGTTACCTAAGCCCACCACTGGGTCGCAACATGAGAGGGGCCGTCTCGCTAGCGCGGGGCGGCTCTTTTCTTGTCCAGCGCATCGGCCAACGTGAGCCGCGTCTGCGAGGCAATCGCCAAGTCGCGCGCAAGGTCCAGTTGGTTCGCAATGAGCAGCCGCCGCATCTCGATTAGATCGTCGGTGTCGGCGCGCAGCCATTCGAGCGCATCGTCTAGGGTCACTTGCGCGGCTCCTTCGGTAGCGGCGCCCAATGCGTGGCGGGCCAGTATTCCGCATTAAAATGGCCAAGACCTTCATATCGGTCTTTCGGATTAATATCGCGCCCGTGCCAGCGATCGACTTTCGCATAGCCGTAGCGGGCGAACCGGCATCCTTTGACGAATCGCGCGGCCACAAAAAACGTGCCGTCGCGTGGCGCGGTGTCGATCGGTTGCCACTCGCTCACTTCCGCAACTCCCGCCAAATGACCCAACCGCTAAACGCCATGACGCCGGCGCAGGCGAGCAGTGCTACCGCGTGTCCCATTTCCAAGCCTTTCGTTCCCAATATTCGCGCCGCAGTTCACGCTCGCGGCGCTTGAGCATTTCGCGGGCCTGTCGCTCGCGGTGCTGGCGGAGGGTGTCAGTCACGCGACCAGCTTCTCAACCGTGCGGCTCTCGTGCACCGTAACGCGCACCCCACGAGCGGCCCGATCGTCGCGGAACGCGCGGGCGCGTTCCAGCGTATAGAACGATGCGACCGGCAGGCCCGTGGCGCTGCGGACGATGTAGGTCGGGGCTGTCATGGTGCGACTGCCCCAAGCGATTCGGCCAATTTCGCGATTCGCCCCTGCACCGACAGGCGCTTGCCGTTAATGAAATAGATCGAGCAAAACGAGCGGCCAAAGCTGTTAGTTACCTCTTGGATTATATTGAAACTAAGTATCCTGACTAGTTTTAGGATAATTGATTCTCAGCTGAATAATCTATTCCGGCAATCTAACTGAAAGAGGGAAATAAGACTGGATAATGTAGTGCATTATCCATTTTTGTGATCACCAAACAGGCTGTTAGTGTGTCCTGATGTTCCTTAGAAACTGAGCCAGGCTAGCTTAGCTGTAGGTAAATTCTGGGCTGTGCGAAGTGTATAGTAGCACCTTTCTCCTTTGGAACCGGCTGAACTTTAGAAAAGCTTGCTGACCCAGGCTTTTCAAGTTCCAGCCTGAGCTCAGTCTGTCGATGAATACAGAAAAATATGATTTTTCTTGTGTCAAGTGTTTTATAAAGAAAACTATATAGAAAGCTATAACATCACTACCTTCATCCATGGAATCCATGTTATTCCAATTACATGAACTAGCAACAAATTATAACTACTAGTAAATCCTTGATGGAGTTCACATTATCATGATGCAAATGCATATGGGTTGCAACATAAATTATTGACTCATCTTAGTCATATCATAAATAATGAAATAATAAAATAAATAATGAACATGTTTAGCATTTGTTTGGCTTGGGAATTGAGATCACCTTAGGTAAACTTTTCCAGTGGCGTAGTGAAATAAAACTTGTAAAATGATGAATTAGCTAACGTGATGAGTGCCTGAATGTAAAGTTGAGCTGAGTTACAGCCAGCAGGTGATCTCCATCACTTAGTATCTTCATATATCAACTGTGCAAACTTGCCGATATGACAAATTTGAAGATTATTTGATTGGGTTGCTAAAGTAATTTAAAGAATGAAAATCTGCCCATATGACTAGGGGGTGTAAATGAACCAAGATGCTTGATAAATAGCTAGTGAGACAACTTGATAATAACGCTACTCGGTTCATTTATTAAGTTAAATGAACAGGTTCAAACAAAAACTTAAGCTCAGTTCATAAATGCACCAAACTTAAACATGGGCAAGGTTGGCTCGATTATGTTCACGAATAAGCTTGTTTAAGTCCTCATTAAGGTATCATTTAATTACTGTGAGGGGTTATAAATAAATATATAATTGGAGGCTTACTCTTCAAATATGATGGATGGTGAGTGGTGATATGATATAAAAAACCCTATATTCTCGTGAGAAGGATCTTGGCGACTTGACGCATTTCATTGGATGGTGATGATATCAGAAAAGATAGAAGTATAAAATCAGTTGAAGCCAGGGGCATAAATATAACAGTTGCTTGTGGAGTCAGCTATGGTACCCGCCATCAAGATTTGGGTTATTTGCCCCCGCACCCGCGATCACTTTTTTTAACGTAAATCTTTAACATTTTTATCAAATGTGGTCTCCAACTATTCCCCCCCCCCCCCCCCCCGGCCCCCACTGAAAAAAATTCTGGCTTTGGTCCCTGTAAGCAATTAATCATGCGCAGTTACCATGTCAATACGTCTAAGTTCACGTGTATACTTATTGTCTATCATTAATATCATTCTCATTTATCATGCTATTATTCTAGCCATGGGGAATCTATCATGTTTTCGTTGTTGAAGCTACACGTTCATATTTATGTACTTATTATTCAAACTACATTTATGATCATAATTCTAATGAAAAAATACGAACACATCATTATTACATTAAAATGGGAGGAATCTCCCCAGGAGTGGAGGAAACGACTGTGACCCATCTACTTGTACTGGCTCTTCGAAATCATTTGGCCCAAAATCCTATGTCCATGTCCAATCCCTTGTCCACTGTAGCGAAGAGTAAGAATGATGCACTTCAAATCATGGTTCAATCATGGTTTGTTGACTCGGTCTGACTCAGATGTGTCGTATCATATCTGAAAAAATTCGATACGGTGTGAATCATCCTTAAGATTGGTCGAGTCGAGCCAAGTCACAGTGAGAGAGAGAGAGGGAGAAAAAGAAGAAAGAGATAATACACGTCGAGACGAGTCGAGTCGATTGCGACTCGAGTATATCATACCGGATTAAAAAAGATCCGATCCAATATGAATCACTGAGTCAACAAATTTTACTTCAAAGTCAGAACAAATAGATACTTCATGGGCAAAATTAAATAAGAGAGCTGTCTACTCGGACTCTAGACCTCCTCTAAATGAGGTGTCTAATCCCTACACCATGGAGGCCGAACTCCAGCCATGTCTACGGACGATTAAATGTGTCACTACTCTAAGTGCCTATTCTTCCCCAAATCTAGAACTAGATAAAACAAAAGAGGGTGCCAAATATACTAGCTCCAGCATGACCACACAAGGTAAACGGTCCTCAATCCTATCACAAGGGGTCCAAAGTCCAATATATAGGGAAGTGACATAGTCGGCTGCAGTGGTTAGGTGTGCTAGCAAATCATAGTTGCTTGATCCATAATATGCAATGTAGATAAATGTGTGTATATATAGGAAAGTGATAGAAATCACTTCATTTAGAACTGTCAGTCGGTCGAGTCGGCTTTACAGACTCACATTTTTAACCCGGCAATAGGTCAAATAGGCACCATATTTTTAGTCCGTAAATTTTTTGTCGAGTTTAAAAGTTTAACCCGTTAAAGAATTGAACTAGATTGATACAAGGTTAGAACTACATATTTTCTTACGAGATGTCAATGTGAACTGCTAGAAGACGGAGATTTTTTTCCTATAAATTTTAACATCGGGCTGCAAAGAAAGCAAGTTTCATATACCATATCCTAGGGCAATCAGGACTGAGTAGGCATGTTCTGACGATGACCTTACAGGCATGATTTAAAGCCTTGATTTGATGTGTCCAAGGTGCACATCATCCTCATGCAGCTAATTTGTACGTTGAAACTATAGAGCAGATATACATGAATTCATAACTGGACTATAGAACTTCATGAATTATGTCATAGTCATCTACATGCCACCTTCAGTAGGTGGAACCATGACAAACTTGACTATGAAAAAGAAATGAAGGCATACAATCCCCAAGAGAGCAAAGAGATCAAAAAGAAAAGAGGAAACTGAGAAGAATAGTAAAGCCCCAGTCAATGCATCCAGATATCTCATTGTCTCCCAAACAAAAAAAGGCCAGCCTGTACATAGATCTGTTACTCATTAGAGGAACTTTAGGCCTGTACATTGTCAATTGTTGCTGCCTATAGACTCAACAGTGTCATGGGGAAGACTGGCCACATGCCTCATAGCTGACAGCAGATGCTTTAACTCCATTAAGGAAATACCTAGCATGTACCTTCATGATTTTAAAAGATCTAAAATTCCTCCATCTCCATATATACTAGCATCCGGTATGGAATATTGTCCTGTTACATCTCTCTTAGAGCATCTCCCTTTCTACAGTCTGTACTACCTTCCTTCACATCATCTCAGTCATGATTAGCCCTATAAACACCTACTCCCTAGTGAAGTCCCAGGAGGCCCTACTTGTCTGCATTCAAAAAAAGACATTACTCAGCTTTCTTCCTTCACAACTCGCTCAACTGTTTCCTTGTAGGAAGACCTTCCTTGCAAAGTCCCACAAGAAATCCTCGACTTTGGCAGAGGGTGAACTTTCTAAATTTGCTCCCCTATCCACATGAACCAAAGTCAAAAACACAATCAAATCTCTTCCCACTTAAACTGATCCTTCTATGTGGAAGTATACGGCTAGTTTGTGCATCAGGTCAAGGAATCACTCTGTCTCAGTATTGCTTAGGTCCCTTCTAAAAGTAAACCCCCAAACAGTCAGGTTGTTTCTGATGTGATTGCAGCAATCCATCATGTCTCAGGGCTAGAGAGAGATCAGGGATCACATCAATTCATCGAGGATTTTCCCATATATGAGACCAATCATTGTTTGTGTTCATAACTTGGTGCTTCTGGATATATTTTCAAATAAGAATAATCAATTTTACGAAGAAATCCCTATTGTGAGAGACTTTCCTAATGTCTTCCCTTCCGAATTACCCGGTTTACCACCCATAAGGAAAGTAAACTTTTCCATTGAACTCATTCCTGGAGTACCACCTATTTCGATAGCTCCTTATAGGATGTCCCCCACGGAACTTAAGGTGTTAAAGAAGCAACTTCAGGAGTTGTTGGAGAAGGGCTTTATTCGACCTAGCACATCCCCTTGGGGTGCGCCAGTCTTATTTATCAAGAAGAAGGATAGATCTCTCAGGTTATGTATTGACTACCGATAGTTAAATCAACTCACAATCAAGAACAAGTACCCATTGCCACGTATCGATGAGCTGTTCGACCAGATTTTTGGTGTGGAGTATTTCTCAAAAATAGACCTCAAGTCCACATACCATCAACTACGGATCAAAGATGAGGACATTCACAAGACTACTTTTCGTAGCAGATATGCAGTTCGGGTTAACTAATGCCCCTACAGCTTTTATGCAACTCATGAATAATGTCTTTAGGCCTTATCTGGACTGATTTGTGATCATTCTCATTGATGATATTCTTATTTATTCCAAGACTAAGGAAGAACGTGAAGAGCATTTAAGAATAGCCTTGCAAACTTTATGAGAACATCAACTATATGCAAAGCTCAACAAATATGAGTTCTGGCTAAAGGAGGTCTCATTCCTTAGTCACATTATTTCAAAAGAAGGTATCGCTATGAATCCTTCAAAGGTGGAAGCTGTTAAGAACTGGAGTAGGCCAACAACTGTGTCAAAAGTTAGAAGTTTTCTTAGTTTGGCTAGCTACTATTGGCGGTTCATCAAGGATTTCTCAAAGATCGTCGTCCCTTTGACTAGACTCACAAGAAAGGAAAATCCTTTTATATGGTCAAAAGAATGTGAAGAGAGGTTTCTAACTCTTAAGAAACATCTCACTACTGCCCCTATACTAGCACTACCTGTGGAAGGTGGTGGTTTTGAGGTCTACACGGATGCATCATGCATTGGCCTTAAGTGTGTCCTTAGGCAACATGGCAAGGTGATTAGTTATGCTTCGAGACAATTGAAGCGTCATGAGGAGAATTACCTAGTTTACGATCTGAAATTAGTTGTTGTTATCTTCGCCTTGAAGACATGGCGACATTACCTTAATGGGGAGAAATTCACTGTATATTCAGACCACAAAAGTCTGAAATATCTCTTTTCCTAGAAGGATTTAAATATGAGGCAAAGGAGATGACAAGACTACCTTAAGGATTTTGACTTTTCTATACAATATCATCCTGGCAAGGCAAATGCTATACCTCCGATTCCGAAAAGTCTGATCTCGACTCTATTCAATCCAAAATCCTCTCTGTCATCGCAGCCGCTTCCGACGAGGCCGCGCTGGAAGCGGTGCTCGTCTCAGCGCTCGGCAAGAAGGGTTCGGTCTCCGAACTGCTGAAGACCCTCGGCTCGATGTCGCCCGAAACTCAGCAGATGCCAGCACCGCCGCCAATTCAGGGGCCATCGCCGGAACAGGCGAACGCGCTTTCCTCGCTGGTGCAGGCGCTCATGCAGAAAAGGATTGCCTGATGGCGATTCACTTAATTGAATCACCATGTTATAAAAACGAACTGGTTAAGCGCGCCAACGCTCAACCAGTTCTAACCAAGCCCGAACGTAGGAGGTTCGAGATGGCTAACGACACCCATATCACTGCGTCTTACCTTCGCTCAAGGATCGATTATGACCCTGAGACGGGGAACTTCACATGGAAAGAGCGGCTAGGCCGTACGCGAAGTGACAGGGTTTGGAATTCGAAATACGTAGGGCGAATAGCCGGCGCAATCGACACCAAGGGCCACGTCCAAATTAAAATAGACAGGAAGGCATACGCGGCGCATCGCCTTGCGTGGCTATACGAATTTGGAGAATGGCCCTCCGGAGAGATCGATCACAAAAATCGGGTCCCAAATGACAACCGTCTTAGCAACCTAAGGGTCGCTACCAGCGCACAAAATTCCGCAAATATGAAAACGCCCGAGACGAACACGAGCGGGGTCAGGGGCGTCCGTTGGCAGGAATACGGGTGGCGCGCTCAGATAACCGTCAGAGGCAAAAAAATCCATTTGGGGATGTTCGTCACGAAGGAAGATGCCGCAAAGGCATATCGTGCCGCCGCCGCAGAATACCACGGCGAATTCGCCTTCAGAGAAGAGGTGTAACATGGGCAGCATATGGGATTGGTCTAGCACGGCTGCTGAAAACGCCACGGCCGATAATGGCCTTACTTTTGCGGAGGGCCAAGCGCCGAGTACAGTCAATGATAGCTGCCGTATGGTCCTCAAGCGCGTTTCCGACCTGCTGAAAGACCTTGGCGGCATCGCGGAAGTCGGCGGCACGGCGAACGCCATCACCATGACGAGCTACAACTCGTTTTCGGACTATCGGGACGGACTGATCGTCACATTCAGAGCCGGGGCCGCCAATACCGGCGAGACTACGATCAACATCAACGCGACCGGCGTGAAGCCCATCGTCAAATTCGACGTTGGAGGGGAAGCGGTTCTTGTCGGCGGGGAGATCGTCGCGAATGGCATTTACGGTCTTGTCTATTCCGAAGAACTCGAGAATTTTGTGATTGACAACCACAGGGAATATGAAGATGGATCTATAGAGATGATTCATGAGTTCTTTCCACCCTTTCCAGCAAGCCCAAGAAAACTTGTTGAACATCCTACTAAATATAAATTCCATAATTCTTCATACCCACTCTAAAAATCCACATCCAGAAACCACCCCGTAAAATAAATATCTTCTTGCTAAACTATCAACTTGAATCACAGCCTTTTTGGTTTCATCAAATCCAGCTAAAATTTTCTATCTGAGTCTCCCTACTACTTGACCATTCTTACCCAATGTCTGAAATCCTGATTGGTACATACATAAAGCTCACTTTGTAGTCCAGAGATGGCTTCACAGTCCAATGAGGAGAGACGTGAGTTCACTTGAAGATCTACCTGAGTTCTCTTCGTCCAATTGGCTGATCCAAAGGATGGATCGTGCGTAACCTCGTTCCCTTGAAAGACAATAAGTAACTTTTCTACATAAGCAGATATAATCAACCACAATAGCATCGACAATTTTTTTTTGGTTTCAGCTCAATCAATATGCCACCATCTATGCCAGTAAACAGTGAGCAGAATTGGAGTTGGAATTTCCTAAAGCAAGTTAGGGACATGATATCAGATATATGAGATGATGTCCTATGTAGTTCTACATACTAAAGTCGTCCAAGCAACTCATGATTCCCTATCAGTTCTATTCAACGAGATTATCATTGTAGCAAAGTAAAAGTAGTAGCGACGTCTCTGCTGAACATGGACAGGAAATTGTAAAAAGCCTACACCCATGTTTCTCAGACCCTTGGATGAAGAAGAGCCAATCATAGTGCACACTATACACAACTCAGTACACATTTCTGGAGATTATGGTAGCATGGAAAATTCTGAGGAGAGGTTCAAGAGGATTGAGACTTAGTTAGATTTTTTCACTGAGTTTGGTTTTCGAATCAATACTTGGTGAATATTCATTCACAAGGGACAAAGTAGAAATGGAAGTACCATCAAGACTTTCTGCCCTTCATTGAAGACTTTACAACCCAAAAGGAGACTCAACTCCACTTATTGAAGAACTTCATGATAAGTCTCTCTGAATTCTCAGATTACTCCTCGAGGTGACTCTATTGACAAGTTCTCTTGACTAGTGATTTGCTCTTTTCTTAAGTCTTTCCCCCATTTTTTGATGATGCCAAAGCGGGAGAAGATGTATGGGAGAAAATTGAGTAATTAATGCTTATGTGCTTATACCTTGGGGTAGTAGATTATATGCTTATGTGTGTGTTGTGTGAGTGTATGAATGTGTGAGCATATCCGTCCCGCGGGACTTTGCCACTCTTGCCATGCCTTTAATTTTCACATAATTTTACTATTTGATTTTCTTTTTGGTTTTGATTCATTTGATACTTGATAGCCCTTACTGGCTAGATATTGCATGAATGCTCATTTTTGAGGGTCAAGACTGCCCCTATTTGAGACCTCTCCCGTATCGGGGAGTGCCTAGGTTGGTTATCTTATCCACCAATCTCTTGCCCCTGCACTCGACCGAGTAAAGAAGAGAAAAGCCCTTTGTGCATACCCAGAGTATGGCCAAAGCAGTAACGATGTGCCTCTAGAGGAGATCGACTATGGCTCGCTGTGAAGTGTGTGAAAAATCCATGCTAAAAGGACACCCTCAACGATTGGGGAAGGAACTAGACTGTCAACGTGGAGTTACCACCAACCTAAGGTGCTGTAGAAGCAAACTTATTTGACTAAGCTTAACCTAACTAAGCCATTCAAACGTGTTGAGGAAATTAACATTATACCCATGTGCAAGAGTAATAAGATTAATAGCAATGATAACATATTCTTACACAAAATAAAGATACCTTTGTAAATCCATGGAGTGAAAGCAGCATCTAGAAGCGAGAGCTTGATCATCGAGCTTTGAGGAGCACGAGCAGCTTTGTTTTCCTTGCTTGCCAGGACAAAGGGAGAGCATAGCATGGATTAAAGATTCCTCTACACTGAGGAGCGACAGACATCAAACTGGACGAAGAAGGATAAAAAAGAAGAGAGACGAGGGCTAGAACTCCCTCGTTAAGGCATCGAGGCCCTAATAACAAAGAACCAAGTACAGAAGAAACCAGATCTAACTGAGATCAAGGCAGGCTAAAGCCTCGAAAATAGCAAGAGAAAGGGCAAAGACCCCGAAAGGGTGAAGAGGAGAGAATAGACAAACCATGAGAAGATTACTGCAATAAAGATAAGGAACAAGGAGAGTGATCATCTGACATGGTCGGAGAAAGAGAGTAGCGATCACCCACCAGAGGCAGGGAAGAAGAAGCATAAACTCCCGACAAGGTCGGGGAAGGGAAATGATAAACACCCGACAAGGTCAGGAAAGAAGAATGACGGTCACCCGATAGGGTCGGGGAAAGAGCACGAAAAACACTCGATAGGGTCAGGGAAGGATCAGGGATAATACCCGGAAGTCCCAGAGAAGGAGAATCAGAATATGTCCCAAAATTGGGATGGGGAGATGACGTAGGCTGAGGCCTGGGATTGGGAGAGGAAGGAGAATCTGAAGACTCTGGATGGGAAGAAGAGGAATGGGGGCTCGCGAACCCTGGAAGAGAGGAGAAGACCATAGAAGCGGGATTAGAATAAGGAAGATACACCACCCAAGGGTGGGAGCTAAGTAGAAGAAACGATGAATGGAAAGGAGAGGGAGAAAAAGTGGACCCCTGAGTGCACAACATGCGGCCCTTGAACTTGTGCCGCCGCCTCTTCTTGGCTGAAATCTCTTGAACACAGACCCGCCTGGTGCGGACCCAGACCTTTGGGCTTCTTATTTTACAACGTCTTCTCAAACAACGGGTCCATCTAGCAGACAGCCTGGCCCGGTTATGAACATGTAGCTTCATCAGGGCGATTACCCCTAGACACCCGGTGCTAACAACATGTAGACATTCCTAGATAGATAACTCCTCAGAGTGTTGAACATCAGGAAACCACGGAGTCCTAGCACTTGGCACCAAGATATGGAGATTTGGCAACTCCACTTGACAATCTAGCATGAAGCATAACTCCCTTGCTAGTAGAGAAGGATGAAGGTGAGGGAGAGCAATACATGACGTTGACATGGCCAACGTACCAATAAAGTGAGGGAGATCGCATAAAGAGTGTAGAATGTCCTTGGAGAATCTTGAAAATCTGGCATATTTCCCCTTGAATATAGAATCCCACAAACTCTTGGTAGCCGTAAGAGTTAGCACAATGTGGGTAGAGAACCCTTCTCGGCCTGTAATTTGAATGGCAACAGAGCGAGAGGAAATAACAACATCAATAATAGAATCTCTGATGAGCAAAGAGATTGCCACCGGCCTCGCTCTTGAAGAAACTGGCACCAAGTCAAGGGAACTCTTCTTGACAACCATCATGTGAAATGGAAGCTCATCATTCCCAATATAGCCAGGGACCAGGACATGAACCTGCATACGACAGATGAAATCTTGAATCTTGAAATGAATAACCGGCATCGAATCATCCTGACTCGGCTCAAGCTCTCCTTGGGGATCAACCCAAGGGGCACCAAAGGTAATGCACACCCGCTCCGTGGGGTGGAAGTAGGTGGAGAAGCAGTAGTGGTAGAAGGCTTGGAAGGCGTGGAGGCTTCAATGGGGATGGTGTGTTTAGTTGGAGGCAAACACAAGGGTGGGGGCATGGCTTGCTCGAGCTCAAGCGATGGGGAAGGTGGAGGTGTAGGTGAGGGTATAGCCTGCTCAGGCTTGGGCAATGATGGAGAAGGGGATGGCAAAGGTGGTGGAGATGGTGGAGGTGATGGAGGCACTAGTGGTGGAGACGAAGATGGTGGGGATGAAGAGGGAGGTGGAGAGCATGGTGATGTAGGCGATGGGGGTAATGTTGGTGGTGGAGATGGCGGAGAGGGTGAAGAGGAAGTTGAAGGCCTTGGGGCCCAACGTCAACGTATTGCCACAACACGTCGCATGGTGTTGGGAGTGGAAGCAGTGATGGAGGTAACGGGAGAAGAAGGGGAGGCACTACCCTGAGCAGAGGCTTGGGTTTGTGGAGATTGTGGAGATGGCGTTGGAGACGGTGAATGTAACAGGGTAGGTGGAGATGGAGATGGTAATGAGGTAGACGACGGAGATGGTGCAGTGCTAGATGAGGAATCACAAGGGTGCCCCTGGCCTTGTAGAGATGGAGATGGCTGCCTAGGCGGCACTTCTTGTTGTTTCTAGCTATAGAGATGTAGAATAACTTTGCGAATAGCTGCCCAATTAATCATCTTCTGATCTTCCAAGTCATAAACATAATCTTGGAACTCAGGACAATCCTCAACCAAATGCCCTTGCTGGTGATGATAATCACAGAACTGAACCATATTCTCGGCCGCGGGTCATCTAGGCACAACTGGAGGGAGCGACAACGCATGAGTGGCCATCAAAGCTTGGAAGATATTGGTAAAAGACTTCGACAACGCAGAACAAGGAGACCAATTCAGGCTAGGGGTATGTCGAGGAGTATGAGGTGGAGATGGTTGTGGCGATTGCGTAGGCAAGGGTGCATGGCTAGTGGAAGGGCTAGGCGATGGCGTGTGATAAGTGGGAGGAAGGGTGATGAGGGCATCTCATAGCGCTCTCTTTGGCTCAGATTGTCTGCATCATTTTGAGAAAGTCCGGCTATGTGTTCACATGTTATTTTACTTTTCTTTGAGTCATATCTTATGTAATTTCTTTTATTGAGTCATGTTGTTTTAGTCCATTTCCCTTATTATGCTTAATTGGGCCTTAGTACTTTAGTTATGGGCCCATAGGATTGAGTCTAGGATATGCTTGGTCTTTTGTCTAATTATCAAGGGTATTTGGTCATGAAAAGAGTGGACACCTATAAATAGGCCTCCCCTCTCAGAACTTATAATTACAGCATTTCAAAAGGAATAGAATCGGATAATCGACCTCTAGAAAAAGTCAATTACAGGCTTACAGCATTTCAAAATGATGAAAACCAATAATTATCCGGGAGAGAGCTTTTGATGTTCCTTACGAGTGGCCCGCACGTTCCGAGGGGATCATCACCTTCGATGTGTACAGGAAAGAAGACAAAGGAAACGAAGACATTTGAAGAGGTGAGACAATTAGAGCTGTAAACTCTAACCCAAACTTGTTTGGATTAACCCGAGAAGACAGTTGGAGGAGTTCATCTTTTTTTAAGATCTGATTGGTTTAGAGTTCGTTCTCCGTCCTAATCTGTCCAAGTCCAACCTAATTGAGTTACCTCCCACCAAAATACACAAGAAGAAGAATGGTACCCCCACAATAATTCCCACATGGACCACCGAATGATGCCATTACGTAGAATCTGGACCAACCTATAATCCAGACCCTAGAGAGGGGGGTCTAATACCCACTGCTTTTGCCCACAGGCTTCACCGAAGCCTTCTCCATCATGATTTTTTTCTTGCACATACAATCCCGAGTCCTGCTTACCTCAAGCAAAATCACTGTTTTAAAAATCAGACTGGCCAGTTGGACAGGGGGAAAAAAAACCGGAATCACCTGCCATTTCAATTCAGTTCATCTGATTTCAATTCAGTTCATCTGAAAACTAACTTTTAAAAAAGTAAATGAGCTAATTATAAATCAACTATTTCGATTGGTCCAAGCCGGTTCAAAGTTGCATGATATTTTTCATTTTTTGTAAAATGACATGAACCCTTCAAGATTTGAACTCAAGGCCCATCAATAAATTATGGATTGCACTCCCTACTACATCACGTTAACTCTTAAGATTTGGCCCCGAGACTTCTCTGATTTCATCGTTAATCTGGTTGTCAAAGCATTGAACAAAACATAGATTCCGAGAGTTCCATGGAAGGCGACATAGCCCAATTTTGGTGCATGGCGCAGTAACGCAACTGACCATGATGAGAAGAATTGAGAGTATTGCACACCCAGGGTAAGCAATGACTGTTTCATTTTTTTATCTTTTAAAAAACTTGGAGAGATCATATCTACAGTCCAAACCTATGATCGGCTGATCTCAAAAAAAGAAAACTGCAAAACAGAAGCACAACAGGCCAACTACTTTTAGCCCATTTAAGAGGTAGGATCTTTACTCTTTGTGAATTTTCTTAGACCACCTAATCATGGGTTGTACTGTACGGACACATCTCATATCTGCCACAACCTCTATGTTTTTAAAGAAAAATAAATTAGCCATTGAATTACAATTGATTGATGTATTTTTTTGTGACCTGATATTGAGTGCTTGATTTTGTAGTGTTTTTGGTTTGTTGGTATTCCATGTTTAAAGAGTATGTTGCAGTATTAATGGCAGAGTGATTTTTCGTTGATGGATGTTTTTTTGTTTATAAATAGAATCCAATATATATTAATTTAAAGTAGGATATTTAATCTAGGTCTTATCTGTGATAAAAAAGCAATTAGAATTTTGGCCATCTTGGGGTTTTATGGCTTCAGGTGGCCCTGGTTTTAAATACTACTGTTTTTTTAAAGTTTGTTGATACGCTTGAGCATTAAAGTGCTGTTACTTTTGTTACATTTACCACTCATACCCTATCTCGTTGACATATAAGAGGACTCTTCATTTTCAGAAATCAATTGGAATGTATTCTTCCAATTTTAGCCTAGCAATCCTGGACGTTGCATGTCTAGTCTTTTATTTTGATTAGAGCCATTCTGAAATAGAGTCCTACTCTGCCAGAAAGCCTACTATATGCCCAGCCATAGAAGCCTACAACCCCAATGGCCCAAACAAGAAACACGTGCCACACACTTGGATGCTGTCTGGCACTGAAGATCTAAGACTCCTGCCAATTTCCCACGCTGTCTTTTTTATCAATTGGTGTTTCCATTGATCCACATATATATTCTTTTGGCAGTAATCCGGCCTCCATCTAATGCTATGGCAACTTGAGCCCTGTTCACTTGTTTCTTGGATTTTTTTGGTTTCTCCCTGAAAAGTAAATTTCAGTTTTTCTGTCTGTATATTTCAGTTGTGCTGGTGACTAGATCTGATTACAAGCACCAAGCTTGGGAAGGGCGATATCATCCATTGGATCAATACCATTCCGAACATCATTTCCATATCTGTTTCTCAGCAAGTCATTAAAAGATGGTTCCTTTGTTATTCACTCTATAGACCACTCTTGGTTTTCTGGTAAAAACCATTATTCTTTCTTGGGAGCCAATCCTGCATAGGAACAGTATCTTGAGACTGGCTTTTGACATCATAGCGACTCTGTTTAAGGTGTAGAAACTGTATTTTACCATCACACTTTTGTCAAAATCATAGCCACATATGTTTTCGCATGAATTCCATTATAGGTTGTTCTGTCTTTAATGCTATAAAGCTCCCTTGAAAATATTTTTTTGAGTCTCTGAATGTGCCATGTTTAGATTGTGTATAAGGTGTGATTTCGGGTCTTGGATTATATACGAGTGACTTTCTCATGTTCTCATAATGATGATTTGCAGTATAAGAAGACGAGCTCTCGTCCCAGGGTGGGGTGCGTTTCTCTTCATTTGCCCCCGGCACAGGGGGTATCTTTTGCTTCTCATGCTCCCAGACCGGGGTAGATTCTGCTTCTTCTACCCCTCAAGGTAGGGCGTATTTCTCTTCATATGCCGGTGGAGCGGGGTGTAGTTTCTTTCTTTGCGTGCCCCCAGGCCAGGGTGTATTCTTGCTTCTTATGCCCCCATATCGGGATGAATTCTTCTGGTTCTTGTGCCCCCCCAGGGTGGGGTGCATTTCTCTTCATATACCCCCGGCACGGGGTGTATCTTTTGCTTCTCATGCCCCTAGATCAGGGTAGATTCTACTTCTTCTACCCCTCAAGGCGAGGCGTATTTCTCTTCATATGCCCTTGGAGCGGGGTGTAGTTTCTTTCTTTGTATACCTCCAGGCCGAGGTATATGCCTTTTGGCTCTATGCCCCCAAGCCGGGGTGAGGCTGACAGGCAGGGCGTCGTGGAAAAACTTCAAAGGCTTGGCCATTGCCCCTTGATGTTCCAGGAGGGATTTCATTCTGTTTGGCTGCAGATGCAAATGAATTGTTTTCATTCAACTACTTTCTCAGTAGTTTAATTTCTTGTCGATATTTTGTAGCAGCATTGCTATAGCAGGGTCATTGGCGGATGGGTTGGGGACGCCACCTCCACCTTTAATTGAGATCTCTTCAGTTGGGATAGATGGTACTCCAACATTGTCCTTGGCTATAGCCATGGTAGTAGTCAGGGCCGTTACGGCTCCTTCTGGCCTGGTTTCTTCAGCAAAGGCCTACGATACCTCACTTGCAGTTTCTTCTCTTCTCACGAGAGAACCTGGTCTCCCGGCTAGCTCGGGCATTTCTTCATGTTCTGGGGGCAAGACCCCGTGCCGGCTGAACGTACCAGCCATACTGCAGGTATAGACTTGGCAGCTTTTTTTCTTCTTTGCTACGCTGGTGTGTGGTCCTTGGGGAGTAGCCCACCCCTGGGAGACCGGATACCTTATCTTCAGCCTCTCCTGAAGTGAGAGAGCATGCCGAGAATAATGATAATTTATTGATTCTACACCTGATGGAGTGTAGAAGTCACAGACCCTTTGGATAGCATCCATGGATCGTGGTAATCCTCGGTGGCTTGCGGGGGTGGCCCCCCACACATGATTTACTTCTTCCCACATTTGCAAGGACGGGAAAGTGAGCGATAATGCCCTCGTACGTGTAAGGAGTATGTGGGCTACATACCTTGGATATGCCTTTTCACAGTATTGGCTGCGGCGATAAGAAGCTTCTCCCTGCCAGACATAAGTAGAAGATGAAGTTAAGAACAAGATCTTAGAAGAAACTCACCGATCAAAGTACATCATTCACCATGGTGCTACCAAAATGTATCAGGACTTGAAGAAAAAGTTTTGGTGGCCCAACATGAAAAGAGAAGTGGTGGATTTTGTTTCCCGAAGCCTTACTTGCCAAAAGGTTAAGGCAAAACACCAAAAGTCTACTGGTAAACTATGTCCCTTAGAGATTTCTAAGTGAAAGTAGGAAGATATAGGGATGGACTTCATCATGGGTTTGCCTAAAACTAAGGGCGGACATGACGGAATGTGGGTAATTATTAATCGATTGACAAAGTCTGCACATTTTTTACCCATCAAGAGTTGATGGTTGGTAGATGTATTAGCAGCTTTGTATGTCAAGGAGGTTGTCAAATTGCACAGAGTCCCAATCTCAATTGTGTCTGATCGAGACCCGCGGTTCACCTCACACTTCTAGAAGGGTCTATGCATTCCATGGGGATGAGAGTAAACTTTAGCACTGCATTTCATCCCCAAACAAATTGTCAGACAGAAAGGACAAATCAGATAGTGGAATACATGCTCAGGGCTTGTGTCATTGATTTTGGTGGGAGTTGACACGATCATCTGCCTCTAGAAGAATTTGCCTACAACAACAAATATCAAGCTAGTACTCAAATGGCACCATTCAAGGCACTATACGGGAGGAGTTGCCACTCACCGATATGCTGGGATGAAGTTAAAGAAAAGTAACTTCTAGGCCAGGAGCTGGTAAGGGACACAACTGAAAAGGTGAAAATCATCAGAGAAAGACTTTAGATGGCATAGATGAGACAAAAGACATATGCCAATACGAGAAGGAGAGACATGGAATTCTAAGTTGGAGACCATATATTCCTTAAGATTTTCTCAGGTCGTGGTATTCGAAGATTTAGTGTCAAGGGTAAGCTTGCACTGAGATATATAGGCCCCTTTGAAATTTTGGAAAGAGTTAGCGAGGTCACCTACAAGATCACCTTGCCACCTCAACTGTCTGAAGTCCACAATGTGTTCCATGTCTCCATGCTAAAGAGATATGTTCATGATCTATTTCATATTATAGAACATGACAATCTGGTGATACAAAAGGACCTGACATATGAACAAAAGCCATTAAGAATACTTGATCGTGAGGTACATGTGATAAGAAATAAGACTATTTCTGTTAGGACCACTAATTGGGCACTGGCCCAGTTAGGTACAATTCGGGCCTATATATATACAATGAACTAGAAATCTAGATAGATCATTGAAGGATTCTTAGGGAATTCATAACTTAATCTAGGAAGGGGCCAAAGGAATTAAAAGTAAAAACCAACTACACCACCAGAATTAGATCTCCAATGATCAGTTGTAGAGTATTTCTAATAAAGTCAAGTAGCTTGCGGCCTAAAAAAGGAACCACCTGTTCAGTTGAGATTGTGCTTGAGAAGCCAAAGCTTTGTCAATAAGATCTACAAATGCACAGTTCCTCAACTTGTAATGAAAAATAAGGGGAATAAATCACTAACAGAACCATAATCATATGGTAATGAAAAGTTGATTATAGCGAACTATTTGTAGGTATAATAATCGAGAGATTTTTGTTGAAACATTAGCAGGACAAGATGGAGATGGATCTACTGAGAGAGATGAGAATTTTACAAACCTCCCACCAGCACATGGGCGGATAGATGAGGCCCCATAGTAGGAGAAGAGGCAATTGAATATGTCCTGAGGCATCCCCTCTGGGAGATGCCGCACCAGGAGAAAGAAATCCCCCAACCAGGCAACTATAAGTAACAACATCAGGCATTAGCCATTTTCCTAAATCATTTGGTAGAATCTCCAAGCCATTTGCATGTCCCTTTGTTTACTAAACCTAGACATAATTGATGCATGCAGAGCTTTTCCTGGTATTAGTATGCAGTGTTTATGTAGAAGACATCTTCCCAGCAAACCTGCTAGCCTTTCCAATTTTATAAAGAAAGGAAGAAAGTTGGACATCTGGCTAACATTGGGAATCTCCTGAGATCCGGATCCTCTAGGACTTGGATGTTAACATCAAGACAGCCTAGACCGCAATGATAGCACAATATGAGTACATGTAAATACTGTTTTGTATGACATAAAATGTTGAATAGCATATATTGGATTAAAGAGAGTTAAAATATACACCATTAACATTTTATTTCCTCTGATTTTAGCAAGTTTGCATTAGATCTTTGCTTCATTCAGACAAACAAGAATATTAGAAACATGGATACTAACACTTCAATCAGGTTCAGCAAGTCTGTATAAAATTTCCATTGAAATGATGGGGAAAAATTGCTTAGAGCTAACTCTACATCATATGACAAAAAATTTGCTAGGGATGCTAATGCAGGGCATCAGCCTCATGGTCAGCATCGTGAACATGTTATTGAAACTTTTTGATGGGAAAAATATCCCTATGCGTACAAACAATTCGTGGAAAGACCGTATCACGCAGCGGAAGAATCAAACAGAACACAACCACATGAACACCAAAGATTTACGTGAAAAACCCCTCCAATGCGAAGGGAAAAAACCACGGGCAAGCCAGAGGAGAAAACTTCACTATGAACAATAATGAAGGTATTGTAGGTTTTTCATCTCCATCGGTCAATCTTAATACTTGTAAGATTGGTTGAGAGGCTCTCAAAACATCTTCAACACCATGCCAAAATCTCACCTGAAAGGCAATACTTGAGCCATTCTTCCATGCATTTGTTGATGACCATACACTCTTATTCTAAGTTTTAGAACTAAGTAGTCTCCGAAGAGTCCTTTTTATTACATCATCATTCAACCTCTCCAGTGTAATAAATGTAGTGGCAAATCTAGTTACGTCATATCTCACCAATTCTCTACCCTTGCTTTCCTCTCCCATATGTTCAAGAAGGCGAGTGAGTGTAAATAAAAACGGTCAACTTCTTAGCTTTTGCAATTACACCTTTGTAACATTTTAACATACCAAGATCTTCTAACATGAGATCCAAGCAATGTGTAGCACAGGGTGTCCTGAATAATATTTTTCTTTTATCCATCAACAAGCGACCAACTGCTACATTATATGTTGCATTATCAGTTACAATTTGCACCACAATTTGTAAGAGAGGAGAGAGAAAGAGAGAGGGGGGGCTCTGGAGTGGTTGCCTCTTCCACTTTCCTTCTCTTTTCCTTCACACCATCGCTCTAACCCACACACATTTTGTGTGTGTGTGTGTGAGAGAGAGAGAGAGAGAGAGTTTTACGGTGGGCTTGCCCTCATCTTGCTCCGCATCCTCGCCGAGCAACTTCTACACCTAGAGCACCACCAGGGCAGTGGCACGCTGGTCTGCCTCCTCCGGCCCAAGGACACTCTCTACTCCAATGTTGGTAGCAGTGGCGGAGTTGTGGACCCCCGTCTTTTCGGCAATTCCCACCTCTAGAACCATGGGTCCTATCTAACCCTAAGGCAGATGACTGTGGGCATTATGGTCTTTTCCTAGCTCTAGTTAAAAGTAGCCACGGTTAAGTCATGGATGATAATGGTGGGTTACAGTGATGGCATTTTTGTAACATTTCATTAAAAGTAGTGACATTTCGGCGAATATGTTTCTTGCCATGATATTTTTACCATCTCACTTTTAAGGATGCTTTATATGCAAAACCCCCATTTTTTAAAGATATCATGAAGGTTTCAAATTTGGCTAGTATGCCTTTTACCGTGATGGCTTACTTAGAGTGAGAATCCCTTGGAATTGCATGAGTTTGAAGTAACAGATTGTACAGAGTGTGGCTGTTGGAAAGAGGTGTTGTGGAAAACTCTCATGTGCACATTATGTAAATATACAGGAAGATATTGGAGGAATTTACCTAAGTCTAAAGGTGGACATGATGGAATATGGGTTATCATACTACCTCACACAAACAAAGGGAAGAACTGATAAAAATCATAATAACAATAATCTCTACAGCAGAATAAGTGAGATAGAAATAGAGCATGTAACAGTAAGGACAATAACTAAATACAAATATCTATTGTGTAAGTAAAATGAGTAACATAGCTATCCACAAGTACTATACTGCATATGCACGCTAATCACATGCTCAGCATGATATGGATATCACAACTGCACAATAATATATATTAACACAAACCACGATAATGCTCACGCATATATGCTCAAACTAAGTGAGAAGGCACTCAATCCTTTCCTTTTCAGTGACAGGAGAAAGAACCACTAGAAGCAGGGCTAGATGCCTCCACTGACGACTTACACTGCGCCTTAGGTGTCCCTCATCACCTAGCTTGCAGAAACTATGACACCGTAAACCTCTGAACAACAAGGACTAGTTGGGGTCACGCTCGTCAATATGCGTCCACTGCCCTTGACCACGTGTGCACACACAGACTCTGCTCTCAAGCAAGGTACTCTTTCTAGTTTTCCTCTCCAGTCAGACTCTAACTGCAAAGTAGAGGGGCCCTCAGAAACTTACTTAAAAATCATCTCTCTGGGATTGCCTCGTCACCACTCCTAGGTGGGTTGACACCGCATGTCACAAAAGGCTACGACTAGTGGACAGTCACTAAAAAGAGAGAAACCCACTTCTCATAATCATAAACACACTGTACAACTCATAACAGCACGTGAAACATCATTATGGCTCGATATACGATGTATCTAAACACTAGTTACATAGCAGGGCACAGAACCCTAAATGCGGTCGGCTCTCTGGCCACGTTCTTTGAGATGCAATCGACTGGAAGACCGCATTGTCCACCGACTCTACCACTAACTTGCCTTGGGGTGTGGATCCATGTGGCACCGCCAAATAAACACGGTCAGCTTAATCGCCACGTTCGTACAAATGCAGTCGACCCCTATGCTGCATTCATCACTGCCCTGAGTAGTCACCACCAGGTCGATAATCGACTTTCCTTGAGATGCGGGCCCACGTGGTACCACATTAGCTAAATGCAGTCAGATCGGAGGCTGCGTTTATCAAGATGTGGTTGGCAGGGCGACCGCATTCAGCACCACCTTGATGGTCGCTGTAATACCAATTGATAGGGTGCAAGGTCGGGATCTATAGGAGGGTGAATAGATCCCCTTTATAACAATTAGCTTCGATTAAAAATTCTCTCCCACTACGTTAAACTAGAATAAAATGAATAGTTGAACTGTACGATTGAGATGCGGAGCACACTTACGAAATAGGCATAGATGTTCAAGAAAATAAAGAAGAGATACAACACTTGGAATAAAATCTAACTAAAAAAATAGAAAATTAAAGAGCTAGGAAGGAGATGTAGGAGAGAGAAAATAGAGAGATGTAGAGAGAGAATGAGATAGAGGTGGAGAGAGAGTTAATAAAAAGTTACTAGATCACGGTGTGAACTGGGTGCATGTGTGAGAAGAGGAGAGGGAGATAGGTAGAAGGGAACTGTGAACGGGGAGGGTCACGGTGTGTGTGTGGTGCGACAGAGAGAAAGAGGGAGAGGGAGGATTGAGGAGGGACAAGAACGGAGAGAGGTGTGAAGGAGGGACTGCCAAGGCGTGTGTGTGTGTGTGAGAGAGAGAGAAGGTGAGAGACGGAGGGAGGGACAGAGAGGGAGGTGACAATGTGTGTGTGGTTATGTGTGTGTACATGTGTGCAGAAGAGAGGGAGCGAGGGAGACACGATAGTGGTGTAGTAGAGGAAAAGAGGGAGAAAGAGAGATGAGAGGAGAGCGAGAGCAAGAGGAGAAGGGGGGTAAGGTGTGAGCAGGAAGGGGAAAGAAGTGGAACTAGAGGAGAAGAAGGAGGAGAAGAGAAGGAGTAGGAGGAGCCAGAGAGAAAATAGGCTGAGTCAAGGATAAGAAGAAGGCTCGGAGGGGGAGACAGAGAAGTGGCTGCAGTGCCCCTTTTCCAAATCGGGGTGTTGGACCAGGGTGGAGTGAAGGAGATAAGAAGAATAAGAAGGAGGGGAAGGAGGAGAACCAGAGGGGAGAAAGGAGAAGAGGGAGATGAGTAGAGAGTGGGATCGGAGGGGAGAAAGAAGGAGAAGTAGAAGAGGAAGGGAGGGGCCACTGAAGAAGAAATCTCTGTAGAGAAGGGGAGAGCATTGGGTTTTATAGGCGATTGTTGCGGTTTGCACGCCTGCATGCCCTTGCTGCAACATGGATAGCTACTCACCCTGCCATCGCATGTGCGCATGGCTGCCGATTTCCCATGTAATCGCCTGCTCTGCCATTGAAGCCATCGAAGCTTACTCAGCGATCGCCTGCTCCCCATACGATCTTGCATCCTACTGCTCGCTGGCTCCCCATGCAATTCTGCAGCCTGCGGTTCACCAGCTGCCAATGCAATCCTACAGCCTGCGATTCGCCAACGCATTAGTTGCCTTTGCTACTGCTCGCAGATGTCAACACGCGAGAGGCCGGTTTTGCAGCTGCTAGCCCATGCAAGGGTGGCCTTGTTCATAAAGTAAGAAAACATGAAAAAATTTATATATAGGCCCCTCAAATATTCAAGTCATTGAATATTGTTCCCTAGTCTTTGGACTTCAGAGATTATGATTTCTTAGAGCTCTGGGGCTTATTTTATCAACTTCCAGCCTTTCAAGTCGACTTACCGCCCATTTAGGCTGGCTTCCATCAAGCATTCGGCTCTTTCACTACGTAGTCTTGAATGTGACCCTTTTTTATCCCCTTCTAATCCTCTATTCAAAATGTGCCCTTCATCAAAGTTGTTCAATTTTTTGAGACCTATAATTTCTTCTTCTATGCCATTAGCCAGTTCTGCACCGATTGTGAGTTATTTACATTTCGTCAGTAGGCTACGCTGTTCACCCACAAACCCAGCATTTTTCCTATCTTCTTGTCCCATTTTCTCCATCTTTTGATCATCTTTTCATCTTGATCTCTTCATGAAAGTTGTTTATTTTTTAGTTATCTACAATTTCTTATTCTACCACTTTTACTAGTTCTGCACCGTTTGAGAGATATGCAAAGAATGTGTGGGCCTTGGGGCCATAGAGAAGGGTGAATAGAAGGAAGCGTGTGATGGGCCACCCGTGAGTTAATAGAAGAAATAGGTGGGTGATGGGCCACCCGAGAGGGAGTGGAAGGAGTATGAGAGAAGGGAGGAGGGTGATGAGCCACCCAAAGAAGATTAGTAAAAGAAGGAGGGTGATGGGCCACCCGAGAGGTAGTTGAAGGAAGATGAGAGAATGGAGGCGGGTGATGGGCCACCCAAGAGGGAGTGGGAGGAGGATGAGATGAAGAAGCTAAACACTCAACAATGGCCTTAAGGGCCTGGGCTTGTTGAGGGGTGAGATGCAATTTTTGAGAGACTGTCTCGCAAGGTGGAAGAGATGGTTCTGGGGGAATAGTGGCTCACAATTGATGTAAGGGATTATGAAATTGAGAATTGCCCATGGGGCGGGCAAAACCATGTGAATTAGAGTAAAATCTCTTAGAGAAGTCGTGGTGATCATTATGAAATTGAGGATTATATGATGTGCTTGGTTGGTCATCCTCATGATTATAAGTGTAATTAGACATGTTAATTTGATTATTCAAGCAAAACATTATGCAAATTAAGTAAAATTCAATTAAAGCACAATTGCAAAGATATCAATCAAGTGGATGTTTATGCTTGATTTTTCTTAGTTGAACCTTGGTTAATTAGATGGTTTTTACAAAGTTTGTATAGTTCACTCGAGATAAGAACTTAGTTTCAATATGGTTTACTTCGGTGCCAACTAGGTTGTGTATCTCACCACATTTTGGGCCAACTAATCCTAGGAAACTTCAAGGCACAACATGCCCAATGATCGAAGAGAGAGCAGGGGCTAAATCTGGTCGCGGTCGGTCCTTGAAATAAAACACAATTAATATCTCCAACGTTGGGAAAACCATTATGTATGCAATGGCTTTTAGGTATTGTCAAAATATTTTGGTAAGCGGACGCTGAAACAATATAGTTTCTGTTTCTGAATTTTTTTTTTTTGTCCCAGAGCAGAAATATCCAATGCCAAAGGTAAATATGTTTCGGAAGTAAACTGTGCATTCAAATTCGATTCTTAAAGAATCGGACACAAAATAAAATTTACAGGCTACCGAGTCGTATTTGAGAGCAAGAGAAAGGAATAGATGACGTGTGATGTGTAGATCATTTTCCCGTGGAACATTCTTGCACGAGAAAGGAAGAGTTGACATGGTTCAATGACATTTAGCGTCGTTCCTTTGAGAGAGGATTTGGATTCGAATTTACACAGGAGACGAGCAGGAAGTCAAACAATTCCACTTCTTTTCACCTGTGAAATTTCAAATTGTTACAGTGGTATCTGGCTCCTTCAGCAACCCAGCCCTCTCCATGGAATCTAACCCCTCTAGCTGATCTAGGATCATGTCTTTTGCAGCTTTGCCAGGTAACACTTTAGTTGCACCCCATTCCTTGAGTACATGTGCCACATGCTTCAACTTGTACACAAGTCTAGCCATGGCAGATTGTTCCCATCTTGGAGCATTCCATGCCTCTCTTGTTGTATCCATGAAGTTTTTCTCGTTGAACCAATTTGAAGACATATTTCCCCTAAAACCTACAAGAAATCTTCAATAAGATGGGCTTGTGGTCAAACATCGGTCTTGCCAAACAACAGAGTTGAAGATGGGAAAGTGATCCTCCCAGTCAATAGACACTATGCAGTCAACAGACACCAGGAATCTATCTAGACGTGAACAAGAAGAGTCATCCCTCATATTGGACCACATGAAAATGCACATTAGACATCATGATGTCAATCAAAGCAGCATCAACAATGAAGCTTTGAAGCTAAGAAAATCCTCCATTTTCCCCGTCTAGGAATTATCACCTACCCTCTCCCATGTGGCAACAACTGCATTGAGATCATCTCCCACAGAACATGACCGGCCTAAAGTGTGATGATACCGACGCAACTCCTCCCAATGAAGACTCTTACCTTCTCTACTCTGTGGTCCATAGACTCTAGAGAAGTCTCACAAGAAACCATCCTTCACATTACAAAAGTGCAGAAAGATAGCCCGACACCCAACCTATTTATCCTCCACCACCTCCTCTATCTCAAATTGATTCTAAGGACTCATAATACCTCCTGCCCTCCCCACAATTGGCCCGGGCTATTCAACCCCTGAACCGCAAGTGTGTTTGTATTTGCAGGGAATGTTATAGCATGACATATACTAAAAAGATAGTTTCGATCGTTCTGGGATGGTATTACTATCTCACAAACGGTAATAATGAGCTTGCACGAAAGAGGCTGTTGATTTGCACACGCTGTGAACTTAGGAAGGGCCTGATTTGCGGCGTGTGCTTTTGTCCATTGCAGGCTAAAACTAGATCAGATTGGGAGAGTTGCCCACACCCCGACGGGAGCAGGTGGGAAAAATAAAACCGGGCACCCCTCAGAACCCGGTTTTTTAATGCCGATTGACGACCGCTGCTATTAGGGACAGCAACGCAACTCAAATATAGCCATTTAAATGCCAATTTAAAAAATGCCAATCAGAACAGTTGCGGTTATAAATTTCTGGGATGTTTCAGAGCTTTTGCCCTATTCTGTCCATCAATGGCATAAATTGGGTATCGATGTCATCATTGTTTATTCGAATCAGTCCAACCACGGACAGATGTTGAATAACACTAAGTTCCTACAATCGCCCGAGTATAAAGACTGCATTTTACTCCAGTGCGAACCCATTAAAGGGCTGGCCGCGATGGATAACGAGCGCCGCAAACGGTCATTCGGGCTTGAGCTGGCTAAAAAGTCGTTCACCCATATAATAACCGCAGATTGCGACGAATTTTATGAGCCGTTTATTGTGGACTATGACGCTGCCGGAACGGTGGTGGCATGCCAGGCGTATTTTAAAAGCCCCTATTTAACGATCGGATTAGACCGGACGCTAGTACCATTCGTTCATAAGATCACGCCTGAACTGGCCTATGCGTTTAATAAACGGTATCCTTACGCATGGGATTCGACAGGCATCAGGATTGACCCAACACGTTCGTTTAACATCAATTCCGGGGTGATCCTGGATGAGTCGATAGTAATGCATCATTATTCGTATCACAGAAAGAACATCCTTCAAAAAATAGAGAACAGTTCGGCGCGGGGGAACATGAACAAAGCCCAGATATTGGAGGATATGCGCCTCGCAAAGCCGGGATATTTCTGCAAGACATACCAAAAGACATTATACGAGGCTCCGAACCTATTCAACCTACCGTTAGAATTTAATAATTGCGGGAATCAAGCAAATAACTAATTTTTGCCATGTCTCACGGAGACGTTCCCAGCTATGGCGGCAGTTAATTTCTTTTCGAAGGTATATAACCTATGGCGACAGCCTATAAAAAGGTCCAATCTCACTACCGAGAAATACATACCTTACTTCGATGGACATGATAAGACCTTTTGATTCCAAAAATGGCTTCTGTTGTCTGAGACGATCCGGTTGGGAATGCTAAATCAGAATAATACATTTTGCCAGATAAATCGTGCCACGATTTCTCCTGTCACTTCTCTTAGGGCTATAGCCTCCGCCGAGAGAGAGAAATAGTATGTTATTGCGAGAATATACTTGCATCCTGAAGAGGATGGGGGCAATGGGCCCACAATGTCTCTTCCCCATTGGGCGAAAGGGCAACTGGGTGCTGTTGGATGTAGCTGTGTTGGCGGTCGCCTGAAGACCGTTGCATGCTCCGGGCACTTTTGGCATGACTTGGCATACTTGCAGTAGTCGTCGAACATTGTCAGCCAATAGTAGCCCAGCTTTTTAATTTTAATTTTTATTTTCAGCCCAGCTTGGTGTGCTCCAACTGAGCCGGCATGGATTTCTTTCATGACTCTCCAGGCTTCTTCCATGGAGAGGCACCGAATGAGTATTTTCTTCTTGGTGTCAGCCATAATTCAGAATAAAATTTCATTTCTGAGTTCATATGAATCTTTTATTCGGATCAGCCTGATCTTTTCTTCCCTTTACTTGGGTAGCTGCTGGTGTTTAAACCACTATATGAGGGGTTCACGCTAGTCGGGTGAGCCGACCATTTCTGTAGTTGCTACATCAGGCTCCTCTCCTCCTGATTCTTCTTCTATCATGCTAGGGACTAGTCGCCGATTGATCACCCGTATGTTGAGTGATTCATCCGGTAGGATTGCCAGTGAGCTTGCTAGCTTTGCTAATGCATCGGCCTATGCATTTTCACCTTAGTTGATGTGGTTTATTTCGATCAAGTAAAATTTCTCCATGAGCTGTTTCACCTTGGCATAGTAAGGTAGTAATTCGGCCTTTCAGACTTCAAATTGTCCCTGAATTTGTCTGATGATTAACATTGAATCCCTAAACACTTGCAGCATGAGGATCTCCATGTGAAGAGCAACCTAGAGGCTGATAATTAGAACTTTATATTCTGCTTCATTATTTGTGCAGGCTTTGTTGATCGAGCAAGAGGTATGTTGCACCTCTCCTTCGAGAGATTTGAGGACAACTCCTACCCCCGCTCTTATTCTTGTTTACCCAGACGCGGGCGTTTCTATTCTCGACGCATCGTTGAAGTATAGTTGCCAAGTGGCTTGCTGGATCTGACCCACCTCTAAAGTTTCATCTTCGTGGAGCTCTAGGATGAATGGAGAATTTTTAGGCACCGGGTGTGCTACAAAGAAATCTGTAATGGCCTGGCCTTTAATGGCCTTTTGCGGCATATAAGAAATGTGGAGACTAACGGAGGTCTCTATGACAAACTCGCTAGTCCAAAGGAACGGAATGTCCAATGGAGAGCTTATAAGTCACAGAGAGTTGAGGGTAATCGATATAAAACAATGAGAAACGTGAGACTATACTCACGGGCTAGAATATAGTGCCTATAATTTATAACCTGTCATCAGGTTATTGTGAAAACTCACAAAAAATAGTAATCAGGTAATTAGCACCTTGATCTAGGTTGCTAATTCAAGACATGGCACCTGTATAGAGTATCGTTAATTCCATATTTTAGAAAATGTTATTTTAGTATTTTTCAAAAACAGCACCCTAGTCTGGTCGCTATTTCTTGTTATAATGACTGTTCTCACAGTCGATTGGGGTTGGGCTTCCTGGGACAGAATCCTATTAGAATATTAGCTTCCCCCCATCTTAATCCCTTCCCAATATAATCCTTACCCATTTAGTTCTCGTGTTTTATCTCAGTTCCCTGTTCGAACCAAACATAGCAACAAGTTTTTGTTTTAAGGTTCTTAGTGAAATAGCGCCTTGTCTAGGGGCACTGTTTAATTGGCGACCCAATTCGTGGATGGTCGACAATGTTGTTAGTGATGTTTCCCCATTGTTCTGGAGATGATTGGGGGTGGAATGGTGTTTTCCACAGAATTTAGTGTTTTTCGGGTTTGGTGTTTTAATGCAGAACTCTCAAGGGGCGCATTCTCAGAAGAGACGCATTGTATCGTGTGGTCACATTCATCTAAGAAGATGAACAGTTGGGCGGTTAGGAATGTGGTCCTTGTGTTGGACGCGATCCTATAGAACGCGGCTAACATGATGGCCGCGATTCTGTGTTAATGCGACCCATCTAATTGCCATGTTAGTGTTATCGCGACCCAGAGTATGGCCGCGATCTTGTGTTAATGCACCCTAGGCTATGACCGCACTATTGTGTTGTTGCGCTCGAGGTCCTAGCCGCGTCTATTATCGTGACCAAGGCATGCGCCACGTTAATCCATTGACGCATTGTTGCTGTTGGACGCATTCTGGTGACATCGCGACCCTCTGTAGGGGTGCGTTAATCATCGCAACATAGGCTATAGGCGCGTTAATGTTCTCTATTTTGGTGTATTATTCAGGTTATCTTGGGCTCTGGTGAACCCAAGATTCAGTGCCTTGTTGGCCTTTGACTCGATGGATGCCTTGGGTGTTCTGTGATAGTCATATATATGTGTCAAGGGATCTCGGAAGAGTGGCTTTATCCCAAGCTATTTGTGCAGTGTTTCTTTTGTGTTGATTAGCTTGGCTTCGACCCCTTTGGTTAGCCGATTGTACGTGGATGTCGTGGACGTCCTATGGGGGCCGTGACCGTGTTATAGGCTATTTGAAAGTGCCATTATACTGAGGTGTGTTTTGTGTGATTTCGAGGGTCATTATGGTTTCTGGTCAACCCAGTTGTTATCCAGTGGTTGACACGTGACCTCATGAGTGTCTCGGGTATCTTGTGTGGATCGAGAGTCTGGTTTTGGATGCTTGGAGGTATCATCTTACCTTGATTTATATGCCTATGTGGTTTGAGGGCTTTGACGTTCCCTCATGTTTCGTGGTTTGTATTGAACGGAATCGTGAGTCCTATGTGTGGCCTAGGGGGTGAGGACTTGTGTTTCTTCATGGTTTTTGGTTTAGGGACAAGGTGGATTAACAGTAGAGTGCCATGATGTGCGACGATCTTGACCCGAGTCGTGTGACTCAAGGATCATTGTGTGTAGGTCTAGTTGTCTATCCTGAGTCTGGTAGTAGTTTTGTGTACTATCTTGTGCTTCGTGGTACTTGTGACAGCGTATTCTGCCTATCTATACTTCGATGTTTCTATTTTGAGTCTCTGTGTCGAGTGAGCCTCCACTAGTCGTAGCCTGACGACACTTCAGCGTGTTAGCCCACCTAGGAGTGGTGGTGGGGTAGTTCCCGGGAGATGATTTTTAGGCTAGTTTCCATGGATCCCCTTACTTTGCAGTAGCATCCTACTGAGGGGAAAACTAGCTAGAGGCCTGGCTCAAGGCATTGGGCTTATGTGTGCACACATGGTCAGGGACATTTAGATGAGCACTGACGGGCGTGACCCTGACTAGTCACTCGTTACTGTTGTTCCTTGTACTTGGGTCAGTGTCTCAGTCAACATGTTCGAGGCGAGTGTGAGGCGCTTGAGGTGTAGTGTAAGATGTTAGTGGATGCATCTAGCTTTGCTTCTAGTGAGGAGGTGCTTCTATCACATGACACGTGACTTGTGGTTTTTGTGACTGGTTCTCTGTCATGGTTGGTGTAGTGTTTCGGGTAGTCTATGTCTGGCTTCACCCGTAGTTGGTGTAGCGTATAGGATGGTGAGGTCGTGTGTGCGCCGGTGTTTCCCACGTCTGAGAGGTCATGATGTGAAGCCTACACGTCCGTTGTAGTAGGACGTGTTCTGGCAATATAATCAGAGTTTCCTTGTGTCAGTTTGGTGATTCTTGACTGTGTGTTTGGGAATCCGTGTTCTTACCGATTAGGAGTAGTTTAGAGGGCCGAGGTCTTATTGGCTGCCGTGGTTTGTTCTGTTCGGCTTTCCTCTTTCCTTCTGTTATTGTTACTCCTGCTCCTGCTTTTACTCTTATTGTTCTTACTATTGTTACCACTTTGGTTTCTTGGTGGGGATCTGAGGGACCCCTACTGAGCCAATGACACGAGGCTTGCCCTTGACTTTTCAAGTGTGGCTGCTCTTCTTCCTCGTGGTCTGGAGGTGCGGTGCATGGTTCTTAGTTGCCAGCTTTGCCAGTGTTGGGCTTCCCTCGACTTGAGGGTACATTCTCTTTTCTGTTGGACTGTACTTGTCTTTAGTTGAATTGGACTCTGTTAGCTGTTGTAGCTATTAGCTTTAACTTGTTAATTGAAAATGTAATTTTATTTTTGCTATTTTAGCAATCCTAATCAAACATAGTAATTGTTTATTGCCTTCTCTGGAAGTTCAATGTACTCTCACATATACCTTTTTATCCCTTCGGAGCCTTACAACTCTTGGGATGCCTCTCAGGATCCAAGTGGTTTCGGGTTTACCCGAGCCTAGATGCTGGGTCGTCACAGGCATTCTCAATGCATCACATTGCAATGTGCATGGACTTGGTTTAAGTATCATTAATGCAGTGGGGTATGCATGCTAGAGGGGGTACATGATGGGTTTGGGATTTCACTTCTACAGGGAATTTCTTTATCTTGTTTTGAGGAAGGCAAGTAGGGACCCAATGCTGATAGAATGCATGAGGATAAGTCCATTCAGTTCATGATGATCATGCATTGGGAAGGGAAAATGCTTGCTATGCCAGTGCTGAATGCAGAGTTTCCATGCTCATAATGCAAGTATCCAGTAGCTCTGGGCCATTCTATGCCGTCCAATAGAATTGGTCAGGTGCCCTTATGTGTGTACACAACCATGTCATCTTTTGAGAGAGATGTTGAACTCCCTACATGCTCAACATACATTTGACTTCAAAAATACATAGAGTTTTTGCCTTTAATTCAAAACAATGCGGCAGTAGAGATGTTCAATGGATGCACTTATGTCCATTCTAAATACATAGCCTTGTTGGCCTAAAGTTGGAGTCAACTATCATGTACGTGTTTAAATAGACCCATAGACTCCTGGTACCAATGACCTACAAGATAGACACCTGGTACCAATGACATACAAGAATGCTTTTAACAGTTTTCCTCTGCAAGTTGCCATGAATATTGATAAGCACAAACATCCTAACCTTGCTGCTGGGAGTCATCTGACAAAGGTAGAATATATAAACTTTGAAACAGTCAACTTTCAGCTGCAGTCCATATGGTATGCTAGATTGAACATTGAAGTGATTTAATTTCTGAGAAGAGTAACATATAAGCAGAAATTAAAGAATCATGAGATCTACAGATTCCACACTACATGTTATCTACATGTTCCACACAAGTTCCATTAAAGTGGCATATAGGTTTATTTATCACTGATACCTTCCACAGTCACACACTAACTAGACAAGAATTTCCTTATGGATTGTAAGCATATGTCATGCAGGCAGACTGGAAGAGAGGCAACTGTCTCCACTAAGAGAGAGATGTCTTAATTGCATGGAGAGAGAATACCATGCAACCACATGAGAGGAGTAATCATAAAACAGGAGAAAAAGAGGAGGATTAAATTCTCATACACATCAAGGAGGTCAGAGGATAATCGAGATCAGGGTAAATAAGGGCATTGGAGACTAGTGTGCCTAGACAATTGTATAAACGAGTGTGAACGCATGGGAGACAGCAAAGGCAGAAAGGACTAAGGGCATCCATAGTATGAGGACCTCAAAATCAATGATATACAGGTTGGATTTAATATTAAAATTAGCTAGATCTCTTAATGAATTTAGTTCTCTTCTGCCTATGGCAAGTCCAGGTCAACCTAGAAAATAGACTAGAAAGAAACCTACATGTTACAGCATTTTAGAAAATCATGGAGTAAAATTTCGCACATACAAAAATTGGATAAAATAATGCAACAAACTTGACCTGAAGTGAACATAATAACTTCGAAATGGAAGTGAATACATTATATCTTGTACTCTGAAATATGAAGTCGCCAGACGTGAATGTTACCATGAAAAATCCACAATATACATAGGACTCACGCATTACACTGATACAAAAGGGATGTTTTGACTGGAAAAGCAATGCTGCTTCAAGTGCCTTTGCTTTCTCATTTTCCGTTACAGGTCGTCTGAGTGACTCCACTCTCCTACATACCTTAATCTTAACTGCAAGCATCAAAAGCACCCAGTTACCAACATAAGAGAGGGTTTTCCCCAGGGATCCATCCCTGGGCACCCCTGATCCGTTTCCTGCCTTGCAGTTCATATAGATGTGGCACCAGACAACTCTTTATCTCAGGAAAAGAAGGCCTACCGTAAGAGCATTTGACCATAATTGCAAATGGCAGGAGCTGCATTGAAGCCTGAACTTCAGCCTTAGAGAAGAAAACGGCTGGTTCGCCTCGATTTGCGAATGTTGGCTCCTTGATTGGAATGGAGATGCTCGGTCTCTTCTCAGACTCCATGAGAGCTTGCGTGAACGACTTTCGTGGAACAGCTTGAGAGGATGGGAAATTAACCTCCGGAGGGACCAGAGGAACCCCCGCCGGTGTCGAGCCCCCCCCGCCACACCGGCCATGGCCGGCAAGGAGGGGGACACACCGAAGGGAAACGAAAGAACAGAGGTGGGAATGTCCGAACCAGAGCTTCTCTCACTAGAATCTAGAGAGAGAAAATACAATCCCTATTTTCTAGATTTTTAAAATCTTACGTTCCATTGACTTTAATCGTGGTAGCCATGGACGTGATCTGATCGTGATCTAGTTGCGGCCATGGGTTTGACCGCGTTCTTTAACGCGATACCCGTGTTTGATTTGCCTATGTTTTAAGAAGGTTTTGCATGAGCTGAGGCTAGTGATTTCATTGCTTTCCAGCTTGGTTATCAGCATAATTATTGTCCTCACGTTAGTTGGCATTTGGTATCCTCTTGTTATAATCATGAATTGGCCCGACTTGCTAGTCATGGGACTCTATTCTACTTTCATATCAGATCCTTTGTAATTTCATGAACATTACTTCTTGATTCCAATTGATTACATTATTGATGAAATTGTCTAGTGATTATGTAGGGCCTTAGGTCCAAATTAACATTTAATGTTGGTCAGACAGAAGTACAAAACTACTTGTGCCCATGCAAGTGACTTGCGGTGTGACATTGTACTTGATATGGCCTAGACAAGTTCATGACATGTTGTGATATGCTTGTTGCATACTTGACTCGACTCGCTCTTGACATGTTGGCCTGAGGGGCTTCATCATTACTATACTTGCTTGTTGGATAATCAACTCTAGTTGGTTACTTGCACATATTCATTCAATTTACCTTCATGATAATCTTGATATTGATCTGCTACGCATTCCTTATTGATCCTTATGATATCTCTTGAATTCTACATAGTTCTTGCACCATATCACATAGCATGTTCTACACATGATTGAAAATGTTAATTAATTACATTTCACCTAATGGGAGAGAAGTAATTCCTACAGAGCATTTTTGCTCACTCAGTTTCTTCTTCGCATTTTTCAGGTAATAATGAAGATATTCCATCAGACAAAGAAGGACAAGAGTGATGACTACTATGCTTGTGATGGGTCCGAGAGCAATTGATGAGCAAGTGAAGACATAAAGTTGTCCAATAGTCTAGTCGTGTTCTGTAATTTTTACTTCCTTGAGTCACACTATGTAATTTTTCTTTTATTGAGTCTAGTTGAGGTTATGGCAAAAGAGAGGCAGATATTAATGTACTCTTGATTATTATCAATAAAAGATGAAATTTTGATTAAATGTTGTGCACTTCATCTTCATGTGGATGTGTATTGCGCTATAGCTTATATTGCTAGCTTGAGACGTATTGCCAACTATCCACATTTCCTTGAGATTGCTTCCGCTATATACATAGCTCGGGGCCTGACAGTTAAGTGGTATCAGAGCCTAGGCATAAATAAGTCCTAGGAAAGAAAATGTTATGTCGTAGGTTAAGTCCAAGGATTATGGACCCATACCTATGAACTAAGAAGAAATTTTCAACCCATGTGAGAATGGGTAGAGCCGGGATGAGATAGCTAAATTAGAAATTATCTCTAGGTCAACCTACATTAATTCCATAGGAGTTAACTAATTGATTATTCTCTCAGGTACCTTATTCTCATTATGGGACACCGAGTCGACTGCGACGGGATGCAACAAACCATTGTTGGTCTTACCCAAGCTCTACAGACTATGGCCCAAGCTGGCGCAAGGGCTGGTGCTGGCGATTTGCACCAAAATTTTTGGAGCTTAAATCCTCCGCGTTTTTCTGGCTCTTCCAATCCGGACGAAGCGGAAAACTAGATAGATGGGATGGAGAGGATTTTCAACATCATGCAATATGCTGACCAAGAGAAGGTCCGTCTCGCTGCCTTCCAACTGAATAAAGATGCACGTACTTGGTGGAAGACCACCTTAGCACAATCTCAAAATGCTCATCCTACATGGAATGAGTTTCTTACTCTCTTCTGAGTGAAGTATTTCTCCGAGCATGTTAAGGAGCGAAAGGCTACAGAATTCGCTTCTCTATGCCAAGGTATGATGTCGGTGGCAGAATACGAACTACAATTCTCCCGTCTGGCCCCTTATGCTGAGCATCTACTAAGTATAGACCTTCTAAAGGCAAATCAGTTCTTAGATGGTTTACAGCCTGGTTTTATTCAACAATTGGGACCCCAAAACATCCGCACATATGCGAAAATGGTCCAATAGGCATATGATAGTGTGAAACACACGTCGTTAATATGTCCATTACCAAATTTAAAATTTTGATCCACAATAAATTAGAGAACATAGTTAAGTGTGAGACCGGGTCGAATCCACTAAGAGGTTTAGATTTTAGAGTTGAAAACTTTGAGCTTCACACCCATAGGATCTTCTCCTAGGGGAAATTCCCCATTCATTTTCTATTTCAACCCCCTGTTTGATTCCCCTTCCACCATGTCTTCCTATGACTTTTCTCATTCCCGCGAGGACTCCCTTCCTCATGGACTTTTGGAGGACCTACCTAGGGTCACGACTGTGCAAGGAAGAGAAGGGTCTGCCCCTCCCCTCCCGACCATTGCTATGGAGGGTAGTCAACCCTCCCCTTCTGATTCTTCTACTCACAACTTGGCCAACCATGTTCTCCATATGATGGCCCAGTGGGATCCGACCCAGCTCCACATTCTCCGCCAAGCTTTACAAGGGCCGGACGCCCCAACTTCTGCTCCTCCCCAAGGCATGTCTACTACTGCCACTTCTCTGTCTTTGGTTAGTGGGCTAGGGGCCTCGCCTGCTGCTCTGATCAATCTTACCCCATTTCTCCAATTTGGAGGCGGGACAAGCTTCTAGCTCGGCCCATCAGATGCTCGATAAGGGGAAGACCCCGCTCCTCTCATCTTCTTATGCGCATCCTTATGGGACCACCTCTCCAGTGCCGCAGGCTCTTGTAGTCCCGACCGATTTCTTGCACCCTCAAATAGGGGCTGCCCACTTGGCTCACATGGATATGGGCTCATCCTTGGCCCATTACCCCTCTTATGGGCTTCCCCCTCCGGCTACCTATCCTTCGGCCCCTTATACTGGGTCCACCCTTCCAGCCCTGCCTCCTCCGTCTCGGGAACGGGAACTTCTTGATAAGGGGGCTGCCATGCAACAGTAGCTTGATCTCCTTCACAAACGGGTCGGCCTACAATCCCTAGCTGACATCCCGGTTCTCAATTTTCGTGACATCCATTTCCCTCCCCAGTCGGAGCTCCCCACGTATCGAAAGTACGATGGGAATGGTAACCCCTTCATTCATGTGAGGAAGTTCCTATACGAGTCGGCGCAGTTCCAATACGATGATCGCCTTATGGCGTATCTTTTCCATTGCTCACTGGATGGGGTAGCTTTGGAGTGGTTTTATGCTCTACCGTTGGAGGAGGCAGAGAGTTTTAAAGTCATCAAGGAGAAGTTTATTCAAAGATTCCAAGACCGAGTGGGCCCGGAGTATTCTTTTACTGACCTGGTGGTCGAGAAAATGAAGGCCGATGAGGACTCCACAACTTATGCTGATAGATGGAGGCAGATGGCCTCCCGTGTGGCCAGGTAAATTCCAGAAGAGGAGAAAGTCAAGCTGTTGATTTCCAATGCCACCCCCACTTTCCGGAACATCTTAGCTATGAATGACATTTCCAATCACACACACACACACACACACACACACACACACACACACACACAGAGAGAGAGAGAGAGAGAGAGAGAGAGAGAGAGTAAACCGGGTGAAGAACAAGCCCTGTCTGAGAAGAAAGAAGCTCCCACCCAAGCTACTGCACAGAGAAGAGAAGTGAGGAATCACCC
Source organism: Amorphophallus titanum (assembly GCA_024336825.1). Classification (NCBI taxonomy): domain Eukaryota; kingdom Viridiplantae; phylum Streptophyta; class Magnoliopsida; order Alismatales; family Araceae; genus Amorphophallus; species Amorphophallus titanum. The sequence goes on along the minus strand of JANBPO010005583.1, from coordinate 248,156 downwards.
CCTGCAAACTCCCGGATGAGGGGTTTGGTATCGGGAAGTGCAGGAGAGAGAGAGAGATAACAAAAAGGACGGGGTCTGTTGAGTCGAAGGAGCTGAGGGGGCATGCGGTCATCATCAATAGATCATATGTATCCTTCGCGTAGGCATCCGACGTCCACAACACACGACGCAACAATGGGACTCATCACAAACATAACTGGTGGGGGGACGTGGACGTAATTGATGACGGGTTAGGGGCGATGGTTTTGTGGATCTGAGTCGACTCTATTTTTTTTTTGTTTCGTATGAGATCTTGGTGAATGCTGAAGAAATCTGAATGTTGATTTTTTTTTTGGTTAACCAAGAATCTAGTCAGCATGGCCGGCCGGCCTTCTAACATGTGTGTGTGAGAGGCAACGTCCACTAACTAAAATGACTAGACAATCTGTAGTGTGGATGAGAAAGCAGAGTCATACGGGCAGTGCAACGCTTCACTACAAGAGACGCACGTGCCGAAAGTCTAAACAGAAACACAAATTCCTCTCAGGACTCTAGACGTGTCCCAGCCGAGCCAGAAGAGAAGCTCAAGAGACGTCTACAACAAGCACTAGCTGTGTAGATCTAGATGGACCAGCGGGAGTTGGTACTTTTGTCCTCAACTGTAGTGAAACTAGAGAGGCAATATCAAGCTGAGGATCTTCCTTTTCCTTTAGTCTAGCAATCTCTTACTCCATGGACTCCACTCTTCTCAGTATTTCTTCCATGGAATATTGAATTTCTCTTTCATTTCTGTTGAAAGTAAGTTCATCATTTCAAGTAACTTTATACCTGACCTGTCCATGCCTTTGTTTTGGTCTCTGCGAATACCCTTCCAAGCCTTCTTGCTTGGTCTCTTAAGTCCTCGAGTATCTATTTTACTCCTTGGAACCAGCTTCCCTTTCATCCTATCTTTCTTTATCATGATCTCTTGACTTACTTGTCCAGCTATAGTGGCTCTTTCTTACTATCCTTGATTCTAAAAGCACAGGGAGTGTAGAGGGAGGGTGAGGAAGTACTCAAGAAGAAAAAAATTGAATCTTCTTCTTTGATCCATGAATGGGAAGGATGAAAGGAGAACCGCTTGAGAGTTTGCAAGGGGGGTAAGGAAGACAAGGAGATATGTCCCCTTCCCTGGGTTAATCCAGCGTGCTAAATAGCACGCTGTTTTAACCCCCAAACGTCTAAAAGGTGCACTGTTTTAACCCTCCTCAAACCAAAAGGAGCGTCGAAATAAGGCCGTGCCGTATTAACAGTGGCCTGGCCATGCTGGTTTAGTCACCGTACCGGTTTAAGACCACTATGCATCTCTGCCAGCCAGACGAAGAATCTGCCTAGCTTGAGTACATCTGCAGATTCCACGTCGCTCGTTCCTTGCTCGCAACACCCGCGACTGGGGGGCATTTGTTGGCACTCGAAATATGTTCGATGGCAATCACGCCTAAACAAGAAGAATGATGCAGCCCGCTAAAGCACAAAAGTCGAAGAAAGTCATTACACAAGGATCTTCTCGAACTACTGGAGCCTGAGGTCATCTAATACAAGCACCAGAGACTTCACCTCAGGAGGATCGGAAGTATCCACAACAAACTGATAGTGTCATTTTGCTTGTCCAATGAACTGGCGTCGACTCAGTCGTGCCGCATAAGTAATGTTCATCATCTGACCAAGGGCAAGAATGTACCTGGTGGCCCGCCACCTTATGAGAAGCCATCCTAAGGTAACAGAACATCTCTGGCCCCTCAGAATAAGATGCTGAAGGCCGTGTCAGTAGAAAACTTGTGTGTCTAAACTAAGGATGCATGAGATTCTGAGAGCGGCCGATCAGCAGCCTGAAAGCACTATCAGTACCTCCTGCCGTGATTTTGCAAGATCATGGCGAGATGAAGGATCATGGTGACTCCCGGGGTGAGTCCAGGGCCCATCGACTAGCCCGTGCCGAATTAACACCATGAACGGGGGTAACACGACGTGCTCCTTACCCGGCGCGCTCTCCTCCCAGTGTCACTTTAACCGGCATGCAAAAACATCATTCGAGGCCTTTTGCCAGTGTGCCTCTTCCACGTCGGGTAAGTAACCCCATATATATACAAACCAATGATCTTCAGCTAGATAGGAGTGAGTAAGGAAGAAGAAGAGAGAAGAGAAGCAAGCGAGAAGGAGAGAAGCCAATTGCCTGAGAGAAGAATGTTTGGGGAAGAAGAAAGGGTTTTTTGGGAGTGAGACTCAGAGAGCCGCCGTCCCTCATAGTTTGGCTCGTCCATCTGCCAGGAGGAGCCCGGAGCTGGGAAGAAGACGTTGATTTTCGATACCCTATTTTCGTTGCCGTCAACAAAGGTGGGTGGTGGAGCTTCCCGTCTATGTTTCCTCCCCTTCTCCTCTCAGGAGATCTCTTCATATAAGGTTTTGTAATGATCCGGGCAATGAGATGAATTCCTAAAACTCGGGGCAATCCTCAACCAAATGTCCCTACTGGTGGTGATAATCACAATATTGAAGTAAATTCCCCACCGCGGGTCAACAAGGCACAACCAGAGGGAGCTGTAACACATGAGTGGCCATCAAAGCCCGATAAATATCGGTAAAACACTCCAACAATGGAGGATGAGGATCCCACTTCGGGCAAGGTGGATGCCGAGAAATATGTGACAGTGGAGAGGGTTGCAGAGAGGGAAGTGGAGATTGCTTAGGCAAGGGTGCGTGGTGATTGGCAGAGGGACTCAATGGAAGTGTATGATGAATGGGATGGGAAATAGGTATATAGTGGACGGTATCCACCTGCTCGGGATTCGAAACTCCCTTGACAGTAGGTGGAGACATGTGTGGATATGTGGGAGTGGAGGGCTGACTGTGGATGGCGAAAGGTTGACTCGTGGAGGGTTGATATGTGGAAGGTTGACACATGAGAGGTTGTCCCTTGGAGGGTTGATGTATGGAAGCATATGGTTGCCTGGTGGAAAGCTGACTCATGGTGGGATATGTGGTGGATGGCTGACTCGTGGAATGTTGATATGTAGAGGGTGAGGTGTGAGTGGGTGTGGAAGGTGAAGGCGACTCGGGGTCAAGGGAACCTTGGAGTTGTTGGCGGATGAAGCGGGCTCGGCTATAAAGCTGTTGCCAAGAGGTAATGTGATTCAGGGCTAAGATGAAGCGGTACTCGGGCATCACATTGGAAATGAGCATCTCGATTTGCTCTCCCTCTGGACTATGCCCCAGGACTTGCGTGGCAAGGTGATGCCAGTGATCGACAAAGGTCGAGAAATCCTTATCGGGCTTCATCTTCTCATGGGCCATATCCACAATGGAGTACTTGGGCCCAACCTGGTCCTAATACTACTGAATAAACTTGTCTTGAACAATTTGGAAATTCACAATTTGCTCTTGCGGCAAAGAAAAGAACCAATCTCGAGCAGGGCTTTCTAATGATAGACCAAATGGATAGGCCATCAAGCGCTGGTCATGTCGGAACTGGGCCGACTCATAAAGGAACTCCTTTAAGTGTACATATGGGTCGTCGGTTCCACCATAATGGTGATAAGCAGGAATTTGTGAAGGAGGTAGAAGATGGAGATTCTGAAAGGCAAATGGGACACTTAAGGAGGGTTTGGGATCAATTCGGTATTACAACTCATCAAGCTGGCATTAGGCTTGGCAATCATCTCTTGGGTAGAGAGAGATCGAGAGTAACACGGGCCAACTTGGACAAAGGATTGTGAATTTGGGCCAGGATTATGATTCAAGGGGATGTCCCCCTCCTTGTCCCCATGTGGGAGAATGGGATAATATTAGTTAATGCCTTCCCCCTTTGACCAATGGCATTTGGGGTCTTTTACCTAGGTCGAGGGTTTTATTATATAATATCTCTTGTTGTATTTTGGTGGAAACTAATGAAAGAATATTGGTGGAAAGATGACTTGGGCGCCCCCCTCTCTCTTCCCCTATTGAATGTTCATCTTCTTCCTCCTTCTATTCCCCTTCAGATCTAACCCTAACTCCTCCATATTTCTTAGTGATATCCCCCTCCCCTTCAACCTCTGTATGCTGTGATCGATCACCCCCATCGCTGCTGCTGCTCGTGTCGCCATCAAGCCACCACAAGCCAAGAGGTTCCTATTGCCCCGAAATTCTGAGTCCCAGAACAACAAGCTGAAGAAAAAGTCGGATCTCCCAGCTCCCTGATCTGATGAAGCTAAGATTTTGAGGGATGCTTCCAATGTCTGTTAGCTTTCCATTAGAGTAGGTTTTGCCCCATTTTGACCCCGTTTGATATTTTGCTCATAATTTCCATTCCACCCCTGTCAGCCTATCCAATAGCAGATCTGCGGGATAGATCTTAGTAGATGAATTTTCTTGGCCCCAAAATGTTGTCAGAACCCTACAAAAGACCTATGTGCATGTTCCCCTCCCTCCCCTATATCCACCATAAAAATCCTAGGTCCTAATTCATTCATTTGATTGCTGGTCAAAGCTCATAACCAGGAAGGTTGTAGTCTACCCTGTGGATTCTGAGTTTCAGGACAGAACCATCACCTAGTTTGTAGAGCCTATCTTTTCTGTTCAGACCATTGGATGGTTCTGGAATTCTAGTATGTCGAAGCTTTTTGAGTTCTCTTTGAAACGGCACTAATCTTGTCTCGATCCGACGTCGTGGCTGGGCGTACCGGCCATTCTCGTTAGAGTGCGCAGATCCCACCTGAAGTAGAGCTGTGGGACAGTCTTGGGAATTAATTCCCAAGACATCACCCGCCTCCTCTCCGGTGACCGCTGCTCCCGGGGATCGACCCGGGGCACTCCAGGAATGCTCCCGCCCATTTCTGCAATCAGGACCCACCCTGAACGTCACTATACTAGCAGCGGGTCCCACATGCTGTCCTACCGGCCCGAGTGAACAGTGCTGAACCGGTCAACCGCGTCCACCTGAGCGCCACCGATTGCTACCCGTCAACCCGAGATTAGTGCTCCCGGACCCCACATGTCGCCTATTACCTACCTGCATGGAGTGGGCTATAGAATGACTACTGTAATTTAATGATCACTGTTGTACCGGGAGTCACAGATCTCGGCCGGGAAGTCTTCCCCACTCCCCGAGCGTGGAGGTACACCCGCCCCCTCTATTTGTCACCTTGCTAGCTAGTATATACTCTAGAAGCTGCTGCATGTGAGTAGGTTACGTTCCTAGCCTTATCTTATTGTGTTATCGCTGTGAGTTGAGAGAGCGTGACCTGTCCCGTGACTCGCTCCGAGCACAAGAGTAAGCTGTCCACCTGAGACTCAAAGCTGATTTCTCAACCATGTCAATCAACACGTTTCCCTCGCTGGGGATGACTGTGAGCGAGTACTTCTATTTGGGGCACGTTCGCCTCTTCAGGAAGTCAGTTAGGTGTCAAGTCTTGTGTGTCATTGCTGGTCACGTCGTCCAAAGAGTCGTGTCGTCACTTAGAGTCTCAGTTTCGAGTCGAGTCCCATAGTCGTCCCACATCAACAATGACCACAAATGATGTTAGACACATAATCATCATAGTGCGGTGGATGGTACCTATTAGTGTGTTGGTTGACTGCTGAGGTGTATCAGCTAGGAAATCCAATCCACTGATTGCTAAGGTATATTGCCCGAAAGTTACGATCGGCTGATCACTAAGGTGCTGTCAAAGGCATTGTTGCTAGCTAACCATTGAGGTGTAATGATTAGAGAATGGCATAGACCAACCCTTGGGAGTGTGTTGGTCTAGGGTTGTTGTAAATCGGCCTTCGAGGCAGACCAATCTATAAGGTATCTTGATTTGTTCATGTGGTTGTTGTTGTTGATCTGCCTGTAAGGCGTAGTGGCCTGTTGTTGGCAACTAGAAGTTGGAGGCTAGAAACTAGGTGCTTCGACTGGAGACCTGCCTGGCTAAGGCATGTAAGTCTATTGGTGGAAGCTGGAGGTTAGAGTGATGTGACACCACCTTGGAGGTGATAGCCATAAGACCGATGCACCTTGGACCTATACTCACAAGCAATCAAATTTGAGCGGCGAACCCACTCCAGCGGACTCACTCATGTAACGCACACATGTACCCATGGGCAACTCAGCGATGGTGGAGAGGGTGCAATGGGGACCTTGATGCTCCGAGGGGATTTGGCTAGCTTTAGGCTAAACCCCCCTAAGGGTCCAGGATGCCCAACCTCATGGGTGGCCAGCACGCCAAGGGTGTGGGTTATAGGGTGATCTCTCTCACAACTTGCTCCGTGGTGAACACTCAATTTGCTCGATTTTGGATCGGATGCTCACTCGCCGTCCGATGGAGCTAAAAGACAATACAAATTAAGCAAGATAAACCAGACATGAGAGGGGGGGTCAGTAGCTCACCTGATCAGCGTGAAGATGTCGATCCCAACTGGAGACGAGGCGAGCAGGGAAGCCTGGGTTTCCTCGAACGCTGCACCGATGAAGCTTCACCCTGAGATAAATAATTACATGCACTACACCTCACACAAGAGGGTTGGACTAGGGGTTAAAGAAGTCAAATTACAATCAAAACTACCTCCATGTAGGGAGGAGCGGTCAGCCGGCCAGGCAGGGAGGGGAATGTTGAACTAGGAACTAATCGGAAGGGAGGTTGCCAGTTCTGTCCGCTCTCTGGAATAGGGGACAGATAGCCGATGTTGGAGCCGTTGTGGCCTCTCCCAATCTCCGTTGTTGATGAAACTAGTGGAAAAACCTCCCGGGTTGGCCCAGGAGGATGCCTAATTTTTTTTAGGAATTTCTGGTTGGTAGTGATGGTCGGGGCAGAGTCGTGAACAAGGCCTCTGTTTACTGGTTCTGACAGCTTCTAAGTCACTGTAGCAGGAAGGCGAGGCCACCACGGTCACTCCCGAGCTTGTTCCGGGGTCCAAATAGAGAGATGCTTCATGGTACTAGAAGAAGATTTGTAGTAGAAGCTCTCAGCCAAGCGGCGCTCCAAGAATCCTAGAAATCAGCCTGAGGGAGCCTTTGCAAGTCTTCTCTGGTTGTCTACTTGGGAGGGAACGCGCAGTCCGGCGGTGAAGGCTCCTTCGGGCAGCCACGAGCTCAGATGACGGCGAGACCACCACCGTTGCATAGAGGACTTGGAGACGCTTCCGACGGTACCTCTTGTGCATCTAGGGGCTCCAAGATGAGGCCGTGGAAGGCTCTGCAACCATCAACTTCTCTGCTTCCTGCGAACCAAGAAATGCAGGTTGAAGAGGGGAGGTGGGAAATGAGGTAAATGGGAAGGGAAAGGGGTGGATGGGTATGGAGGCAACCCTTGACTGTAAGGGGGTCTGGGAGGGGGCAAACCAAGGTGAGGTAGGGGGAGAATGAGGGCTGGAAGGTGGGGATAATTTTGAAATTAAAAATGGGATAAATAGGCCTTAAAAGGGATAATTAGCTGATAAAATTAAAAATCTGAAAATTTTAGACTACACCACCTAGAGGCGGTCTATCGCGCGACTACCTTATCCTAAAAGTGGTCCCCATCTGACTGCAACTCTCTTCCGTGAATGAGCTATGGAGAAACATGAAAAACTTAGATCTCTGGCAACCTAATCACCATGGATCAAAGCTGTCTGTCATGGGAGACTCTCCAGAACACTCTAGGGATCTGTCCTGCCCCAAATTAGGACTCTAAGTTCGATCTAATCCCCAAACCCTAGGTAAATTCTACAAATAGGGTTCAGGTTCGACCTACGTGAACTCTTGTTTTGGATCACGAATTCTGACGGTAAGGAGATGCTATCTCAGATTGGTCCTTTAGAAGATTTTGTTCACCTTAGTTTTATCTAATTTTCCTCTAATTTTTGTGCTAAGAGAGCAAGTCTTTAAGAAGATAGAAGCTCCCAAAGTCGATGTCTCGCTGTAGTCTGCACAGGAGGCAGAGCGTCTGACCAGTGAAGATCAGGAGATTAGAAGACCTAAACGAGGTTAGTTCAAATTGTGTCTTTAGAGTTATTTATTCTCCTTCGTATCTTCTACCTACCACCAAAATTTTCACGACTTTAGGTCAAGAGGATAAGAAGTTAGAAGGTCAGAAAGTTGGCAGTTTGATGCAGGATGCGCCAGAACCAGCTGCAACTTCAAGTTAGAAATTTGAAGTCTTGAGTCTTACCCAGAGGTAAGTTATCTCATGAATGGCTAAATTAATGTGTTAGGAACAAAATCCCTTTGATTCCATTTGTTTTCATGCACTATACATTGAGAATTTCATGTTTCATTATGACTGCACATATAGGGTTATCATAGCATGCATGAATCCTATCCTTTGATAAAAGATGATAACCTTGGCTTAATTAACGCAAAACTACGCATCTTCATGCCCTAACTTTCTTCTAGCATGATTTATCTTTATGTTTACTAGCTTTCCTATGCATTACTTGCCCTAGAATAGGCCTTAGTTGTTTTATTTGGACCCTTTTGTCTGCAGGACAGAAGGTAGTCTCCACAAAGACCGCATGATCATAAGGCGGTCTATCGCCTGACTGCAACTTCCTTGTGGCGGTCTCCCCCTAACCGTAATCTGGTTCTGAGAGCCAGCCCGAGCCTTAGTTAATTTCCATGGTATTAATTGACATAATTATGTCCTATTTCATGTAATCATGTCCTTATTCATGTTAGGCACCCTGAATTAGCATGAAGCATATTCGTGAATTTTAGCTCTCAATCAGGAGTCTGATCGCAACCAAATTTGGAGGTTTGCTTTCCCGCGTCCCCCCCAACCGTCACAAAAAAACCCAACCCAAAATTTCTTTTTCCTCTATTTTTACTATTTTCATCTTTCAACCCCTGAAAATCTGCCTTCGGTGCAGATCCTAGTTCTAGCAAGCCACCTCACACCCCCTTAGCCCCCGTAACCATATCTAAATGCCATGAAAATTTAACTGGATGTTATGTCTATCAAATCCCATCTCCCATAATTTTTGCAAGAATTTATCATTTTTTTGCCCTCCCTAAAAATTCCGTCCATCTCCCTTTTCCTGTCTATCCATAGCTTTCCAGACCCGACCCCCAGCCACTATAAAATCCCAAAAAAATCGAAACCTCCACCAAAAGTCACATAAAAATTATCCACGTTTTTCTTACTTCCCCCTCTCTAACTTTCATGAAGAGTCCATCATCCCGATCCGTCATTAACCCCTTGGTCTAACCATGTTCTCAGGAAACCCCATTTTTTGCCCAGTCTGATCTAGTTCTGTGAACCAGTAAGTTGAAAAATCGACCAAGGCCACTACAGAGATATGTAAAATTCTTTCTCTGACATGGGGTCGTAGATATTTGAAAGAACTTTCCAACGGCGCTGGTCTCGCGTCGATACGACGTCGGGACTGATCTCAGCAGATGTTCTCGTCGGGTCACGCACTACAGAAACAGAAGATCCAGTCCGTGGACAGCAAGCCACGTTGATTGCCGGCCAGCCGCCTCGCCTTCCACGGGACAACCAGCACGCTTCCATCCAGGGGACCATCCCTCCAGGAGCCACCGCCGCAGCAGTACCCTTCCCAGCCCATTCGGCCCACCAACCAGGACGCAGGCCCCACAGTTGCAGGTGAACGCGACCATCGGAGCGGCTCAAATTACTGCCCGTCAACCCATGAACGGTCCTCCCGGGCCCCACTTGTTGCCCTTTACCTCCATGCGTGGAGTGGGCAGTGATTTGTAGTTCTATAATTATTGATTAATTATATTTACTGAGAGTTACCGTACTTGGCCGGGGTCGTCATCCCCACCCCCGGAGCGTGGAGGTATCGTGTTCGCTCCTTACTCGGCATCTTGCTTTACTTGTATATATTTTATATGCCACAGCTAGAGAGCATGCTAAGATAATTTAGCTCGCTATATCAATTCAATCACCTCTGCGAGCGAGAGAGTAAAACCCGACCCGTGACTCAATCCGAGTACACATGGAAGAGCCGAATACCCTATACTCACTGCCGATTCCTCAGCCGTGCAGTTATCACCGCTGCGAGAGGGCGAGAGTGAGCGACTCGTCCCGTGACTCAATCCGAGTACACGCGGAAAAGTCGATACCCGAGACTCACTGCCGGTTTATCAACCGCACACGGTCCAACGTTTCCCTTGCATCGAGACGATCGCGAGCTAGAGTCTCAGGTCACGTGTCCGTCCCGCATCAATATTGTTATGGCGTCTTCTTGAGTAGGAGAGTTGTCGCATCTCATGTTGAAGTATCTCCAATGTTTAATAAAGTCTAGTGTCGTTTTGCGCCTTTTTTGCTTGAGGGAGCAGAGTTCTGCCAGAGATACCTTCCTCTCGGACGTTTGTAAACGGTCGATGAATTTCTTATGCAGATCAAAACGGCCGATGAATTTCTTATGCAGGTCAGCATAATCGGCCATTGAATCGGATTTCAGCCTTGAGTACCATTGTAAGGCACTCCCTGTGAGGGTGGTGGCCAAATAGCGGAGGAGATAAGACTCCTCGAGCACTAGCTCGTCCATGGCTGTTATATAATAGGTCAGGTGTTCATGCAGGGACCCCTGCTCATTGAACTTTTGTAGCTTTGATGCTTTGGGGCAATCCGGTGGGAGCTTTTTAAATTGATGATGAATCGGGTACGACACGCTATATAAATCAACATTAGCTATATCCTCGTCACGCTAGGTGGATTTATCTTCAATAATTTTTTCTATCATGCGCCGTTGGGCAATGACGTCTTCAGCCATCGGAGTCCGAGAAGACTGGCCATTGGGCAAGACGCGAGGTAATTCAGACCCTGCTTCGGTGACAAAACTATGGGGTACAACCGTTTGTCGGTTGACCACGGGAGGACGGCTAGGTCGTTGCTCTCTCCGAGTATCTTGATTGCTAGTCGATGTTGCGGGCTGCTGAACGTTTGTGTTCATCTGCCGCCTTATCTCGAGCATGAGATTGGCCATTTTTATATGCCAACGTTACATGGTTTCAAATTTAGCATCGTCGGTCAGTGCTTGGAAGGCGGCTCAAAGACCGGATTAACATATCTCCCATTGGGCTGTTTGCCCCCTTCTCTATGGATGCTTATAACCTCACCAACGTCCATTTCTTCTTGGGGCAAGTTCTCTTCTTGGTTCCGGGCTTGCTCCTGGGCTTGTCCTTGATGTTGACCCTGACTAGAAGTTCCCATATGTCCGTTAAATTCGGTCTGGAGGTTTTTTCGAGTGGCATTTCTGGTATTGAGATATACCGCATCCATTGTCGGATTTGGGTCATTTGATCTGGCAAGATCAACTGGATTAGCAGGATCACCGACACCCTCCAACAACCACCATAACTGAATTGCCAATAAGATTGTCCTAACAAAAGTGGGAGAAAAAGTAGAAACTGTGGAAAAGATCTATATATGCCTATACAGAATGATCATAGAATGTTTGATGGTTGAGTTCTGAGTTTGAATCAGATGGGAGTTTCCAAGTTCATAGGTCAAATAACAGCCCATGTAGGACATTACCTGCAAATTTGAATATCACTCATAGGAACTAAAATGAATAAGTGATATTTCACTATAGATAGAAGTTAACCAGTTGAGCTTCTCATTATTGAAACTCTACTTTGGTGCTCAACAAAATCCAGCCAAGCGGATAGACACTTCCAGACAATGTCCTCAACTCAGATCATGTTTTCCTCTAGAAAACAAGTGAAATACCTAGCAAAAGGAGATTGGAGGCCAATGTTTACCCACATTAGCTTAGATTCATAGAGAGGGAATGAGACGTGAAATGGGGAGACGAAGATTATATTGTAGTTTGCAATTCGAATTATTTTTGTGGGAGTGAGCAAGAGCACCTTGTTATTGATGATAGAATGTGTCTCATGCTTCTGAGTACATTAGCATGGCAGGGGGTCCTTTCATACATCACTTTTAGGAATGCAAGCCCCTTTCTACATCTTTTTGACCAATCCACTTTGAGCATGAATATCAATGCATCTTGGCATGTCTGACATCACAGCAGGACAGAGTTGAACAAGTGATAAGCCAAACTTGCTTATATATTAAGAAGCTATACTTAGGGGCAAGAGGGTGAATTGGGATCCCACGGGCCCGTGCGCTCCCCGTGGTAGGATGCCTGAGGTGTGTTTGACCTTCGAGCTCCCCTTGGCACTCCACTAATTCAGACTGCACACGGTTGCAGCTGGGGTGGAGGTCACGTAAGTGGGTAGCTGAGGTGAGTTTGACCTTGAAAATCAATATATATATATATATATATATTAAGAAGCTAAGAGGTACAATTTATGTGATGCCACATGTCAGAAAGGGGGAACGGGGAAGGAATGAAGGGATATAATTGCAACATGCAGGGGTTGGTTGGTTATGGATCTTGTTTTTTTTTTTTTTGGAAGGTGACCAACAGGCTACATTTCATTGAATTATAATAACAAGGCTAGTGCAACCCTGGGGAGAGGGGATCTGGTCTCTACCATGTGGGTAGACCCTTCTTTTTTTTTTGGTCATGGATCTTGTGATCTGGTAATTGCACCAGGGGTTGGTTGGGACATGATGGGAGATGCCAACAGGAGAAGGGTGAAGATAGGGGCCACATGGAAGCCTTCTTTATCCTTCTCCGTAACTTTGTGGGGTTCAACAATCCTGTTCTCTTTTTATTTAGTACAAATTTGATACTACCCACCTTCAAAAAAATGTTGTTTTACATGAACAACTATCCAATTGTATTGGCCACCTTGGGACTTGGATATGTCTGAAACCAAGTCAAACCTTACAATTGAGTCTGAATTAGTTGGTGATCCATGAATCTGATGTCAAATATTGTACTACTCTGCTGTCAATAATTGGGCACATGCAACCTGGAAAAGAATTGGTGGCAGGTGTGTTGCATATGTAAGGTATCTTTAATGTTGAGTGTATATACATGCATATATGTATGTGTGTATAGGGTCTAGTTATAGTATGCTGCTCCTCTGGCAACGTACCTAAATTTCTGTTGCTGGGTGCCTTTGGCATCCACAAATTCATGGGTGGCTAAAAATGTGAGATTTTTGGAGGTCTTTTTCATAAAAAACGAAACAAAGAGGTCTGATTGCCCATGTGGGCCATTGAATCACGCCAATCTGTCAGATCATGACGTTGGCATGGTCCAATGGCCCCCATGGGGAACATCATGGCGCATACCATGTTCTGTGCAGAGCACCCATGTGCTTGTGCAGAATGCAGAACTCGCTCCTGGTCATTCACGAAAACAGATGAAAACCCATGGTTTCTGATACAGTTCACTGCCAGCAGACTGAATTGTGGCAGCAGACTGTAACATTACAAGGTATCAGGAAGATTTTCTGTTACCACTTTTTTAAACCATTGGAGCATGCAAACTTAAGGGGACCATGAACCTTAATCATTCTGCCACTGGAAGATTAGATGATGTTTGTGGCACAATGCTATTGGTTCTACTATGGTGCCGCTAGAAAAGGAAAACAAGTTTGCAGCAGTATGCTACTGATTCTTCTCCCGTGATGTTCTTTGCTGTCTGAAGAGAGACCCAGTCTCAACACTTCTATTTCCTATTCTCGTTGTTTGTGTTGTGCCTGCAGTTTCTTGAGCAATGAGGACTTATTTAATAGACTCTAACTGCTGTAAACCTCAAATCTCCTTCCACTTTTTTTAGTAATCAGATCATAAAAAATAAAGATGTTCTGAAAAAGTTATCTTTCAAAAGCCTCCTGTAGCTTATTGGAATGCACTTCGAGAAAAAGGGTAGTTACTGTCCCAGTCAGAGGGGAACTTATAAGTAAGCCCTTATTTGATATTGTGCTTGTTTGTGCATCTGAAAACTTTAGTTGCCCTCTGTTTTATGTAGAAAGGATCACGGGATTATGATTAAAACATTTTTGCTGAGAATAAATGTTTAATGGCCCTTTAGGATATATATATATATATATATATGCTTCACCCTTTTTTTATTGCTGGAGTTTATCAAATATTTGTGTTGTCGTCATGTGATGTGATGAATGTATGAGTGATGTAGATCCAAGCGTTTCCTTCCAACCTAACATAATGCATGTGGTGCGAGTTGCTAGCTAGCTAGGTGGTCCCATCTGGCCCATCCAATTGATTAGGCATTTGTTGTCGCACGTGATTTTGGTGGGGGGACCAATATAATTAATAACCGTAGGTAACCTATATGTCTATGTGCACATCCGCACAACCTATACATCGATCCACACAACATGTACATCATCTTCCAATTTTGGCATAAAATTGATAACTTGTCTCATTCCTTGTCCAAAGACACCCAAGAAAATTCTTATAATAGAGAACGGCCACCAGGGACCACTGGTTGGCCAAAGCCATTCCATTCAACACAGATCATCTTGTCACCCTCCATATCATGCATGTATGTATGTTTGAAATAAGTTAAATCATGTACCAAGTTAAACAAAAATCAAATAACATCTAGTCGATGATTGTGTAAACTCAATCTACGTAGATTTGAAACATTTAAGTATTGAGTTTATCTTGTGCTCTTGAGTTGGCGTATATGTCAAAACCCTAACCCGCATCCTGAGTCTCAAAGTTAATATCCACCTATACATATAATTTCAATCCATACTACTTTGACAATCCAGTGATGGATATCTTGTTATCAGTGGATTCCCATATTACGTATAGGCGGTGCAGGTCGCCTGGGGGTGAGCCTCCCTAAAATCAGACTTCTATATATATTAAATAAATTCTATAGAAGATGGAATGTTAATTAACTTATGCTTTATATAATATAATAAATAGAAGACATTAATAAAAATTTACTTTTATTCAATTTTAGAAATGATTTCCCTCTGCCTCCTCACCTCCCCGACCTACCACACTCACTCACTCTCTCTCTATCTCTCTTCACGAGAGATCTCTAAGTTTTAGTAACTTTTAAATGCATCTCTCTCCCGTCTTCATTCTTTCCTACCTCTCTTTAATTCTCTCTCTCTCTCTCTATCTATGACTCCCTCTCTTCTTTATTTATATTTTGATAGAATTTCAATTTTGTGGTCTCAATTCTGACACCCATGCTCGTCGGTGTCAGCTTGCTCTGCGTGCTGAGCTTGTTGAGGGAGTGGGGACTGTGGGACGTGTTGCTGTGGCTGACGACGGCCATAGGTTAGGTCACGTAACCCAGAGTCATCCTCGGATTATCTCCAACCCAACCCGAATCAGTTAATCTGGCACATCAAGATGTCCTATCAAGCACACTTTGTGGCAGTTGTACTTTGATGGCGCATCTAGAATTGATACCCCAGCGACCGGGCCTGTTAGAGTCAGAGCTGGTGCAGACATAGTCCTGAAATCTTCTGAAGGGGAGGTCATATATACCTCCTATTTGATAAATAAGCCTTGCACAAATAATGAGGCAGAATATGAAGCCTAGATTATCGGGCTGCAAATCACTTTGTCCATGGAAATCCAGATGCTCGAAGTGTTCGAGGACTCTATGCTTGTCATAAAACAAGTGGAAGGGCAATTCGATGTAAGAAAGCTAGAGCTCTTTCCATACCATCAGTTGGTGCTGCGCCTAATGACGAAATTCTACTTCATTGAAGTCAAGCACATCAATCGAGGATAAAATGCTCAGGCGGATGCCCTCGCAAAGCTGGCTAGTTCCTTGGCAGTCCCGTCAGATGCAAGCCTGAATATAACCGTCATTAATAGATGCCAGGTCCCCAACATGATAGAGGTACTGGACAATAAAGAAGAAAATGAAATAATGACTGTGGAAGAAATCCAATGGCCTGACTGGCGAGAGCACCTCCTACGTTGGTTCCAACACCAGCAGCTACCGAAGGAGAAAGAATAAAGAATGAAATTACTCAGAATCAAAGACTCTTATGAGATGAGGAACAAAATCTTGTTTTGAATAATGGCAGATGCCCAGAAGAAGGTCCTGCTTCATTGCCTATCTACAGAAGAAGCGTGGTAGGTGATAAAGGAAGTTCATGCCGAGTCAGCCGGAGTACACCAGGCAGGTCTGGAGATAAAAATCAAAAAAAAAAATGGGATACTATTGGCCCACTATATTTGATGACTACTTCAGATTTGCCAAGTCATGCCAAAAGTGTCAAGAACACGCCACCGTGCGTAGAAGGTCACCGGTGCCACTGCACCCTACCATCCCGAGCAGGCCATTGGCCCAATGGGGCACGGATGTGGTGGGTCCTCTACCCGCATCTTCATCAGGGTGCTAATAAATTTTGGTAGTCACAAACTACTTCTCCAAATGGGTTGAAGCTGTGGCCTTAAGAGAAGTGACAGGGGAGCTGGTCGCTAGATTCTTCTGTCAGAATATAATATTCTGATTCAGGGTCCCCAGTCGAATTATCTCTGACAACGGTAGCCATTTCAGGAAGCAGAAGATGTAGAGGCTAATCGACAAGTATAAAATTGATTGGAGGATGTCATCCCCCTACAATCCTCAGGCCAACAGACTTGTAGAGGTGTAACGACCCAGAGCTCCGGGTACCGATAACCCGATATAACATCAGGAAAGAAAAACCCCCTATGGTAGCTCTCAATATTACCTCTGCTGATGCACTTTGCGATTTTTGTGACGAAACACAACCTTCGGGTTTGCTTATTGGAGCGGGTCCATGTCACTTCTCTGAAGTGATTTGCACTCTCCTTAGTTCTCTCCTAGAGACTACTGAGTTGAGAAATATTTGGTTCAACGAAATAGGTAGTAGAAGCTAGATGACTCGGGACAAACTGCATGATAGAACTGGATGTCGGCCCAAACTGCAATGACAAATGTTGCCCAGAATTGGTGATGACACTGCACAATATGAAAGCGTTGGAGCAATGCATAATGTCTTTCAGTCCCACTCCCAAACTGCCGTCACCTTCAGCCAAATTCCCTATCATGTCATGAAGACTCGGGAGAGCAACGAAAGTGCCTAAATGCACGGGCCACCCGTCGTCACCTTCGGCTCCGATGGACGTCCCGTGGAGGACATTTGTTGAACCCCACAAAATTCACAACATATTTCTGATATTTCCAGGAATTTAAAAAAATTGCTTGAAAGCTGGCTTTTTATAGCCCAAGAAAAACCATAGGGCTTCCCCCCTCCGCCCCTCTCACTCTCCCAGGTCTTGCAAGACTGGAGGGCCCTCCCTCCGGTTGTGCAGCACCGGAGTGGGGGCCCCCTCCGGTTGCATAGGACTGGAGGGACGTCCCTTTGGTTGTGCAGCACCGGAAGGGGGGTCCTCTGGTTGTACAAGACCGGAGGGACGTCCCTCCGTTGTCACGCAACCACAGGGAGGGGCCTTCGGTCACTTGCAGATCAGAGGGACTCTCTCTGGTGCACTGCAATCTCGAGGGAGGCCCCTCCAGTGACATTTGACCGGAGGGGGAGCCCCCTCCGGTCCCTCCTGTCATGTGAAGAAAGAAAAGGAGAATAAGAAGAAGAAGAGAAGGGGGGAGGAGGAGGACGTTACCTCTTCAACTTCAACAGAGCAACTTCAAGCTTCCAACAGAGGCACCATAGCTCCGCTCCACTTCTCAACACCCATAAAAGGGAGGGAGTGGCGAAGAGAAAGAGAGAGAACTTCAACAGGGAAGAGCGGAGAAGACCAATGAAGAGGGGAGGAAGATCAGTTGAAGAGCAGCAACAGAAGAACAAGGAGGCAGTCCGCGGGTGGTCAGCAGGTGCAAGAGGGTGTGGTGACCACCCTTAAAGCCCCTCCCCGGGAGTTCTAGTCACCGCTCTTGGCAGTGGTGAGCC
Organism: Amorphophallus titanum; assembly: GCA_024336825.1. NCBI lineage: Eukaryota > Viridiplantae > Streptophyta > Magnoliopsida > Alismatales > Araceae > Amorphophallus > Amorphophallus titanum. The sequence goes on along the minus strand of JANBPO010005583.1, from coordinate 230,434 downwards.
TAAAGAATGTCTCACCCCCTTAATGTTATGAGGAACTAAATGGCCTATAGAGGAAAATGACTGAAAGTCGAATTCTAACAACCCAGCAAGCTGCATCGCCCATTAGGAAAAGAAAAATCTGCATGGGAAGATCTTGCCCACTTGCAGATTGGCCCCCACAATGAATCGGCTTGCGTCAACATTAACAAGCATATCCAACCAAAATCAAAGTAAAAATCAGAATAATAAAATAAGGTCATGTCATGTTTAAGGGAGTACACCAGCAAACAGTATGCATGTGGGACAAGAATATTTCAAACTGAAAGCCAAACAAAAGCGCTCAACTTTCATGTCTTACAGAGAGCAGCTGGTGTAGGGGTATATATATGAGGCAATGAATATGAGCAATGTCAGTACCCTCCTTTTCCTGTGGTGACCCATTCGTAGGTACGGCAGGTGCAACGTCTATCAAAGGGACCCCAGGGAGATGACTTGTGAGAGAGAGGTTCCCCGGTTGTCAACCCTGATGATCACTGCAGCCCCACAAACGTCAAAATTGGGACGATGCTGCAGGATCATTAATGATGCATGCTACAAAAAAAAAGAATTGCCCATTCGAGGACAGATTTTCATGTTTTTCTGGTCCAGGGAGCATCAACTTATTCTATACATTTTCAAGAAAACTATCAACTATAGAGAAAATTGTGGAAGCATACATGATATTCTCCAATCTTTCAGATGCCACAATGGATCGTTTCCGTCTCCATTCCACTCAGCTACTGACAAGCCTGAGAACTGATGATCTAAACAAACAGAGTTGTGCACATATCAAGTAGAAGCTCGCCTTCCTGAAAAGAAAGGAGTTGAAGGTTTAAAAACCTAAAATGGAAATATCCAACAACGAATAGAAAATCTCACTGAAGATGTTCACAAGACGCGTTGGATCAGCGAGTACCAAAAAGGCCACAATCTTTCTTAGGACCGAAATGAGACATTAAAACTCTAGAGTACGATTGGTCCAATGTACTAGCCTTTTGTGTATAGCTTTTCTTGATACAAAGGAAGCCATCAGCAAAAAAAAAAAGGCAATTCCAAAAAAAAAGGAACAAACCATGTTTACCTCACATTGTCTGAAGTCACCATTACCGATTGTCAAATTTAATAGTTCCAATATCTAAACACTCATTAATTTAAGAATACATGAAAGTTACTAACTTAATAAGCACACAAGTGTTCCAACAACTAGCTATTCATTAAGTGAAGGCTGGCTATTCATTAAGGGCACATTTGATAGCCGAGCCCAGTTAGCGCAAGAGACCCCCGGGGGTCACTTGCGCTATTCATTAAGTGAAGACTGGCTATTCATTAAGGGCACGTTTGATAACTGAGCCCGGTCTTACCTTGGTTTACTGGTCATGACGCTATTGTTTGGTTTGTTAATTGCTAGCCATACTTTATTGATATATTTCAAGAAAGTAGTTTGATTTATAATTTGAAGATGCAGATCGAGCACTGATTATGTCCAATGGCTCGATGCTAGCTCCCTCGACTGATTGTTGAAAATATATTATAAACCATGGGATATGATGAGCACTAACATCGCATTACGTCGAGAGTACTTTTTTATAAACGGGTGAAATCTAAGAATCTCATGATTAAATTTACATGCTTGCTAGTTACATGACTTTTTCGTGTGTAACTTACATGGTTATGAAAAGTACATTCTCGTTACATGATAGCACATTCTCGTTCGTGAAAGGCCAATCCATAATCATGCTTGATCAATCTTGTTCACATAATCTTGGACTATCTTATTCCTATTACTAATTGTTGCTTTGGTGTTATACGCATGATTTATCACATTTTCCTTATCTTACTTTCTCGAGTAAAAATGTAATTACTTAAATATTACATTCATGTTGATACGAAGATACCTACTGGGCATGTGTGCTCATTACCCTACTTTTCCTATCTTTTTAGGAAATTCTAGTGAGTCACATTCAAAATACTCTAGCGATGGATCCGGGAGTGATTATTAAAGGCCTGAGAGAAGACCTAGAGTGTCATGAGTTATTTATGTTAGTTGGGGTCATATCATGTAATTTTTACTTTATTTGAGTCATTATGTAGAAGGTTTAAGAGTCGTTGTAAACCTTATTTTCATCATTCAATAAAGTTGGATTTTTTAGTATAATCTTGTGCATTCCTCTTTTATGTGGATATATTTTCACGCTCTAATCATCTTGCGACCTCGAGGCATATTACCCCTTATCCATGTTCCCGATATTCTTCCGATGTACATATATCTCGGGACGTAACAGTTAAGTTAGTATCAGAGCCTTGGCATAAGTAAGTCCTAGGAAAATGTCATGTCATAGGCTAAGTCCAAGGATTAAGGACCCACACCTATGAACTATGGAAAGAAATTTTCCACCTATGAGAGATTGGGTAGAGCCCGGGATGAGACAGTTATTAGAAATTTTCTCTAGGATAACTTCCCTTCACTTCATTGGAATTAACAAATTATTCCTCTTCTCAGGTACCCCCCATTCTCAAAATGGCTCACCGTGTCAACTGGGACGAGATGCAACAAACTGCTGTGGGTCTCACCCAAGCTCTCCAAAGAGTGGCCCAAGCTGGCGCCAGGGTAGGCGCGAGAAATTTACACGAGAATTTTCAGAGTTTAAACCTTCCACGATTTAAATAAATAACAAATAAACAAAATAAATAAATATATCAAAAAAAGTCATTCCACATGGAGATAATGGGGGTAATGGGAGCAATGGCGGCGGTGATGGGCCGTGCAGGGAGGATGACTAGTAAGGGGTTGGATGGTGGCGTGGTGATGATAGGTGGGGTGGTCGACTGTGGGGGAGCAAGGACAGGCAGAACAATGGGGGAAGCAAGTGGCAGGAGGAGGGGTTTAAAAGGAATAGTGGGTGTGGATGATGGAGGGGTTTGATGGTTTAGTGGGAGGAGGACAGGTGTAGAAGGCGAAGGAAGGTTGCGGTAGGTGTGGGGGAGAGCCATGTGCCATTGAACTGAAGTCTCATCATCGTAACACCACCCGGCATCGGGGGCCAGGCGTTGAACAAGGTTAACTTGAGCCAGTGCCGGTGGCTGAGGTTGTGGAGCGGGCAGATGATTTGGCATGGGGTTTTAATGGATCCCCAAATCCTGAACAGGTTGCTACTGTTGTGGCAGTGGCTGCAGTGCTTGCTGCTACACTTGCTGCCTTGGTGCTTGCCTTCTTTTTTATTTAATTTTCACAATGGCCTTATGCATCTCGACCCAATCAATACGCTGGCCTTCATGCAAATCATACACAAGCTCTCTAAACTGGAAACAACCCTCAATGGTGTGCTTGGGCTACCGGTGGAACATGCAATATTTGGTCTGATCAATGGTTGGGTTCCAATTCGGCCATTCCGGAGGAAGTTGAGTTGCACCAATGGACATGAGGGCTGAAAAGATATCTGGGAGGGACTGGGGCAAAGGAGGATATTGCACCCACGTTGGAGCCTGGCGTTTGGTTGCATAGCCGTAAGGAGGAGGGACATCGTGGTATTGTGGGGTTTGTTGTGGCTGCTAGGGAGTGGGGAAAATATTTTGTGGAGTGGGGAAGGTAGGCTGGCCATTTTGTGGAGCGGGGAAAATAGGTTGAGCATTTTGTGGAGCGAAAAACTGAGGGTTGCGTTGTGGAGTTTGTGGAAAGCGGGGTGGAGCGGATTGGTTAGAGAAGGGGAAAGCAATGACTTGCACCTGTTCATTAGTCTGGACTCCCTCGGTGATAGGCCCCTGAGGTTTTCTATTATATTTGGGCTTTTGGGCCTCGAAGAGAGAGTGGATTGGGGAGTCTTTAAACTGGGTTTGAATGAATCTCGCCCAGCTATAGAGTTGGTGCATGTTAGAAATATCATTTATGGCCAATATGTTACGAAAAGTGGGGGTGGCATTAGAAATGAGCAACTTGACCTTCTCCTCCTCCGGAATGTGACCAAGCACTAACATCAGATTTTGTCCAGGAGTTTGTCCTTTTTTTTGCTATCATTTTTTAGATTTTTCTTTTGTTCAACAACAATTTTCATATCTCATTTTTAAGAGCAATCAAGTTTAGTACACACCTTGTAACTAGAGGATGCACATTGTTTAGACGCTAGTATCCCTAAGCACTTAGTATGACTAACTATCATGCCTCATATTGAACAGAGATAACTAGAGCACTTCATAACTTAGGTTGTCTTCATTTCTATGATGAAGGACCTAGTTTCTCAGTGCAACCTTGTCATTGCTCTACCTGATGTTTCATTGATTATTTACCAGAGTTAACTATGGTACTTCATGACACAGTCCTTTGGACATGGTTTCTCAGTGACTAAAGTCATTGCTCTGACTCCTTTTACCCTAGGAATTTTCAGGACTTTCAGATGTTTAAAAATAATACTCAATGCATGTATCTCAACCAAGTAAGCCATGACTTTAGAATTTTCAGATTTCAGAAAGTTTTACATGATATAACATAAAGCAGCTGGTTAAGGTTTATTAAAAAGATGATTCAGATATTTTTGAGATATTCATGTCCAAACACAATGAACACATTAAACTTAAACCAATTTGATCCTTTTAGACATTCATAATCTTGTATAATAGAATATTCCTTAATAAAATAAATTTTAGATTTATGATCAAGGTATGCAAATTGAAGTCTTCTCAAATTACAAGAAGATCAATTTCCAGAAACAGCCAACATATCAATAGAAACAACAATAAGTTCAGATGTGACAGATAACCGACAAGGAGTGGTAGAAAGTTTTATCAACAGCAAGATAAAAGGTGACTTCAGAAAGTTCAGCTCATGGAAGAGTAGGAATGTTCAAGATTCTCCAGGCACAAATAACCAATAGTTCAACAGTCAGATAGCAGATGGAAGGTAACTTCAAGTAAAAGCATTCAAGTAGGCAGACACCAAAGAGGATAGCGCAATTGAGGTGCAATATTTTCAGGTTGACTAGCTCAAGGATATGACAATAGTGAATCACAAAGTAAGCTAGTAATCAACCAACAACTTAGATTAGTACTAGGTGGAGGTTGGATCCAAGGAACTCCTCACGCAAGGGGGAAACTTTTCAGATAGGCCTGACCTATCTTTCTAGTTACGCCTTTTGATATGCTATCTAGTTGTTACAAGATTTCAGAGTCAAGAGAGGAACAAACTCAGGTGAAATCAGAATTGATAGGAATGGAAACCAGATGAGACTTGAAAGAGGCTTAGACCTGAGCTGAAAGAAGAATCAACTTTGAATTGATCACATACTTGACTCAGCGAGCATTATTTCATTTTGAAGATTATGTCACTCCAGTGATGTGTATCTACCGATCACTATGGTTTCTGGTTTCATCACAAAGCCCTTTCTTGGTGAAGTTACAACCCTCTGCTAGATAATCGTTTTATCGAATTGGAACTTCTTCACTAAGTCCTCTAAAAGACTCCACGAGCAATAGATTCCCTCATGGACATTAAGTAGAATGTACCATAAAAAAACTCTAAAACCCCTCTAAATCTCATCTTACAAGCATAATATAGGATGCAACTGGCCTTTGGATCGTCGAACAAGGCTCTATTTTGTTTTGATTAGCCTGTTTTGAACGTGGTGTACCTAGAGATCATCTTTGTATGAAAGCAGTGGCTTGATAGACCGTGTTTCTAGAAGTCTGTATAACTATTGTAAACCACATCTTGGTAACGGGATGCATATTTTAAGACGTGTTTGGTGAATAGGACCTGTTTTAATCATGGCCCTCACCAAGACCGCTTTTTGATTATCGCGGCATGTTCCTAGACCGCGTTCATTCACGAATGCGGCATGTACAAAGACTACATTCTACCCAGTTTCATAATAAATCATGCCCGTGCACATGACTGCATTCTGTCAGATTTTCTAAACTTGTCTCAATGATTGACCACATTTTATCAATGTTTGTTAGCCCGGGTTAGATGGTTTGCATCAGGATTTTAACATGGTAATGTTGAAATATCATTAAAGTCATCTCCATCTCATGTTCTTTGATTAATGCCTAGTGTACTTGAACATTCCTTAAATTTTCTTGAAATTATGAAATCTCACACATAAATTAATGCCTTGATTACATGAACTTTACCGTGAAATGTTTTTGGACAGTTTGTATAATGTGGATGTCTAAATATTTATATAGGATCGATGATCCAAAACTCAATGTATGGTGTTAATAGGGTGCGGTCTAGTCCTAGGAGGAGCACTCAAAGCCCATGTGATCTATTATTGACTTTGTGTGGCATTGCACCAAAGTACAAGTGAGCTAAATTAATCTATGATATTCCATTGATTCACGAATACATGAACTTACTTGAATTACTTAACTTACACATGTTACTTAACCTTACCTTGAATTATATGGCCAATCCTAATGATAATGCACTTAATACACATTCTCATCTTGATTATTCTTTATCTTACTTGTGTCCATTTATCTTCCTGCTTAGGTTTCCATTGTCTTGATTTATATAGCTCATTCTAATTTCTGTGGTATTAGTGCATTTATCATATTAAGAGATTAATTACTTAAAGAATGTCTGATGCTATGAGGTAGACTCTCAATCGGTCCACAGGAGGATGCAGTCATACCTCCCGAGCAAGATCGTTAGGGGTAGCAAAGAACCATGCTCCCATTACGCCTAATAAGGACACGAAACCGCCAAACTCTGAACCTAGTCGCACGTGTATCATAGCTATTCATAGTGATCACAATGCAATGCCATACAATAAAATACTCAAAGTAATATCGCATATAATAGTATACTCTTGGCTGCCCTAAATGTTAAATCACAACGGTGAGAAACTAGGGTTACCACACCCTCAAGTAACAGAAGTCCTAAGCACTAGAAGCAAGACTGGATGCATCCACTGATGACTTAATCTGCGTCTCGGGTGTCTCCTACCTACCTCGAACACTGTAACTAAGACACCATAGAAGTAACCAGTAACAAGAACTAGTCAAGGTCATGCTCGTCAGCGTGAGTCCAACGCCCTTAACCAGGTGTACACACACTAACTCAATGCCTTGAGCCAGGCCTCTACCTAGTTTTTCCTCCCAGTCGAACTCTAACTGCAAGGCAAGACGGCCCGCAAAAATTAGCTTAAAAACCATGTAACGGGACTGCTCTGCCACCTCTCCTAGGTGGGCTGACACTAAAGGTCATCAGGCAACAACTAGTGGAAGGTCACTCTAAGTATAGGTCCCACGTGAAATGTCAACGTGTAACCACAGTACAAAACAAGAAACTAAATCCATAGAGTGCAAGACTACCGAGGTTAATATTTCAGAAAGCATGAATCATTTGAGATTCCTAACTAAAGATTACACCTACATGTTTAAATCGAGTGCTCAGGTGTCCCTCCATAAGACAGCCCTCATGGGTTTCATTTAACTAAATTATTAGTGATTTCTCCAATAATACCTCTACCTATTTTTTTAGAACAAAAACTATATTTTTCGGATCAAAGGGACAAATTTCTAGCTGAAGGATAAACTACGAGTCAACTAGTTCAAAGGGTGAACATGGTAAATAGGCCAGGATATCGCGGTCAGTCGAAGGTCGCGCCTGATAGTTGCGGTCGACACGAAACCGCTACTTGCCCAATACGTGGTCGGTCAATGGCCACGTCAGTCTGAAAACGGCCGGTCTAAAACCGCGTTCATTAACCGACTAAGCCTTTCCCGAAGAAATTAAATAGCGGTCAGTCGAAGGCCGCGTCCGCCAGAATGCGGTCGGTCTGAAACTGCGTTCCGTAACCAACTTAACCTTCTGATGAGGGCATCTCACAATGATCTCTTTGGCTCGGATCGCCTGCATCACTTTGAGGAGGTCCGACTACATGATCATTGAATCGTTTTTAATTGGTCTTTAGATCAACCTATTCACCCCCTCCCCCTCTAGATTGATCTCCGGTCTCCCAACAGAGTGACCATCCGATGTAGTCAGAATAGAATGAGAGATAAAGCCTGGAAGTTCCAGGAGAGGAGAAGACCCTGGTAGGAAATTGACATTGAGATGATAGAGGAGATCCGGAGGTTCCGAATGAGACGGGGAAGAAGGCAAATCAAAATTGAGAAACCAATCCGGACGAGGAGAATAATCAGACTGGGATGTAAAATCAAAAGAACGAGGAGAACTCGAAGGCTTCGAGTGGAAAGGATGATACGGATGGGGAGAGGAGAAGATTGAGGATGTAGGATTGGACGGGGGAATGTATGCCACCCATGGGTGGGAGCTGAGTAAAAGGAATGATGAATGAAAGGTAGAAGAAGGAGAAGTGATCCCTTGAGTGCACAACATTCTGCCCTTGAACTTGCATTGGCACCTCTTCTTCGTAGAAACTTCTCGAACATGGACCCAACTGGTGCAGGCTTAAATCTTAGGGCCTCTAGATTTGTAATGTCTTCTCAAATAGTGGGCCCACCTGGCCGACAGCCTAGCCAAGTTATGGATATGCAGCTTCATCGGGGTGGTTGCGCCTAGACACTTGATGCTAACAATACGCGGACATTCTTGAACATGTAACTCCTCAGAAAGATGAGCATCTTGAAACCATGGAGTTGTAACTCTTAGCAGCAAGATCCTAAGATTTGGCAACTCCACCTGATGGTCAAGCGACAAAGGGGAAAGATGAAGCTGAGGGAGTGTAATACATGGCATAGACATGGCCGGCTTGTTGATAAACCAAGGGAGATTGCATAAAAATTACAGAATGTCCTTTAAGAATACTGATAATACAACTAATTTCCAAATGAACATAGAATTCATCAAACTTCTGGTAGCCATATGAGAAAGCACAATGCGTGCAAAGAACCCCTCTTGGCCAGTGATCTGAATGGCAATGGAGTGAGAAGAAATAATAGCATCGACAGTGAACTCCCTGGTGAGCAATACGATTGCCACCAGTCTCACTTGAGAAGAAATCGGCACTAGTGCGAGAGAATTCTTCTTGGCAACCGTCTTCGGGGGTACATGCTCATCAGTCCAAAAGTAGTCAGAAACCAAGACGTGAATGGGCATGCTGTTGATATTTTTCTCCAAGTGTGTGTATGTGAACAAATATGACTAGTGTGATATCCAATAGAACATGGAATAAAGCAAGCAATGTAACGATACCATCACCTCAAAGTTAACACAACCAGGTCGTGATCAATGTCCCTACAAAATAACACCATCAAAAAATACAATGTAATTTTTTTTAGATGTTTAGAGTATGCAAATTTTTATGGGTTTTGAAAAATATTCATTTTTATGGGTTTTGAAATTTTTCATTCATTTTTTTATTTTTTTTGGAAATTTTCATTCATTTTTTTGTTTTAGTTGAATTTTTTTTAAAAAAATATTCAACTTTTTTTTTAGATTTTGATTTAGCCATTGCTAGTGCAGGATCAAAGGGATGTTTAAACCACTAGTTAGGGATCCTCGTTCCTTCCCTTTTTGCTAAGAACTGCCTAAAGCAGGGCATGTATTTAAAGGTGGTGCCCTATAGCCGACTTACCATGGTTAATAGTGCCCCTACCAAGGCCATACCTGAGAAACATTTAGCCTCGGAGAGAGAAGAGAAGAACAATTGGAGATAAGCTTGATGCAGGATGGGAGAGATCGGGACTCGAAGTCCTTCCAAGGTACTACCCCTCAAAGAGGCGGTCTGTTGCGCCGGGACTTTGTGTCTTTGATTTTTAGACCCTTGACATGTATATGACCTAGGTTTTCCCTGCGGGGACTTTACCTCTCTTGACATACCTTTATTTCATAATTTTGTATTGAATTTGACGTGATATTTTATAATAGCCCTTTTTGGCTAGATTTATCATGAAAAGCTTACTTTGTTTCGAGTCAAGACTGCCCCTATTTGAGACTTCTCTCGTATTGGGGAGTACCTAGGTTGGTCATCTCATCCGTCAACCTCCTACCCCTACACTTGGCCGAGCAAAGAAGAGAAAATACTTTCATGTACACCCATGGTATGGCCTAAACAGCGACAGTGCTTACCAAAGGAAGCCGACTAAGGACGTCGTGAAGTGTGTGGAATGCCCAGCTAAGGGTTGCCCTTAACAAGCGGGGAGGGAATGTCAAACTCCCAGCACAGGGTTCTTGATAATCAAAGGTGCTACAAAAGTAAGCCTAAAGATTCTTTCTGAAATTCAAGAAAGATAAAGACCTAGGATAAAGGCCTTGACTACCACTCTTAATCGAGTTAAGAAGCACTTCATTTTGAAAAATCATGCGTGAGGAATGAATGTAAAATGTTACCTTGCAACCTTATGAAGCAGTAGCTGCCGAAGACGATCTTGATCATCATGGGATTTGTCCTTGTTGGCGGATTGGAAGCAAAGGTTTGAAGTGGCTCAACAAGAAAGAGTGGTACCAAGATCAGACTCAGATGGATAAGGAGAAAAGGAAGAGAGACGAGGGCTAGAACTCCCTCACTAAGGTGCGGAAACTCTGATCACAAGCTAAACACTTGCATCTGCACATCCTGCCGCCGCACCCCCGTGCGCCGCCGGTGTGTCAGCACAATGGCCCCCAGCATGGCGGTGAGCAGGATGAGCCCCGCCACTTCAAAAGGCAGCACATACGTGGTGAACAGCACCTGCCCCAGCGCCCGCGTATTCTCTACATTTTCAGCCGCCACCTGCGTCCCCGCACCATCCGGCAGTCCGCCGTTCAGCACCGCCGCCCCCAGCAGGGCAAACAGCAGCAATACGGTAAGGAGGCCTGTCGGCAGATACGGTGCCGCCCCCTCCTTCAACCGCGCAAAATCAATGTCGATGGTCATGAGCACAAACAAAAACATCACCGCGATCGCGCCCACATACACCATGATGAGCAGGAGCCCCAGGAATTCCGCCTGCAACACAATGAACAACCCTGCCGCGTTCACAAAGGTGAAGATCATCCCCAACACCGCCACCATCGGGTTGCGGGCCAGCACCACCGCCCACGCGCCCACGAGCAGCAAGGCCGCAAAGACGTAAAAAAGCAAAGTGGACATCATGATAAATACCCCGGCTTCCGGTTCTCATTAAATACCGCCTGCAACGGCGCAAAGCGCGGCTCGGGTATCTCTTCCCAGGCATACCACCCCAGGTTCCGGTGCTTCTCCGGCTCGGCGTTCACAAACGCCTCGCTGTCCACTTTTACCGCCACGTGCAGGGTCACGTAGTGCTTGCCGCTTTCTTCAAAATATGTGTTGGTCACGGCAAACAGCTCAGGGGAATGCACTTCCACCCCCGCCTCCTCTTTCGCCTCGCGGATGGCCGTCTCGAACCAATGCTCCCCACGCTCCTGGTGGCCGCCCATCACCGTCCACGTGCCGTAGCCATGCTCGCCAATGCGCTCAAACGCCAGCACCTTGCCGGCGTGGCAGATGTGCACGCCCACCCCGATCACCGGCCGCCCCATCCCGCTCATGCAAACCGCTCCATATTCGCCTCTTTATACTCCGCCCCCTTGATGGCTTTGCCGCCCGCATTGGGCGTCTTGCTCATGTTGCTCTCGTAAACTTCTTTAAACGCCGCATCGGCATCCACCTGCAATACGCACAAAAAGCCGTAGGTCACCGTCAGCACATCCACCAACTCTTTGACCAAATGCGCCTTGGCCTTCTTGAATTCTTCCTTGTTCTCACTGTCCATCATCTCATCGGTCGCCAGCACGGCTTCCTTGCATTCTTCGGCCAGATAGGTCGCCCGGCGTACCAGCAAATCCTCAAGCTTCTCGCCCGTATCAATCGGGTCAAACTTGGCATGGAACGCCTTGAAGTGTAAGATCATGATGGCACTTGATGACGATCCATCCGGGCTTCAAAAATGTAGAGGGGGTAAGTGATGTCCCCTTCCGAAAATTACACGACTCGCCTCAAAAAAATATGATGGACACAATGGAGTCATGCTGGCAAGCAACCATTGTCTTGAAAAATATGAGGGGCGAGAGATGCCCCCATCAGTCCTCACTCAGATATTACATCTGATCGAGTCGCAAGCTAACTCTACTCAGGAAGAGGGATACAACAAAGCTAACCGACAAGACAATAGTCTAAGATAGAAACACAAAATCTTACCGAAACAGCACTTGAAACAACAATACGATAGCACCTGTAAGATTTCGGCTCCCTACAGTACACATAACCACGAAACACAACTGCAAGTAGGGTCACATCAAGGCACAAGAGCAGCTGATTACGCGATCACAAGGAACATGTCATGCATCAGATAGCTCACCAAGAAAGACCCACAACAACCAGAAATGACAGGAAGAACCACAATCTCAAGGGATGTATCTCAAGGACTACAGGCACGCCTCGAGAACACAACACCCGAGAGAAAGAAATGAAGAGGAGTAGAGGGTACTCAATCAGCAAAAAAGCTGACAAATTCCCCAACACTCCCAAATGCTGATGTCAACACTAGAAAAATTACCAGCAATAGCACGGCAATAGACAACATCAAGGCATAGGAAGCTAAGATGAAGTCACATCGAGAAGTAGCAATTCTCTCGATTGGCCAGAACCTCATGAAAAGATCCTCGACCAGTGGGCAATCAACCCACACGCTTCCGCTGCGCACTCATACAATGCACACCGGCACCAGAAAAATAGCTCGATATTTGCATCTTAGTACACACACGGCGCCATCGCAATTAATGAAAATCGCAACTTAACACGCCAGGAGTACTGATCTAGCGAACAACCGGTCATAAGAAGCCTAAGTGCAACAGAGATGAGTACCAGCATCAGCACAAAGCACAAGGAAAAATGCAAATCTCAGCTTACCTTTCTGTCCTGAAATAATAAATGAGCCCTCATAAAACATCGGCCATTGGACACGGCACGACAAATACGGAATGCAACAGCTCTTAACACCATAATGGAGTCCAAAGCTAAGCAACCATAAAGCAAGGAAGCATATTAGGCTCAGAATAAATGCTATCCACACTTAAGTAGACACAGGACAAAGGCATCACTAAGACAGTAATTCCAAGGTAAATCTCGAAAAGACTCCACCAGACGGGATGAGAAACATCAAGCTCGACCAATAGAAGCTCACCAGGAAGGGAAAATCCTAAAGCAGCCTGACAAAACGGCGGTATGTGGACCGTACAATGGCATGTCAGTGAAAATTCAAAAAATCAACCAAATACCCAATAAATACATGAACGGTTCAAGGACAACTGCCTAATGACTAGACGGCCAGACGATAGACCGCGCAAAGCATGGACGCTTGAAATTCATAAAAATGTGATAAATGAAGCAAAATCTAGGCCCACTAAGCCCTAAATTAAAGTAGACCCAGCCAGGGAGGGAGGCACCCATAAAATAGGCCCAAGGACATGCCTGAAAATAGCCCAACGAGTAATGGACAACTCGAGACATCAATAAAGGTGGCAAGAGGAATGACTCAACTTATCGATAAAAATCGGGTGTCAACAATATTGAGCCATCTAATTTTTCTTAGGTTGCCAAGATCCCAGTGTGGAGGCGTACCATGGACCATGAGTATACATATCTCCAGAAATAAGGTACCTGGACTCTCTTCCCTTACAATGCCCATATGAATGTTGTCAGCTGTAAATGGGTTTACAAACTAAGGCAGAATCCCGACAGCTCAATCCTTTGCCACAAAGCATGTTTGGTTGCCAAGGGCTTTCACCAACAACCAAGTGTCTATTTTTTGGAGACTTCTAGTCCTGTAATGAAACACACCACCATTTGAGTGGTCCTCTATTTGGCCGTCTCTTGCAAATGGCCGCTCCATCAACTAGATGTTGGGTGTGCCTTCCTTCACGACAACTTGCAGGAGACCGTATACATGCAGCAACCACCGGGATACTTTGAACCCCAATAGCCTAGACATGTCCCTCTAATGAAGAAATCCATGTATGGGCTGCGGCAGGCTCCTCGCGACCTTGGTACTCCAAGTTTAGTAGTCCACTTGTCAGTACGGGTTTCTCTTATTCTACTTCAGACCCATCGTTATTTATTTATCATGATAGCTCCAGCATTGTCTATCTATTATTGTACACGTACGATATTATTCTGACTGGGTCATGTGCTGCCACCATTCGACGGTTCATCACATCTTTGCAAAGTTTGTTTTACATGAAAGATATGGGCCCTCTTACTTATTTTTTAGGTATTGAGGTGACTCGTACATCTGATGGTTTATTTCTTCAGCAATCAAGATACATTAGAAATTTATCACAACGAACAGACATGCTTGGGTGCATGCCTGTGTAGTCCCCTTCTGCAGTCAAGAAATTAGCCATCAGCAGTCCTCCCCTCTCTGATCCTCACACTTATCATGTAGCGCCGTGATGCGCCAACGTCACAGACTCAAGCGACGAAATGTCACCCGAACGACGCTTGAACATAGTAGGGATTTCCAAACAAGAGGGAGTAACCAATGGGGCAAATTTGGACGATAAGAAATTAGCCACCTCACTATCGATGAATAAGTGATTTTCATCCTCAATTTCATGGGAATTTAGACAACACACACAGCTAGAAGCAATATTAATCCCACAATATTGTACTTGTTTGTCCATAGGGACTGCATGCTTCAGAAGTTTCCAACAAAACATAGATGCCCGAGGAGGGAATCTTGAGTTCCAAATCTTACTGTACACTATACCCTGCCTCGGAGCCTGCTCTTTAATAAAACTGTATGTAGATTTGATGCTAAATTTACCTGAATTGGTAAGGGACCAGACGGGAACATCTTCTCCATTCTATAGAGGGAAACTCTGTATAGCACCTCTTATCTGCTGGTTTACCAACTGTTGCCAGACTGTATGTTGGAGGTCAGCCATTGCATCTTGAACAGAACAGTCTTCAGGTATGTGGGAGTGCTGTATATTAAAGTCATCAATCAGAGGCTTATTATTGTACCAATTATCTTTAAGAAAGTTGGTGGAAGCACCATTGAAAACTATCATTCAGGAGTTAGCTAGAAGTATATCCCGAGCCTTCTCGAAATCACTTGATTTTATGCCAGCAGGGAATGGAAACTTGCAGTCTGATATGTGTAAGCCATTAAAATATTTACTTCTCACAAACTTGGCCCAAAGAGAATTACTGTGGACTGACTGCCAAAGAAGTTTGACATAAAAACATAGTTGCAGATCAGATTGGCTTCGGATGCCTAATCCACCATCATAATTGGGACAACATATTTTATTCGATGATACCCAGTGCTTCCTGTGGGCATTGTCATATCCCTGCCAGAAAAAATTAGAACAAATGCTCCCAATTTGTTTAAGTATGGTGTAAGGAATAGAAGCAGCACTGGCACTGAACATAGGAATAGAAGCTAGGACCGCACGGATGAGAACCAATCTTCCTGCCTGGGATAGCAGTTTGCTTTGCCAGCCATCTAGCTTGGCATTAGTTTTGTCTAGCAAGTACTTAAAATGAGGAATTTTAGCTCTTCCTTTGAAAAGAGGGATGCCCAAGTACTTAATACTACCAGTCTGGTGCTGATAACCTGTCAACTGGTTTATTCGATCTATGGAACTTCGAGGCATCTGTTTAGCAACCATGAAACAACTTTTTTGGGCATTAATTTTCTGGCTAGAGGACCTTTCATATTTTTCCAAAAACTTCAGCAGCTATTTAATAGATGAAACTCCTCCATTCATGAAAATGATGGAGTCATCAGCATAGAGAATATGTGAAATCTGTTGAACACCTCGAGGGAGGTGGAAAAATTTACACCGTCCATTAGAAAACAAATAATTCAGTCCCCTGCTCAAGACTTCTTCTGCAATAATGAAAAGGGTAGGGGCTAAAGGATCCCCTTGCCTTACTCCTCTGGAAGACTTGAAGTAGCCACGAGAGACACCATTAAGAGAAATGGAGAACCATCAGTTAACTACTATTTGGGCAATTAAAGAGATAAATCTATTAGAGAATCCAAATTTTTTCAGCACTGTAAAAAGAAAGTCCCATTCAATCCGGTCATAAGCTTTAGCCATATCAAGTTTGAGCATCATATTGTGACCTCTGACAGGTCTATCAAGCTCCATAAACATTTCCTTGGCCAGCAGAAAGTTTTCAGTAATTTGCCTTCCACTAATGAAACCACTTTGTTCATTTGATATAATGAGAGGCAATATATGTCTAATTCGATCACAGATGATTTTGGAGACTATTTTATATGTGAAATTGCACAGACTAATAGGCCTGAACTCAGCAAAGGATGAAGGATTATGTACCTTCAGAATCAGACATAAAATAGAAGAAGTGACACCTTTTGGTAGTCCCCATCCTTGAAAGAAGCTTTGAGCAGCTCTAACAACATCCTCTTCAATAATGTCCCAGTAGTGGGTAAAAAAACTCCCACTGAACCCATCCGGACCAGGGGAGCTGTTGCTAGACAAGGAGAATACTGAAGATTTAATTTCCTCTGCCAGGGGAATAGCACATAACATTCTATTCAGTTCCTCAGTTATCAGCCGAGGGATCACTGAGAAAAGATCTTCATCTATGTTGTGAGTTTCAGTAGTTAATAAACTTTTGAAGTAATCAACAGCACCATTTAGTAGTAAGTCCTGATCCTCCACCCAATGATCATTTATCTTCAGTTTATGAACATGGTTTCTCTGCCTTTTGACCTTGGTATATTGATGAAAAAAATGAGTATTTCTATCCCCACAGGAAATCCATTGTACTCTAGACTTTTGATACCAAAATATTTCCTCTCTGGCCAGAACAAGACGCATGTGTGCATTGGCCTTCTGAAGATTAATTCGATTATCCATAGTCGGATTATCATCAAAGAAGAACTGAGCCAATTCAACCTAAGTAGCAGCATCATCCTTGGCCTAGTTGATGTTGCCAAACATTTCTTTATTCCAAATTCTTAAAGCTGTCTTCAGATCTTTTAACTTCATCTGGAGGACTTGGAAAGGATGACTATCAATGTGAGTACTTTTAAGCCATTGCTCTTTAACAAATTCCAGAAAACCTTCATGCGTATGCCACATTTGCTGATAAAGGAATCTCCCTAGGGCAGGCTGTATAGAAGCCAATTGTAAGAGCAGTGGGGCATGATCTGAAGGACCTCTGTTCAAATGCCTAACAGCCATATTTTGGTTTGATTGTAACCAGTGGGAATTCAATAAAACCCTGTCCAACCGAGCTCTAATATGTGAGGACCCGGTTTGATTATTGGTCCATGTAAATTTGGATCCAATGTAACCAGCATCAACCAGTCCCGTTGCTGACAAAAAACCTTGAAAATCAGTCATCAAAATCATTGAAGAGAGGGAGCCACCCATTTTTTCCTCAGGGGATACTATGCAGTTGAAATCTCCTCCTATGATCCAAGGAACATTCACATTTTGGCTAAATTCCATAAGAGAATCAAATAAGTCCCTGTGACATCTCACATTACAGGAAGCATAAATCACAGTGAGAATCAATGTAGCAACATTATTTTCCTTGTAGGCCACAGTCAAGTATTGTGGATGCAATTCTATAATATCAAAACAGATGCTAGGCTTGTGAAATAGCCAGATTTTGGAGGAATCTCCATTATTACCAATGACTGACAGTAATTTGATGCGTCGAGCCACATATTGGGCACGGGTTATTTTGATCCTGGGTTCTGATATAGCAGCAACACATATATCATAATCTTTAATGTATTGAGCCAAGCAACTAACTGTGGCTTTATTTCCTAGTACCCATACATGCGCTAAAATCACGGTGAATAAGTATTTACATATTATCACATTTCCATATTTTCATACTTCCACATATCACTTTTTCATAATTTCGCATTTCACATTTTCACATTTCACATTTTTGTTATTCATGGAAACAAACAGCTGTCATAATCATAGGAGGCCCACACACACACAATGAACGAAAGAGTACTGTACAGACCCAAGAGCGAACTCCCACCTAGATTCTTGGTGGCCTTGTGGTGTTACGTAACACCACATCACAAAGGCCGGCCGCCCCCGCCTTTACGTCCATAGGTCAAGGGAATTAAGAGATACAAGAAGCTAAAGTTGCTGGTTTAGCACAAGACGTGCAGAACTTAGGCACTACTTTCAGTCAGAAATCTGAAGTCTAGGAGCTCTAATTGAGGTAGGTTATCTCGTGAACTGATAAAACATGGTTCTAGGATTAAAATTCCTCTTATTGCACTTGATTTCATGCTTTACACGGGGAGTATTGGTTATTTTACCATGACTTGTCATAACATGCATGGACCTTAGCCCTAATCAAACAAAGGAATCCTCTTGCCATTATACAAGAACCCATGCATATTGTTGGCCTATATTTCGTTCTATCATGCTATAGAGTTTATATATGTTGATTTCCAGGCATGATATGTCTTGGGTTAGCAATTAGTTTAAAAATATTTATTTTTCTATCAGCAGGGACTATATGGCCAGATGATGGACCGCGTGACTTTCATAAGTGGCCCAATAATAGACCGCAAATAATTGATAAATGGTTTAATATTCGACTGCTTATCACTTATAAACGGCCATAGAATGGGCCGTTTAAGCATTCTAAGTTCTGTATTTTGATTAACCTGAAACCTAATGCAGAATCATCATAGTTATTATATGATAAGCCTAGCTAACTAAGATTTTGTCCCTATGCAAGCGCTATTTTCTTATACTTGGTTATGTTAATTATGCATCCTAGTAGCTTTCATGTTCCTCATGCATCTAGAATTTATTTTAAACTTATGTTAATTTCATGCCAACCATATACTTTTGTATTAAATGCGTATTTCAAATGTTAAAATGAATGAGATTCACTCTTGATTCATCACTGTCTCTTCTCATCTCAGAGTCATTTCTATAAGTACATGGCATATACTCCGGTATGTGGCCATTAGTTACACTCTTTGCACTTATAGGCACACCATCTTGGACTTGAAAGTCTCTCCGTTGGATATTCCTTCCACTGGACTAGGTGATCTTGATTCAAGGCCTCCGTAAGTCTCCGTGAGCATGGGATTCCCTCTAGGACGTCGAGCTGGTTGTACCCTTAAAACCCAATTGACTAGAGAAGCACTACCGTTAGTTTTCTGAGTTCTGGACATAAATAGTCTAAACAATGACCGCGAAGCCCAGTAAACGGTCCAATATTAGACCGCGTGTCTACGAATCCAGCCCGTTTTCTCTGGACTTATTTCCAACATAAACGGCTCATTACCAGACCGTTTGACTTTCCATACGGTCCATAAATAGACTGCTTGACTAGTGAAATGGCCCAGTATACGGCCGTAAGGCTCCTGATAGCATCTAACTCCAAGCCACAAGCTCGGTGCAGTCGAGGCGGTGCGGTGTCGGCTCCGAGTAGTGGGCCCGGTGGTGTCCCCACCAGTTGGTCTGTTCCCATTCCAACAGTGAGCCAATAGACTCCGAAGTCCTGAGTTTTTCACTCTTCACCAACTCCGAACAAGTCTCCACCCTGTATAAACAATGCCACAATTTATGAAAAGATGGTCAGTATTTTCTTTGGTTGATCCAGAGAAGATACAAATGCTCTTAATTCCCTTAATGATCTTGACCATCTGATACCCTGTAGGAAGTCTCTTTCGTGCTATCTTCCACTGAGAAATTCTGATCTTCCATGGCAGTTTATTGTTCCAAACCTGTTTCTTCCATGTCACTCTTCTTCCACAATCTGTAAGCATCCTTGCCGCTGATTTTACAGAAAAATGCCCCCGTGTCTCCCATCTCCACTATAGTGAATCCTCTTTTTCAGGTACTAAGTTGACCTGATGTCGAATGGCAGTCAGCTGAAGGAACTCTTGCAGTTCAGAGCCAGTCAAATTTCTTCTGAATGTCAGATCCCAGCTTGACCGACTGTCAACCTGTAACCATAGCCTGCATATTCTCCAATTAGCAGAGCATGAGAGAACACAAAGGTTAGGGAATCTATCTGAGGAAGATCTCTGTACCTCCAAAGGATCTGTCCAATTAAAACTTTGTAGTTCGACCATTCCCAACATGATTTTCTGAGGAACATCTCCCAAATTCCTTGAATTGTTCAGTGAAAATGTAGCCATAAATAATCCTAACCTCGGATTTCGTTCTAGAAATGAGAGCTCAAACAAAAGCTAGAGGCAATAAAAATGAGAGTTCAAAGATAAATGAAGAAAAGCCATCTGAAATGATATACTTGATCCACAAGTAATCATCTCTAATGTGAAGGCAAACCTCATCTATGGATTCAATGTCCTCAAGTTTAATATGATTCACACTTAGTTGTCATGAGCAAACTTACAAAATGGGATGCAATGCTGACATCAGCTCCTTATACCTCTGCAATTGCTTTTAATACTCATCTTTCATTCAAATAAGTTGGCATCGGGGATCGGGATTGTATCGGCCGGTCCCAAAAGGATCCAGATCGGTGGGATCGGCCGATCCGGCTGACCCCAGACCGATCCCAGACTGATCCCGGCCGAGTCAGGCTTGCAGACTTAGCTAGGGATAGACATGTCCAAAAAAAATCAACAAAGCTTCCAAAAAATCTAAAAAAATGAAAAATTGTTTTAGCATAGTTCTATATCAAATTTAATATAAAATAGTTGACATATGCTCATTTGGAAGACTAGACTTTCATGTTATGGGGGCAAACTTGTTTTGTGCAAATCAATGTTAGATGGTCTTCCTATATATTTTCTATCCATATTTTGTATCCTGAAGACAGTGGCAAAGAAGATAAGCGGCTATTCAGGGAAGGTTCTTTTGGCATGTCAGTGGAGAGAGATATAGGGGGTGACATGACATTGCTTGGGGGAAGGTGACTTCTTGTAAGGAAGTGGGAGGGTTGGGGATTAAAGATGTGAGAGATTTCAATCTGGCCTTGTTGTGTGAGTGGTTGTGAAGGTTAGTGGTAGGGAAGACTGATCTGCGGAGGCAGATGATCAAGCAAGGGTACAATAGCAGGAGGAGAGTTTGAGACTTGGGTCCTATTCCTCAGCACAAGACCACCCCTTTGTGGCGAGGTATCTTGACTTGCAGGGACTTCATTTCCACCGGTGGTCGTGTTCGACTTGGAAAAGGTGACTACTGTCTTTTTCTGAAAATACAGATGGTGTGATGACTTCTCTTTGGAGGCCTCCTTCTCTAGTCTCTTTGCCGTCTCTGATGCCCCCTTGGGGACGCTGTCCAAGCCATTTGACTCCCATCTTTCTAGGGGTAACTGGGCACCCACGTTCAGAATGAGCCGGAGGAGCTCTAGGGCCGTCTACTCTCCTTCCTCCTCCCATTTCACCCTCTGCTAGATAGAGAGGAAGAGTGGACTTAAGAGGTAAGGAAAAGAGGGTGCTTTCTCAGTCAAGTTGGCCTATGACATTATCTCATATGAAGGTGTTCGCCATAGTCTCTGTTCTCAGGTTTGGAGACCGAAGAGTCCGCTAAAGGTGAAGCTTCTCTTTTGAAGGATTTCTCATGGGAGACTACCTACTTGGGACAAACGAGCAACTTCATTCAGGGGATCAAGTTGTCTTGTAGCTTGTGTGGAGCTGACATCGAGACCACAGACCACCTACTCTTGACTGCACCTACTCACAGGAGGTGTGGGAAGAGCTGACTAGGATGACTTACTGTGACTTCTGTCAGCATCGCCAAGTGCACCAGTTGATGGAGCATTGGGATAGATGTTGGCCTCTTAGAGGGGACATGATCGTTTGGTGGATAATTCTCCATGACACCCTTTGGTCGATATGTGAAAAGCACAACAACCAGATATTTAGGCGAGAGTCGAGAGCTACGGGTGTAAATAGATTGGGTTCGGCTCGAGTAGACTAATACCATACCGTATTCGTAAAAATTTTACAAATACCATACCCGGATAGTACCCTATTATTTTCGCGGGTATGGATACGGGTATATCCGTCACGGGTAAGATGGTGAGAGGATTGAAAAAGAGAAGATTAATCAAATTGAATAGGAGATTGGGAAAGAAGAATATGATTTAGGAAGGATGAAAGAATTGCTTTGGAAGGAGGAAGATAGATGACCCAAGGAGAGGAGCTTGACAAAATGAATGAAGACGGAGTAGAACAAGAGGAAGATGCCCTAATCGGGCACCCATCACACACTTCTTGGGCCTTAAACCTCCTTTTCTCTTTGGCAGATGCCATCTAATGGTGTGATAGCTCAGTTCGGTTCCCTATTCTCAGATGCCACCTCATGTAACGGGCCCACCGTGTAGAAGGCTTTGCCCTTCTTGGATGAATACTTGATGAAGTCATTGCCCCTCCACCTTTAATGTTTATGGCATCATCTGTTTGAAAACTAACATGGAGAGCATTGAAGAAACTTGCTCGTGGAATGGTACTCTTAGCATAACAAGTCTCTTGTGTGAGTCCCCTTGACCGATTTAGAATGTCAATCCATGGGGGCTCCTCTTTTGGGAAGAACTTGAGCAAATGTGTCAGTGAAACTGCATGCTCCTTGCGTGGAGGTAGATATGAAGTAGACATGATGTTGAGGATTTCCAGCAAAGGGTGTCCTGCCCCTTCCTTAAGCATAGGCCTCATCATCTCCTTGGCAGAAGCATATGTCATTATAATGTTTGAGGAGAACCCATTCTCTTCATTGGGAACTTGCACTATAATAGAACAAGGGGTAATGAGAGCCTTGAATATGTCACGCCCAATGAATAAAGTAACTTTGATGATACTACCCTTGGTCCAGCATGGCATCAATTCTTGGTATTTTTCTTCAGTAAGCACCTGTGGAGACTTTTCAAACATGTCCGGTACAAGAACACGGACTGGCATATGACAGATAAAGTTTTGAACTTTGAATAACATAGCCATCGCCAAATCCTTCTTGTCCAGCTCTTGAGTAGCTTCTTCGGCACATGCATTTGTAACAACACACCCACTCTGAGCGAAGGCGAAAGGCGGAGTGGAAGCGATAGGCTTAATAAAAGGTGTTGGAGGTTCAAGCACGTCGAGCTTCTCCCCTTGCTTGGAAGCGGATGGGATTGGCTTGAGTGCAACAAGGAGTGGACCCTGCTCAGGATCTACCACGGGTTTGGGTAAATGGGTAAGTGGAGGGATAGGCAATGTCGGGTTTGAGATTGTAGGTATAGTGGAGGGCCAAGGCGGCAGCAATGGGAGGCTAATTGGAGAAAGTTTAGTGGTGGGTTTGGCAGAGGCTGGTGTTATGGAGATCGATGAAGGTATGATGGTGGGTTTCCTCTTCATCTGTTTGTGCCAGAATAGCTCCGATGGAGTCATCCAGGACTGAGACATAAAGGACCAGCGATTTACCTGGCATGGGTGGAATGAGAACGGGTGGATTAGTCAGATATTCCTTTAATCCTTCAAAAGTTTTTTAGCACTTAGAATCCCAATGGAATTCTACTCCTAGCTTGGTCAACTCATAAAAAGGTTTACACCTTTTTGAGTGCTGAGACATGAACCAACGAATGAATTGTAACCTCCCAACTAGACCTTGAACTTCCCTCAAATTTTTCGAAGGCAGCATATCCCTGATTGCCTTAGCTTTCTTGGGATCTATCTCAATACCCCTTTTACTCACGATGAAGCCCAACAATTTGCCTGATGAAACACCAACTACACACTTCTTTGGATTCATTTTCAATTGTAACTCCCTCGATCTTTGCAACACCTTTGCCAGCACTCTTGTGTGTTCTGCTCAAGTCCTTGATTTCTCCAATGAATCATCCACATACACCTCCAAATATACATGCATCATGTCATGAAATATCGACATTATAGTTCTTTGGTAAGTAGCTCCAGCATTATTTAACCCAAATGGCATGATGACATAATACTATGTTCCCCAAGGCGTAGTGAATGATGTCTTCTCCTGATCCTCTTCTGCCAAACGAATTTGATTGTATCCTGAAAATCCATCCATGAATGAGAGGGTTTCATATCTTGCCGTATTATTGATCAAAACATAGATGTGAGACAAGGGAAAGTCATCTTTTAGACACATGCAGTTAAGATCCTAGAACTCAATGTAAATCCTGACATTTTCATCTTTATTCATGACCAGGACGATGTTTGCCACCTATTGAGGATAAAGGACGACCTTAATAAACCTGACTTTGTGGAGCTTGTCGACCTCTTCCTTCATTTTCAAAGACATTTGAGGATGGAAATGCCTTAACCTTTGTTTTACTGAGACGAACCCTGATTTTAGAGTTAAACTGTGTTCGACCAGGGTGAGATCCAATCCCAGCATATCCTCATAGCTCTATGTGAACGTGTCTTTGTAATCCTTGAGAACCTCAATCAATGCCTCTTCTTCAGATGATGGTAAATTATAACTTATGAGGATGATCCTAGGGTCATCTTTAGTTCCCAAGTTGATCTCTTTGGTTGATTTTTCTACGGCGACTGACGGTTCATCAAATCTCCTCATTCCACTGGCATAGGCATCAGCCGTGTCCTCATATTCTTCATCTCCTTCTTCGATTGGGTATTCTTCATCCGTGATCTCATAGACTCCATACCCTTCATCAATTTTGCAGGTTATGCTAACAGTTTCCATAAGTTCTTCAAGTGTCCCTGTAGAAATAGTAGTTTAAAAGTCAAGATTTGAAGTCAAAGTCAATCAACCAATTTGGATATTTCAGTCAACCAAAGTGTTTCAGAACAAAGGTGACAAAGAGAGCTTTCAGGTGTCAGATTTGTTCTAAAGCCAACAAATCGATGAAGAATGGTGAAGAATAGCTTAAATGGTGAAGAATAATTTAAAGATGAAAGATGAAGAGATTTGAAGAAGTAGAGTTGACGCAAGAAGCCTTTGGAGTCGACTCCAGAACACCCGCTAGCAGAAGCTCACAACAGTGTCAAATACCCTCATACGGGTGACAAATGTGAAATAAGGGTGACAAATAGGTCAATAGTGGTGATAAATAGGTATGTAAGAAAAGAAGCAGACAAGAAGAAAAGCTACAATGGCGTTGACGCAATACTACAACAGTGTCGATGCAATCAAGATGCCAGAGCTAACTGCTAGCCAAAGCTAAAGAAGCAGGGTCGACGCAGGAGGTAGTGACGTCGACGCCAGAGCCACCCGATCTGCTAAGTAACAAGGGTGTCGGCTGAGATGGAATAAGGGTGAAAAATAACTAGTTAAGAGAGAAAAATGGCCAATAGAGCTGACAAATAGCTCTTTAAGGGTGAGTAATACATGGCATCGCTGAAAACGTGAAAATCCAAAAATGTTGAAGCTTGTAAAGAAGAAGAAACTCCAGTAGCGTTGACGCAACACTCTAACAGTGTTGACACAGCCAAAAGGACCAACTTCCACAAGCAGCAGTGGCGACGACTTCAGAGGACTAAGGGTGAAAAATAGGTCTTTAAGGCCGTCAAATGACTAGCAAGGATGATAAATGGAGCTCAAAGCTGAAAAATGACTGACAGGGCCAGAGGCTTGAAGAATCAAGTAGTGGCGTTGACGCAACAATCAAATGGCGTTGACGCAGCAAAGCTCACAAGACAGAAGAACTACCTAAGGCGACGACTGTTGAGCGTTAAGAACAAATAGCTACCAAGGTAGACAAATGGACAATGAGGGTGAATAATAGGTTGCTAAGGCTGAAAAATGTGTTGCCGGAGCAAAAAGGGCCCAAGCTTAGAGGCCAGTGTATTGGAAAGTGATCCAAAGTTATCTGATTTGCCTGGCATGGCCTCTGATAGAAGAATATTCTTCTGCCACCTAGACAAATGAGAAATTAGCAAATAATGATTACTTTATCCAGAAGTATTACGGAACCCCTATTCTATAAAAATGGGGTGTTCTTCTCCATATGAAGGTGTGGAAGTAAGGAAAAGAAAGGTGAATTGGCAAAAAGAAAAGGTGATGAGTCGGTGACACTTTTGGAGGTTAGACGGTGGCACCTTTTTAAATGGTTTGGTGGCATCCCTTTTAAGTGAATCGATGGAGCCTTGCACATGAGTCGATGGCTTCTTCTTCTCACGGTTGAATCGGTGGCGCAGTGAAGTCTTCCTGCATGAATCAGTGGCGCCTTTGGCGCTATGGGCCGGCGAGTCAGTGGCGAGCCATCGGTCCAATCCCGCCACTGATGCACTGTTCTCCCGTCTATAAATTGGGCATCGGCCCTCAACGAAGAGAAGCCGAAGGAAGACACATGAGGGGAGCCATATAGAGAAGCGCAGAGAAATAAAAGAGAGAGATATAGGAGCAAAGAGAGCCCAACTCGTGAGAAGAAGAAAGGGGAGAAGAGGGAGTGTGGAAGGTGGGTTTCTGATTCAGAAGCCTCCAAAGGGGCCAGAAGTTATCTGTATTTTTCTTGCTATTTCTCTTGTTGTTCTTTTCTCCCCTTTGTATCCTCTCGTTTGCAAATGAATGAAATAATAGAGTTGTCACCCTTCTCGTGTTGAATGTCTCTGCGTTTATGCGGTGAATGTGTATGTTAACTTCTGTTTGTCCTAGTCTTCTCGAGTTCTTCCTTTGATTGGGATATGAATTGCGGCTTTTGAGATGAGCGATGAGCTTCATCTCCCGATCGTGAGGAGGCCCTTAGGGGCTACATCAACCTTGGAATCTGGGGATCGATCGAGGAGTTGTAGTCTTCTGTTGTAAGGCCCTACTCACTAGATGGCCAATGGCCACGCCCAATTGGGCGACAATAAAATCCCCTCCCCAAGATCTGCCGATTCCCACCGTGTGTTTCTAATGCGTGCATAGTATTGGTGAAATGGTCAAGCAATGAGGGTGCATCTATGAGTGTGGGTATTATGTTGCTGAGCGCACTGATTTTGGAAGACTGTCGAGTGCCTGTTCACTGATTCCAATGGGTTGTAAGGGCATCGGTGCACTCCAACACAGGTCGTGAGTCCGCTATTCCAACCGCAGCTTTGTTTATTCTGAGGGGGTCATCGTGCATGCTCTCTGGGTGTTCGGCAGAATGCCCTCAAGGGCTTTGCCCTCTGAACCCCCCTTTCAGGAACTTTCAGACTCAAGCATGAGCCCAACTTCATGGGCTGGGACTGCTTGCTTTAGACCATGGAGGGAATCCCCAAATCAGTGCCATGATAATGGTTTATCCGCGGTGTTGATTGTGTCTCGAACGTACATATCAATTCATTACCGGGGAGGGGGACAGTCCCCCATACGCCCTAGGCCTGTCCTCTAGCTGGTTATTCCCCCGAAGCTCAGACTCAACTACGCGTGGGGGCCCTACGGTAGCCAGCCTAACAATCGTCTCTCTCAGGTCAGCCACTCTACCATGCCCGGGTGGGTCAGCACACGCGTGCCGTAAGAAGGCTACGACTAGTGGACGTGTCACCGGAGGTAAGAACTGACTCACAGAAATCACGGATCGAAGAGAAACGGGACGGCGGCCCACTCGGGACTGCCCCCAGCCTAGTGGTCTATCGCTAGACCGCGAGGCACCTAGCGATCTATCTCTGGACCGCGAGGCCCAGCCTAGCGGTCGAACACACGACCGCGAGGGAACGAGCCACGGTAACGCCTAGCAGTCTATCGCTGGACTGTGAAGCAAGCCAAACGGTCCATATTTGGACTGCGAGGTAATGGCAAACGGTCATACCCTTGATCGCTTACTAGCACGTGACTCCCAACGGTCAGAAAACACGTGCCCCGAGGATGCAACGGTCAAAAAATGGCTGGCAGTTGTTGTACCCAGATAATTTCCTGGCAAAGATACCAAGAAATAAGGGTACAGGAATTTCCCAGCAAGTATACGGTCACATAACCAACCAACTAGGACCAATCCTGGCCACCTAGCTACGGGCTTTGCCCGTGTCTCACACAGCCTCCCGGGCCAACCCGGGGGCGCCCCGACGCTAAGCCACGCCACGTGGCACCTAGTGAAAAGGTAGGGAGTCAGCCCCGAGACGCCTTCTTCCAACCCTCCAAGGTCAAAGAGAGACCTACTCGAGTCAACCACAGGCTTTGGAGGCCCGCAACAGACGTACCCGGCTTACACACGCGCGTTCGGCATTTTCCCGAACACCTTATGGGTGCATACATTCCAGTCCTTCGATATTAAACCATGGGCCAACCCGTGGTGCTAGCACGTTAATTGGGTCCTACAAAAACCCCCTAGCAAGACGGGGCCACCCCCAACCATCAGACGTGTGGCGACGAGCCACTTGTCTTTGACTCTCAGGCTAACTCGAGGCTACCCTGGCAACCCACCGTGCAATGTGGCACGCAGCTTGAGGCACGGCCCATGGGCCTAAAATGCCTCCCCTTAACTCCCACGAGCTCCTATCCTTAGCCCAAGGCCCATTTTGAGGCCCCTCAGCTTGCTACCCGAGTCATTCGGCAACCCAGGGTGTGCCGAGCATTTACCCAAACACCTCGCAAGCGGCTACTACAACCCAGAGAACAATGGCCCCCACGGGCCCGTCTCAGTCCCTTGAAGCTCGGTGTCCCTCAAAGGACACCATAACATCACTCTTCAGTTAACATTCACATCCTTTAGTCATGCCTTCTTTTAGACACACATTGGCTTCTGAAGGGAAGATTTCCAATGAGTTAACCTACCATGACAGGCAACATTTTTGCACATTTGGCAAGTGTCTGGACTGGGAAGCTAACATATTTCAGTGCCTGAAACAATTAGTCACTTATAAGAAATTTATGCAAAGAGGAAATATTGCACTGACAATTAAAACATATATATACCTAAACAATGAAGACTATTTACCTCATATTGGCATGTTGTTGTGACTATGTTAGATATTGACACTGCACAGTATTTGTAGATTGGAGCAACAGGATCCAAGGCCTTTTTACTTGCCTGCAGTAAAATCAAAGTCTGAATAAATTAACTAACTTTGAAATAAGTCGAAATATTGCAATAAAGTTAGCTCATTACCAGTAGGGCACCAGCTGAAACAGCAGATGTCGTGATACGGTTGCAAAAAACAAGAAATAATGAATATCTGAAATACTCTTTATTTTCACCATATGGAACTCTCATAATTTTTTCCTGCAAGAAAAGCATGTTACTTAATCCATATGAATTCTCAACATTGCTGTCTCTTCCACAAGGAAATCTGAAAGGACGAGATATTCACTAAGCTTGAACATGTTGTGAAAAAAGATGACCCATAAACAAAAGAAGAATTTATTATAAACAGGCTTGGAGTGGCTGAAATAAAACAGCATTCCTGATTGTTTGACTATATGGACACAGACCAAAATAACACCAGAGGGTTACCTGTCCATGTGAAAGGTCCTAGACTCGTAAGAGAGAGCAGAATAGCAGACAGACCTAGGAAAACTCCGATTACATTTCCGATAGAAGGTGTAAGGAACATGTAACCTCCAAACATTTAGAACTCAACAAGAAGTGTAAGTACTAAAGAGAAGACTTGGAGTGGCACCAATTGACAAATTGAGACGGAAATCCAATCAAGAACATTTGCAATGATTATATTTATGCAGATCAAGAATGGTGCTGGATTAAGAGAAATTTATCTGTTCATATAGAAGGTCCTAAAAGAACGGATAGACCAAAGGAAACCTGGATGTGATTGGTGATAAAAAATCTGAGAGAACTCACAACCTCCAAACATTTGCCATGGAGGATTAAAGCTCATAAGACAGTGCAACCCTTGTACTACAAAGGCTCAAAAATTGCTTAATGGATAGCATCAACCATTTTCCTATTCTTCAGTTCAACCTTTCCCTAAATTAACTTGAACTAATTACTCATTTAGACATTTTTCCTCTTTCTTCCTTCTGCACCATGACACTGGATGAGTTAATTGGCTCCTTGATGGCATATAAGATCAATATTAGAAGGAGCAAGGAGGATCACAAAAAGAAGAAGGTGGCTACAACATTGACCTTGAAGGTGAATCCACAAGATTCTGAAGGAAGTGAGGAAGATTCCACGGGTAATATCGAGGATGAGAAGCTTGTCGCTATGATCACCAGAAGGGCAAGAAGGTTTGTCAAGAGAACCAGGAAGTTCGGTGGTCAGTTCAGAAAAGGACCAAGAAAGCAAGGTCCTAACAAAGGTGAAAGCAGCAAGAAGGATGAAGCCATCTGCTATGAATGCAAGAAACCTGGCCATATGCGGGATGAGTGCCCCGATTTGATGAAAAAATTCAAGAAAGGAAAATTCAAGAAGCCAAAGGCTATAGTCGCCACTTGGAGTGATGAGGATGAGGATGAATCCAAAATGAAGATGAACTGGATGAGCTGGTTCAAAATCTGTGCTTCAGGGCAAATGAAGACAACACAAATGAGGTAGACTCTGAAACCGAATATCTTACATGTGAACAATGGCAGATTGCATATGAATCGTTGTATGAAAAATATAAAAATATTAAATCTGAAAATAGGCATCTGAAAAAGAAGATGGAGCATCTTGTGCATGCTGGAAGTTCTTGTGAGAGTTGCCAAGTTCTAAAATCTGAAACTGAAAATTTGAAACATGAAAATGAGGTTCTTGTGTCTAAGATTGAATTGTTTGAAGAAGAAAGTTTATGCATGCGTGAAGACCATGCCATTTTCATCAAAATGCATGAAGACTTAAAGAGGGATCTAGAACAAGAGAAGCTAGAACGAATTGCATGTAATCTAGCCAAAGAAATGGCTGAAAACAAGATTCAATCATTAAAGCATGAGATAAATGAGTTGAAGGCTGCTCTTGCCATCCTTGGAAAAGAAAAAACATCACAATTAAAAACACGCACAACTCATTGGGCTCCCAGAAGTTCGTCTCCCTCCTTGTCCAACACACATGTGCATAATTCATCTATGAATGTGACTAGGAGGAGAAACAAGGATAGTCTTTGCATGCTTTTGTTGTGGAAGGTTGGGTCATGATATGTATGTTTACAGAACTCTGAAGTTTGATGATGAAAATTTTGCTAGAATGGGAAATAGAACATACATGTCTTATGTCTCTAACCATCGTGGACCCAAAACTTGCATAATTACTCTTATTATTTTTGCAGGTCTGTTTGAAAGCTCAAAGGAACAAATGGTATTTAGATAGTGGATGTTCTCGACATATGACAGGAAATAAGAAAATGTTCGTAGGTTGTATAATCCATGTCGTTCCTTCTTGTCACCTGGTGAGATTGGGTACAACCACGGGTTAAGTGTTAAAATATGTTCAATCTCTAATTAAAATGTGCTAATTCTAAAATAGACAAGTAATTAATTCCTAGCTTGTTTTGTAGAATCAAGTCTCTAGCTAGATGGCGGCCGAGCAAAATCAATGGTGTGAGATGGTTCAAGATTTGACTCAAGCTCTCCAACATGTGGCTCAAGATGGAGCAAATTATGGTGTGGGAGAATTGCATAGGAATTTTTAAGGACTGAATCCCCCTAGGTTTGATGGATCCACCGACCCTGACAAGACAGAACATTGGGTAAAGGAGGTTGAAAGGATATTCCAGATAATGCAATGTTCGGGCCAAGATAAGATCTTGTTGGCTACGTTTCAGCTAGAAAAGGATGCTAGGGCATGGTGGGAGTCCGTAGAAGTAACCTTGCCAGATAATCAAGTATTATGGGCAGAATTTTTAACATATTTTAATGATAAATATTTGTTGGAGAGAATTAAAGAAAGGAAGGCTGCAGAATTTACATCATTGAAACAAATGAGTATATCTGTAGCCGAGTATGAGGCCCAATTCTCAATGTTATCTCGTTATGCACCTCATCTGATTATGACCGAGAGAATGAAGGCTAAAAGATTTATGGACGGGTTAAGACTTCAACTTATCCCTCAGTTGGCGCCAATAGATATACAAACCTATCCGGAGATGGTTAAGAGAGCTCAACTATTAGAAGATGTCATAGAGATGATGAAAAAAGTACGAAGAACTGAGAATAGTACGAAGAGACCTAATGATAGCAATGGGTCATCTAATGGCAAGAAGATAAAGGGAAGAGATAGGCGGGACGATGTGCCGCAAAAGAAGTGTAAACATTGTGAGAAAAGAAATCATTGGTCGCAGGAATGTTGGTGGAAGTTAGGTGTATACCTTCATTGCGGAAGCAAGGACCATAAGGTAGTAAGTTGTTCTCTTCTAAAGGATCAACCTCCACAGGCTAAAGACCATGATGAGGCACGACATCAAGGAAGGCTTCAAGTTTTAAACGAACCAGCTGATGGAGTAGTGAGAGGTACCCCTTAACCTTAAGTTAGCCCGCTTCATCACCTTCGTGAGACATAGAGTCTGAGTTGTGAAAGAAAACTGCACGTCGATCACCAGAACTAATAACAACTTAATACTCTGTACATAAATTTTCAAGTCACTTTTCTCTTCTAAATTGTTGAACTATTTACAACTCATTATGTATTTACACCGGAGATATTCATATTTCTTAGTGTGGGCGGCTGGCATGCCGGGGCATGGGTTTGGGTGGTACACGCTCACAGTCCACGGCGGGCACACTAAGAGTGGTGTGTGGGTCTGGGCTCTCGTCTCACTGGCCGACGGGCAACCAAAGATGATACAAAATTAGTAAAGAATGCAACTATCCAAGGAGGTACTAGATGCTCACCTGGCCGGTGTGAAAACACTGATCCTGATCGGAGACGTGGGCGAGCGGGCAAGCGTGGGTTCCTTGCACGCTGTGCCAGTGTAGCTTCAACCTGTTTTAAGGGATTACAACACTACTTCCCTAGTAAGGGGGTTGAACAAGGGGAGGGAAATCAAATGGGTACAGTCAAACACTACCTCCTGCGGGGAGGGGCTGTAAGCCGGCCAGGCAAGGTTGGGAAGAAAACTATGCTATAAGCCTAATGGAAGAAGCACGACGGTTCTGCCAGCTTTCTGGAACGGCTTGACAGGTAGCCACGGTCGGCGCTGCCATGGGCTCTCCTAAACTTTGTTGTGGATGAAACCAACGCCAAAACCTCCAGTGTTGGCCCAAGAGGACGTCAAAATTTTTGGGGATTTTCTTATCGACAACCACAGTTGGGGCAGGGTCGGGATCAGGACTGCTTGACACTGAATCTGACAATTCCTGGGTCGCTGCTGCTAGAAGGAGAGTCTGTCACAATTGCTCCTGTGCTCCAAAGAGGATGAGGCTAGGGCCGTTGCATTCGTGGTTGAGTACTCTTCGAACGGAGACCCACAGGGTTGCTAGCGGAGCTTGGAGCGGATGGCGAGATCCCAAATAGTAACAAGGTGTCAGATCAATCCCAGAGGGAACTGTTCCAGCGCGCCCTAGGGAAGAAATTTGGAACTTACTGTTCTGGGATCTAAATGGGGTCCTACTTCTTGGTGATGGAAGAGGACTCGAAGGGGAAGTCTTCAGCCAAGCATCGCTCCAAGATCTTCACGGCGTTGGTCGTGGTAGCCTCTGCAAGTCATGGTTGGGTGTCTATCAGGGAGGAACTGCACAGTCCGCTAGTGAAGACTCTTCTGGGTAGTCACGAAATCAGATGATGGCGAGACCACCTCCGTTGCGAAGTAGACTAGACGACGCTTTCAATGGTACCTCTTGTGCTCCCAAGGGTTTCAGGATGAAGAAGTTACCAGTGCTGCAAGTTGCTGGAGTTCTGTAAGTCTTCAGCTGAGAATAGGTTCGCCGATGCAGATCCGAATGAGCATGAAATGGGGCGGAGGGGGTTTGGGAGTGACCCTAGGCTGTTAGGGGGTCTGGGAGGGGGCAAACCAAGGTGAGAGATTCAATCACTGCTGCGAAGAGAGAGAGAGAGAGAGAGAGAGAGAGAGAGAGAGAGAGAGACCCGTCCTGTGACTCAATCCGAGTATAAGCACGGAAGAGCCGACTACCTGACTCATTGCCGATTTCTCAACCATGCATGGTCCTACACATCCCTCGCTAGGGACGCCCGCGAGCTAGAGTCCTAGGGCGCGTGTCCATCCCGCATCACTATGTCGACCCTCTGTTCAAGCAGAAGCCTTACAACCTATTACTGGCATGGGGCAGCCCAATGCATTGACGCAAATCCACCCAACGTTGATGCACTCTGTCTTCCCTGTAATACTAACTCAGCCTCTTTTCACCAGATAGTTTGTTGCATAGTCCAAGTGGCTTTACCATTATTCTTGGCAGTACACATAGCCTCATGGGTAGGTGCCCCACACAAATTGTTTATCAAACTCAGCCAAGGAGCACTCCCCCTCAAAACATGCATACTATGCTGAATAGAACATGATGGCTATTTAGTGATTATGCAATATGTACAAGAAGGTTGACATGCAAGTAGACTTGAATCAATCCAGTGACTAATGATACTTGGCGGAGGTTTGTCCTCACGCATGGGGAGAGTGCCCTGACAGGCTTAACCTGTCTTTCTACAGCATACCATTTGATATACCATACAGTCATGCGATGATATGCAATGCAGCATCCTTATTTCAATGAACAAACTCCCCCTTTGTAAAAGTAGTCAACAAAGAGTAGTATGTTTTAATCTAGGTGAACCAAGCAGGATTCAAACGTTGACATCAAACGAGATAAACACATCATCAAAAGCAATTTGACACAACAATAATTCAAACAGGATCATGAAGTCTACACAGTCTAAGCTCCCTTCTCAAGGTGCTGAACCTATCATTGTTGAGAGGCTTGGTGAAAATATCTGCAATTTGATTTTGTGTCAACGAATATCAATTCAAAGTTCTTTCTATTGACTTCATCCCGCAAGAAGTGATGTCTTATTTCAATATGTTTGGTCCTAGAGTCTGGATTGAATTTTTTGCCAAGTTTATAGCACTAGTGTTATCACACAAAATGGGGACACACCTGAGATTGACAAGGTAATCTCATATTTGGTGTTTTATCCAAAGCACTTGGGTCCCGCAACTCCCCGTAGTGACACATTCTACCTCGACAGTGGAGAGGGTAGCCGAGTGTTGTTTCTTGGACGCCCAAGAAACAAAACACCCTCCGAAGAATTGGCAATACCCACTAGTACTTTTTATATCCAATTTGTAAACAACAAAGTCAGCATCTGAATAAGAAACGGAGGCATGTTTCTCCAGGAATCCTAGTGGAAACTCACTCAAACCCTAGGGATGACTACATGGGACTACATGGGTACAACTAGCCAGGCGACCATGTGGGAATCCATGATTCGCGAGGACTTATAGAGGTTACCGATTGGAAGGAGCTAGTTACACCCGAGTGGGAATCCCCAGGTGAAGAGCTTAATCCAATGCGAGGGTGTTCCTACGAGTGTGATGCCGGCTCTTCTTAAGCCCACCTATGCATTAACCTGCAGATAATGCCAAATAGATAATATATGCAAAACAAACTAAACAACAAATCAAAAAATAGATTTGAACGATGCTAAACAGGAGGCGGTCAAATTGTTGGCCATTGAAGGACCTGGGCGGCTAGGGCGATGGCCGTCAGGGGGACTAGGTGGCCAGCTACTAGGCCATTTGGTCAGGGTGGGCGGCTAGCTTATGGGCCATCCAAAGGTCTAGGTGGCCAGAGTCTGCGCCGTTTACAGCAAGGCCTAGGCAGCCACTGGTCAGGTCGCCCAGGTGTTTAGGTGGCCAAAAGTTTGGCCTTCTTCTACCCGCGAACAGACCTAAACTAAATACATAGAACAAGTGAACATGGGCTCTTAATCCTTGGATTTTTGACACCTGGGACTTACAGTGGGCTGTAGTGGGTCCCACCATTATCGCCAGAAGGTTGTAGGCACCGGAAAGGGTGTAGGATCTCCCCACGATGGGGTCGTGCGCCTTTCTTCCCGAACTGTACTACTGCGGCCTACAGTGCATGGGTTAGAAATATAGAAATGGGATGATCGCTAGAGACTATTACCTGAGCCTCACAGGGTGATGATCATGTGGAATGCCTTCAAATAGGGAGTTTGGAAGAACCTGACTTCTCGATGCTCTGCCGGCCAAGGATGGAGAGCTCTGCAATGTCCCGAGATGCTAAAAATCCTGCAAACAATCACAAAAGCCCACGAACACAAAGGAACAAACGCTAATTAGCTCTGAAAAGTGCAGTAGAAGTTCTAAACAACGCAAAAGAAGGGAAGAAATGGGGGCGTGATTACCTGGGGATGTATGGGAAGGGGGGATGGTCGAGACTTTTGACCACCTGCCTTCCTGTTTGTTTAAAATGTAAACCTCCTATAATAGGATCTACGGGGTTATTTTATGCAAGGTTTGTCGGCTCGATCATACCGGTCGTCCCATTTTTCTACCAGGATGGGACAGTACGGTACCGTCCCAATCTGTACCATAAGGTGCAAAGAACCTTTATATATATAGTATATGTAAAATAATACAAGTAAACTCTTATCTTAGGAAAGCTACTGTGATTCACAATTAATATAACCAAGTATATGAAAATAGCACTAAAAACAGGGATAAAACTTAGTTAAGTAGGCTTATCATATAATGATTCAGGCCGTTCTGCATTAGGTTTTGAGTTAACCAAGACACAGAACTCAGAAGGGGTAAACGGTCTGGGGACGACCGTTTCGCTGGGCTTAGCGGTCTATCGTAGGGCCGCTAAGGAACGCTATGCGATCTGAAGAAAGATCGTTTGTGCATGTTTACCGATAACAGCAATTTAAACGAAATATATGCAAACCTAAGGCCAATAAATGCATGATAAAAACATGACAATGGTTAA
Source organism: Amorphophallus titanum (assembly GCA_024336825.1). NCBI lineage: Eukaryota > Viridiplantae > Streptophyta > Magnoliopsida > Alismatales > Araceae > Amorphophallus > Amorphophallus titanum. The sequence goes on along the minus strand of JANBPO010005583.1, from coordinate 193,809 downwards.
ATATGGCCTGATAACACCATATTAAAACATGGAGATGCATGGGTTAAGTAAAATAAACTAGAATTATCATTTTTCTTGTTTAAGGGCTAGGTTCATGCATGCTATGATGTCTTACATGCATAATCAAGATAAAACACCAATTACTCCGTGTATAAAGCATGAAATTAAATGCAAGAAGAGGACTTTTATCCTGAACATCATGTTTAAGCCGTTCATGAGATAACTTACCTTTGTCTTGCTTCCTAGCCTTGGAATTTCTGACTGAATGTAAGCCCTAGTCTTGCACGTTTAGTGCTAAACCAGTGATTTCTTGCCCCTCTATCTCTTGATTCTCCTAACCCAAAAACATAAAAATTGAAGGGTAGATAGAAGACACAAAGGGGAATAAGAAGTTTTAAAGATACTTCTAAATACCTCATTTTGGACTTCTATTTCCCTGATCTTCTTGGGCCCCTTGCACAGGTTCCTGGGTCACTTGTGCAGAATCAGCAACTTTGCTCACCCCTTTCTCCCTGCTGGCTTGATCTCCGAGGATGAGATTTTGAGGGAAGTTAGACCTTAGTATTATAAACAAAATCTTCTAAAGAATGTACCTCTAATTTTGCCTTCTTACCTTAGTTCCTTGTGGGCCAAAAGTAAGGGTCGCACAGGTTGGTTCTGGGGTCTATTATAGGGTTAGCTAGAGTTTCAAAGATTTGGACGACTTTAAAGTCCTAATTAGGTCACCAATCTGATCCTAGTATATTCTAGCATCTTCTAATTGATAGATTGCATCAATCCCTAGAGATTTAGCCTAAAAAATAGAGTTTTTATGTGATCTAAACTGTTCGCAATCGGACTCTGGTATGCCGGTCCAATATGAGACTGTTTTCAAGGCCAGGCGATCACTCGATAGACCGCTTTTGGTCTTAGGCGCTGAATTTCAAACTAAATCAAACTCTCCAATGAATTATCCCCTTTATTTATTTAATAAGCCAAAACCCCTAATGAAATCAAATATTTTCAAAATCCCAACAAAAATCAAACAAAAATCAAATATTTTCAAAATCCAAAAAATACCATCATCTTGCATTGCATGCATTGCATTGTTTCATTATATTTCCGCCTACTTAATAAGGCTCCACCCCTTGACCAAATATCAAGAATAGGTCATTCTCTAACTTGCTACAGGCAAGGGGTTGAGCCTAAGAATAGATCTAACTTATTTTTTTGTTTAAGTGTGTGCAGACGCAGGTTCAATCACTCAAGATTCAAAGCTCGCAGGTTTGCTATTTCTGGTCTTTTTGCGGTCTAAGGTTAGGCCGCCAATCTCTACTAGCGGTCTACATTTAGACCGCTTTCCTCTCCCGAAGGCTGAAAAATCTAAACTCTCAGAAAACTATCCCTAGCGGTCTTACCTTAGACCACTAGTCCCATTCTGGCGGTCTACTATGTGACCGTATGAATCTCCCGAGAGTAGTAAACTCTCAATTTTTTCCTGGGTGGTTTCTCTAGCAGTCTATCATTAGACCGTTAGTAGTGTGTAGCGGTCCTAATCTAGGCCGTTTATCAGACAGAAAACTCTATTTTAAGCTATTTTGTCCACCCACACAAGTTCAAAGAATCATCCATGGCACATATCTCGACTCAACATTCTTATTCCATTCAATTAAGCTTATTGAACATCATTCAATGGATAATTTTGAGTACATTAAGAAGAAAAGCTTAAATTACACCCAATTTTCTATCTGCACGAGGCCAGATCTTGCGCAATTCCTTCACATAAGCATGGTATTCCTCTTCGTCCTCTGCCACTTCTGCTGGCAAAGCACACACCCGGCTGACCTCCCACATGGTCAACGTGCTCCACACTGATCTCTCATCCTCTTTTGTCCCGATCTTCCTAGCTTGAAGAGGAGGGAAATGTGATAGTGCAGGAACCGAAGTACGGGGCAGCCCAACTTGAAGATAGCACCGGTGAGGGTTGTAGATCGCCAAGGTAGTGTCCCCTACTAGCTGCAGGTCCAGGACCGATCGCTGAGGTAGTCTAAGGGTAGTGCTTCGAATAGCCCTTGGTCGCATCACAAATTTTTCATTTGGCAAGGTGTTGAGGTAGAGGTGTCAATCGTCCCGTGTCTTCTTATCCACCGTTCGGCACTCAACCTATGGAGAGAACCCAAATACGCCTCTTGTGAAGAATAGAGGGTGGCTCCCGAATATCCGGCTGGCTGAAGGTATGTCCTCCTTGGGTAGGAACTTAAGTCTCACTCCCATCCAACACTCAAGGACGATCATTGAACTCTTATTTTCATCATCTTCTCCTCTCTACCCCAATCCGCAAGCCCCCGATCTTCTTCTCATCTAGATCCTCCAAAATTTCCCTCTTCTCACACTCCCAGGCCTCAACCTATGTCCTTTCATCTTGATATTGGGACATCTCCCGATTCTTCCCCTCTGGTATATCCAGATTATGCTTCTGATTCATCCCCGACCCTGTCAGGTGATTCTAATTCTCTTTCCTCGACCATGTCTGGTGATTACCATTCTTCTCCTCTGACCTTGTCGGATGCCCGCAATTCCTCTTCTCTGACCATGTCAGATGATCTCTCCTCCTCTTCCTCATCTTTGCAGCAGTCCAATCATGGTCTTTCTATTCCTTTTGTTTCACCCTTTCAGGGTCGTTCACCTTTTTCATGCAATTTTTGAGGCTTTAGCCCACCTTTATCTCAGTTAATTTTTGTTTATTCTGTATTTGGTTCCTTGTTATCAGGGCTTTTGTGTCTTAATGAGGGATTTCTAGTGCTCGTCTCTCTTCCTTTTTATCCTCATTTGTCAAATTTGGTGTCTGCCACTCCTTCGTGTAGAGGAATCTTCAATCATTTGCTATCCTTTCATCTTGGTCGTGTCAAAGTAAAGAAAACGAAGCTCGTGATCAAGCTCTCACTTCAGGAGGTCAGTTTCCACGTTATGGATTTGCAAAGGCATGTTTATTTCGTGCAAGAACATGTTATCATTATTATCACTCTTATTTATTCCTACACATGGTCATAATGCTAGTTCCTTAACATGTTGAATGGCTTAGTTAGGCTTTATTTAATCAAGTCAAAAGGAGTTCAGTTCTACAACACCCTTAGGTTGGTGATAACTCTGTGCTGGGAGCCTTAGTTTCTTTCCCTGATCGCTGAGGATGACCCTTAAGCATGGGTTTTTCACACACTTCACGACGAATCATAGTCGATCTCTTTTAAGGAACATCATTACTGCTTTGGCCATGCTTAGGATGCACAAATGTCTTTTCTCTTCTCTGCTCGACCGAGTGTAGGGGCAAGAGATTGATGGATGAGATGACCAACCTAGGTGTTCCCCAATACGGAAGAAGTCTCAAATAGGGGTAGTCTTGACCCTCAAAAGAATGAGCTTTCGTGATTTATCTAGCCAATAAGGGCTGTTATCTAATCGAAGCTAAAGAGAAATCAATGCAAAATTATGAAAATTAAAGGCATGACAAGAGTGGCAAAGCCCCGCGAGACGTCATGAGCCCGGTCGTATGCGTGCCCAAGGGTCCTAAAAATCAAAGACACAAAGTCCCAGCGCAACAGACTATCGCCCTCATGAACATAATGAAAATTACACTTTAATAATTTCTATACAGCTGCAACAAGTCTCCGCGAGCCCTCTTCTTCAAGCTTTTGCCTACGGGTTGAAAAGCCAGCCACCTAATCTCTTGAAGTTTGATAAGCCACGGGCGTGTGTCCTAAGACTCAATAGACAAGGAACAAAACCAAACAGATGCATACCATATAGTAAATTTTCACAAAGAACCGAAGGCTTTCATGGATAGCATATATATACAACCACACTCATTTTTCTGTAGCAAGTTCTAACGTATGAATATAAAGCAAGAAGGTAAATAAGGAAACACTTCCATTTTCTGGGGCTCAGATTTTTAGAGGCCTGCAGGTCGGGTTTTATTAAAATCACCTAGCTACAAGTAGCCATCCATTTACACCAGCCTCACACAATCCAATTATTTCATTTGCACAATCTAAAACCCCACCCACATGAATCTTTTAAATCATCTAACTGGGCACATTGCTGGACATGCATTTGATTCACAACACAAGGAGTTAAAACCCTCTACAGTCCAAAGGTGCGGGTTAGCCCATGGATGGCCCAACACATTGACCTACAGTCTTGATCAATTGTACAGGATCGGGGGCCTTACCCTACCTTCCACTAGATCATCGTCCGGCCTGGCTTCTGGATATAACTACCTATCCGTCCTCGGACAAGGGTCACCCAGGGCAGACGCTTACCCAGTGCCCTACCCTCCTTACGGTGGCACTGTCCATGTGCTACATTTTATTATATCTTCACTTTTCTTTCCTTAGAACCACTTTAAACGCACAATGTAGAATTATGAATATCTCAACTAAAGTTCACAGCCAATCAGAAAAGAAGCAAATATAGTATGCAGGTCGTAATATACTGCTAGGTGCAGTTTACAGTCTCTATCGTGCATGTTCACTACTCCCTTTACAAGCACATTCAATTTGTATGCCAAAATAGATTCAAAATAAAAAGACTAACAAATGACATATGTTAGGTTTCGAACCAATGTCTACCTGTGTCAAAATATCCTACAGTCATGATCCTGCTCTCCCCTCTCCGCTGCCACCAAGAACGGTCGTCGGAGGCCTGCTTCCTACTCCAAAAGGGCTGTCTGCCCTTTCAAAACCTCCTACTTCCTGCCACGTCAGTAACTTCTCTACTGCCTCTCCTCTTTTCTTTCCCTCTGCTCCGTTCTGGACGCAAGGCTCTGCTCTGCTAAGGTGCAGCTAAAAATGTAAAGGGACAGCCAGTGGGGGTGTTCAGGCCTTAAATAGGCAGCTCTTCAGCCTACCTAGAAGATGCTATGGTTATATGATTTAGTATTGATGGTATCAGATTGATTGTTAGTGATGTCTTAATTTATTGCGCACTCTGTCGTTGTCAAAATTCTTAATGCTCTGATTGACATGATAGAATACAAACTCGTCGAGCTCTCTGGGTTCCTTCCGCGCTCGGGGCGTGACACTAAGCCTGCCAGTTACCATCGGCACCCCACCCAAAATCGTTATAGTTATGGTAGACTTCATCGTGATCAAGGGAAGGACGGCATACAATGCTATCTTCGACAGAGGCATCCTCAGCTGGACGAAGGCGGTGCCCTACACATATCACCAAAAAATGTAGTTTCCTACCAAAAGTGGCATAGGGGGAGTCCGAGGTAATCAGGCACTGTCTAGAAGGTGCTATAATATCTCGGTCGAAGCCATAAGGTTGGAAGGGAAGAACAAGGGGACAGGGGGAACCGAGGAAGGACCAGCAACGTCCGAGCCTGATGGCAAGTTGCTAACGATCTTCCTGAAAGATAACCCCACCCTAGGAGTCCAGATCGGAGCCAATCTCCCGTCTGATGTTCAGGAGCAATATAAAAACTTCCTTTTTGAGTACATTCATGTCTTCGCATGGTCTGATGAGCAACTTCATGGAATTCCCAGAGATATTGTGATGCACAAGCTCAACCTCGACCCCCCAGAGAAACCCGTGTAACAGCGCAGAAGAAAGCATGTCCCAGAGAAACATGTGATCATCAAGGAGCAACTCGCCAAGGGGAAGGAGGCTGGCCTCTTCCACATGGTCCTCTACCCGACGTGGCTCGCCAATGTCGATCTGGTATCCAAAGCTTCGGGAAAATAGTGAATGTGCATGGGCTTCACCGATCTCAACAAGGCCACACCGAAGGACTGCTACCTGCTGCCGAGCATTGACCAGCTCGTCGATTCAGCCTCTAGCAACGAGCTGCTCAGCTTCTTGGATGCCTACTCTGGCTACCATCAGATCCAGATGGACCCATAGGATATTGAGAAGACGGCTTTCATCACCGACTCCGGTGTGCACTGCTACACCCGGATGCCTTTTGGGTTGAAGAACATCGGGGCGACATACCAGAGGCTGGTCAACCAAATCTTCCAGCAACAACTCGGTCGGAATATCGAAGCCTACATCGACGACATGCTCGTCTAGATGCCAAAGGCCGAGGATCTTCTTACCGACCTAGCCGAGACCTTCGGCACCCTCCTCAAGTATAGCATGAAGCTCAACCTCGCCAAGTGCACTGTCAGAGTCAGATCAGGGAAGTTCCTTGGCTTCATGGTGACTGAGCACGGGATTGAGGTAAACCTCGACAAGGTCCAGGCCATCCTAGACATGCGGCCACCTACTTGCATCAAAGACGTCTAGCGTCTTACTGGGCTCATAGCCGTACTCAACCATTTCCTCTCTCGGGCGACCGAACGATGCTTACCCTTCTTCAAGTTGTTGAGAGGACCTAAAATGACATCCGCTACGTTCGCCTGGGACGAGGAATGTCAGAAGGCTTTTGAGGAGCTCAAGGAGTTCCCAATCTCACCCCTGGTACTATCAAAGCCAGTTCTGGGTGAAGCATTGTGCCTGTATCTCTTGGTGACTCCTTCACTGTAAGCTCAGTTTTAGTCTGAAATGATGCGGGAATTGAGAGGCCAGTCTATTACACTAGCAAGGTGCTCAATGAAGACGATAGGAGGTACCCTGTAACCGAGAAGTTCATGCTAGCATTGGTTACCTCAGCCAAGCACCTCCGACCTTACTTACAGGGTCATTCCATCGTCGTGCTGACCGGTGAACCACTGAAGAAGATTCTTTCTCACCCTGAGGCCTCAGGGAGCCTCATCAAGTGGGCCATCATGCTCGGGGCCTATGACATCTCTTACCTCCCCCGCGTGGCCATCAAGGGACAGGCCCTAGCGGACTTCATCACAGAGAACACGGTCCCGCTCAAGGAAGAACCTTTGTCGACACAGGGACCCATCTGGGACCTGTTCATAGACGGATCATCCAACTCGGTTGGCAGTGGTGTTGGCGTGCTCCTCAAGTCGCCCGAAGGAGCTGAGCTGCAGTATGCCTTGAAGTTCAACTTCCAAGCGTCCAATAACACTTTTGAGTATGAAGCCCTCATTTCGGGGGCCAGGATGGCGCGCCGACTAGGGGTCGAGCGGGTCAGAATCCACACTGACTCCCAACTAGTCGCTGGCCAGGTCAACGGTGATTATGAAGCCTGGGAGGCGTCGATGATCCAATACCTTCAGATGGTTCGAGGGTTAGCCCAGCTATTCGAGAGCTTTGAGGTAGTCCGTATAGCTTGGGAACAAAACTCCCGCGTGGACGTCCTCTCTCGCCTGGCCTCCTCCCTCGGATCGGAAGGCACTCGATCGATCTTCCTCGAAGAGCTAGAACAACCGAGCATCAAGTACGAGCTCATGATCATTGACCTAGCTACACTGTGCGATTGACGGACCTCGTACCTATCTTGGCTCTGGGACTCTCAAGAGCCCCCCGACCCTCGGGAGGCTCGAAGGCTGAAGTATCAAGCTCGGCACTTCATCCTCCTAGACGACACCTTATACCATAGATCTTTCTCCGGCCCCCTTCTAAAGTGCATCAATACTGATGAAGCCGCTCAAGCAGTTCAAGAAGTACATGAAGGTTTTATCACCCTGAGGCCTCAAGGTGCCTCGTCAAGTGGGCCATCATGATCGGGACCTATGACATCTCTTATCGCCCCCGCGTGGCCATCAAGGGACAGGCCCTAGAGGACTTCATTGCAGAGAGCACGGTCCTGCTCAAGGAATAACCTTCGTCGGCACAGGGACCCGTCTGGGACCTGTTCGTAGACGGATCGTCCAACTCGGTCGGCAGCGGTGCTGGCCTGCTCCTCAAGTCACCCGAAGGAGCTGAGCTGCAGTATGCCTTTAAGTTCAACTTCCAGGCGTCCAATAACGCTTCAGAGTATGAAGCCCTCATTTTGGGGGCTAGGATGGCGCACCAACTAGGGGCTAAGCGGGTCAGAATCCACACTGACTCCCAACTGGTCGCTAGCCAGGTCAATGGTGATTGCAAACTCCAGCGCGATTGCTCAACCTATACACAGAAGTACGACCGATGTCAGCACTTCAACCACCTGGTCCATCAGCCTGCCTCGGAGCTCGTTACTCTTACCGAACCATACCCCTTCGCTCGGTGGGGAATCGACATCCTCAGGCCATTCCCTATGGCTAAGGCCCAAAAGAAGTTCGTCATCATCGCCATCGACTACTTCACAAAGTGGATCGAAGCTAAAGCCACCGCCAAGATCACCGAGTCAGTTGTATGGAGCTTTGTTTGGAAGTCGATAATCTGTCGTTACGGCATCCCCCGAGTGATTGTGAGTGATAACGGTCGGTAATTTGATTCTCACTATTTCAGAGAAAAATGTGCCAACCTCGATATTCGTAACCACTTCACTTCGGTTGCCCACCCTTAGGCTAACGGTCTGGTCGAAAATACCAATAAAACTATATTAAAAGGCATCATGACTAGGCTCGACAAAGCCAAGGGAAGTTGGCTTGAGGAATTACCGAGCGTACTGTGGTCACACCGAACAACTCCAAAGAAAAACCTTCACAACATGACCAAACAACCCCTGTTATAGCTCATATCAACCAGGGGTCTTAAAGGAAGATAAAACAACTAAGTGTAAGTTAAACGGATCCCATGTAATTGGTCTGTTAATGAACCTACAAATCTAACACACAAAAGCACAACAGAAAGTTTGGGAAGATTGGGAAAGGCCAAGACGGGGCACCCTTGGTACGATTCACCCAGAAATACTCGGTCTTCCACCCCTTATGCAAAGAGTCTCGGGGGGAGAGAGTGACACGACTCTTACCCCTCCGGGCTATGAGGAAAAAGAACCCCTTCCTGGCCTGTGCATTCTCCTTCAACTCATAGAAGGCATTGAAGAGATCGATGGTGGGAGTTATCTTGCACTTCCCACATGGAACAATGAAGGAATAGATGAAGGCAAAGGAGTTGGAGACTAATTGGACGGGAGCCAGGTGGAAATGATTCAGCAGTTTCACAACAAATGAAGGGGGATACGAAAACCAAACTTCCAGGCCAGGGCATAACTACATAAGGAGTCAGAGCATGTGCTAAGGCTCGACTCGTGAGGTTTGGGAAGAGAGAAATTGTACCGCCACGGCACCCAGTACTGGTTATGGAGTCCGTAATCCCTTCGACGATGAGCTCGCTGCGAGAATGAAGGCAAGAGACGCATGCACGATGCTCCCTACGTGTTGTTCGGCCTCACCGCTGTTTGGAGATTCCGCTTGCTCAGCCATGGAAGAAGAAGAAGAAGAAGACGACCGGAGGAGCGAATTGGAAGAGGGAGCCGGTGGAGGAAGTGGCCGAACGGCCTCAGCGGTGGTTGTAACAAGATCTGCGAAGGCCGCGGTGATCTCTTCACCCCTTCGGAGTTCCTCCTGGGACATGAGGGGACTATCCGGACAGCGGAGCGAGAATGGAGGTGAGAACTCAGAGGCACAAGGGCGCGAAGTTCAAAAACAAAGGTAGAAGGGGGGCCCTATCCCATGAGAGGCGGTATTTATAACCGCAGATGGTTACGCAAGTCTCGTCACACCGCCCCGAGGCACCTCAGAAGGCGAAATGCCAAAAGCGATGGTTCGAACCGGCGCGTGTTCCAGGGCAAAGGGTGCAATAATCACTCCCGTCGTCAACATGCATTTGGGCAACCGCACTCGTGGACCCAGTTGTCGCGCTAGGGAAACGTGTGGCAACAATTCCCACCCTTGCCAACACCCGAGACAAACCTTATTCGTCGAGTCTGCGCCTGGCTCGGGAGTAGGGGGGCAAGTGGAGAGGGGTAGATTCACGGGCTATTGCTTTATAGCCCAACCCAATTTAAACAGATATGATGAAATAACAACTTAGAAACTCAGATATGTTAAATCAGAGATTGGATCTATCAAAATCTACCACCATCATAGTTCTTCGGTATTAGGCAGAGGTGTGAATCCGAAGATTCTGCTCACGTAAAGTGTTATCGTCATGACAAGATTGGCCTTGTCAATTCAAACCCACCTTTCGATATAGTAAAGATCTATTACTAAAATGACAGATTATACTAGATCTGAAAGATCAAACGCAGAAGAAATAATATGCACGAATGATCACATAGAATGGGGGTAGAAGAAATAGACCAAACCACACAATAGACAAGGATTTTTAGGTGGTTCGGATGTAACACCGGTAACCTACGTCCACCCCTCACCAAAACTCGGTGAGGCTTCACTGCTGAAAAATCAACACAAGGATAAATCTCCAACACAGAGCCAAGCTCCAACAATACGCAGGTCGACGCCTGCACACACACGGGGAGCAACTTCCCCACGAGGAGAACTCTCCTCACTTTGTAGACACAGCAGTAATGGAGACGAACCCCAAACACTCTGGACTGTGGTTCTGAAATCCCCCAGCTCACATGCACATACTTTGGATCTAAATAGATCCCCACACACAAACACGGATTTGAAAGAGACCACACAAACACATGGATCTAAAGAGATCCCAACACACACTCAGATCTAAATAGATCTACACACACACATACACACACGAGTGTTTACAGATTACAAAGAACACACACTTGAATTTCACGGAACTTAGAAGAAGAAACATAAATAAAAAACTTCTGATTTAGGCTCTCCCTGAGTAGATGATGCAGATCTTGGATGAAGCTTGCTTCTCCACTTGATTTCCAGTTGATTGGCTTGAGATTGATCTTGAAAAAACTTGAGATTTGATGAAGGGTTGCTGGACGGATCACTGTTCACGTAGGTGTTGCAACAGCTTTCTTTCTCCCCTTGATAGTCTCCCTTGAATCCTCTTGGTTGATTAGGGTTCATTGTCCTAAACATGTGTTTTTATAACACTTGGGTTGGTCAAGAGACATGCCAAGACATAGATCCACGTTTCCTGGCAGATTAGGGGGCTTTGGGACTCAAAAGTCCAAAAGAAATGGCTGCCCATGATGGAGAAAATAAAAGTCAGCAATTACTGCCTCGAAGGGTTCGGCCAGCCTAAATTTCCAGTCGGTCGACCGAACTCTGTAATGCTTGAGAATTTTTATTGCTGGAAAAATCGGTCGACTGATCTTGGGCCGTCAGTCGACTGAACTCTGTAACTCTACAGAGTTCCTAACTCTCCACAGACTAGGATAAGAGTGCCAAAAGACTTCAGCGGGTGAAAACCGATTGTTGTTCCCAGATAATTTCCCAGTGAAATATTAATGAATAAGGGTTCAGGAATTTTCCCGAACACCTTTAAGCTGTGGGCTGCCTAGCCCCTCCCAAGGCTCACTGAGCCCAGCCAAGGGTCCTAACCAGGTAGCCATGACCCGCGGTGCCATTAACAATTGATTGGGGTTAGCTCCGATCACTCAGTTGTGGATTTTGCCTACGTTCTACATGGCCACTCGGGCCAACCCAGGGGCGCCTCAAGGATAGGCCATGATGCGTGGCACCCAGCAACGAGGCCAGGATCTACCCCCAAGACACCTCCATCCAGCCTTCTAAGATCAAAGGTCAACTAATCTAGGTCAACCACAGGCTTTAGAATCCCGCAACACTCATACGTGGCCCATACAAGTGTGTCGGGAATTTCCCTGAACACTTTGTGGGCGAGCGTACCCTAGCCATTTTACAACAAGCTGAGGGCCGACCCGCGGCCCCAGCACTCTAGCAACATCCCGTGATGACCCTCCAGCAAGTTGGGACCACCCTTCGACCCTTAGATATGCGGCGACAAGCCATTTTTTTTAGTTCCCAGGCCAACCAGGGACTGCCTGTCAAGTTGCCATATTACGCGGCACGCACTGTGAAAGCCGGGCCCACATGCCGAGGAATCACTCTCTCAACTCTTATGAGCCCCTGCCATCAGCCCAAGGCCAAATCTAAGGCTCACCAGTCACTCACCCAAGTCAATCGGCAACCCGAGGTGTGTCAGGAAATTCCCCAAACACCTTGCGAGCAACAATAACAACATGACGTCCACAAGCCCCCACGGGCCAATCCCAGTGTCCCAGAGCCTCCCGTCCTTTAAAGGACACCCCCAGACGACTAAAGGAGACCCCCGATGGCCACACCTCGGGGCCACGGCTAACTTGAAGGGAGTTCACCCCGGGGAGGGTGAACGCCCTTGGGAAGCGCGCCCTCCTCCCAGCCCAGTGGCCCCATGGCCATCTCCCAGTCCCATTCATTCTCAGTTTGCCTAAGGTTGACCGGTGTACCGTGAGTGGGAGGATTCAGCGACAACGATGGAAGCACAAGGTCACACGTCGGGTCCATACATGCGCAGGCAATACCAGTCCAACTCCAGTATCCTACAATACCCAGTATCCTTTTGTCCTCTTGTAATTTGTAAAAGTAGAACAAAAATAGAAGAAAATAGGTTTTTATGGAGTGGGGACCACCCCCCCTCTCTCTCCATCTGCTCCACCTAACCCCCTAATTTTAAATTTTCATTCTCAGCTTTTAGACATACAACTTCTGATATCATTTTTTTCTTAATTTTTTATTTTCTGATTTCACTTTCTCATATTTCTGAAGCAGACGTTCATATAATCTTACAAGATCATCAAAATCAAAATCATCAGTTTCAGAGTTTACTTGAGAAGATGACTCATCCAGCTTATCACTACTGTGATCTCTAGCCACGAGGCACCTGATTTCATCTTTACATCGGCTGGCAGTTATCTTGTTGATGATCTCTATAGCACTCCAGCATTCAGAGACAAATGAAAATTGGTTAGCATTTATTGCCCTTTTTGTTAGTTCCAGGGCCTTTTGATTTTCAGCAAAGTTTAGCCTGTCTGAAGCATTCCATTGGGATTGATCCTCTGGAATGTCATACAGATTGTGTGAAATAAGCATCCAAAGATTTGAATCAACAGAGATGACATAGTCTCTGAACTTCCCAAACCAGTTATAGAACTCAGAACCAATGAATTGTGGAACTTCAGCCATTTAATCAAAATCAATTTCAAATCAGATTATGAACAGCAAACTAAGCAATTAAGACAAAATGCGTCAAAGTAGAGTCAGAACCAGATCTGCAGGTCGTTGGACCTTCTGTTGCAGACACCCGCACTGATACCAATTGTTAGATGCAATGGTATGCTCTGATACCAATGATTAGATGATAGAGTTGGAACAATCGTGGATCTAGAGGGAGGTGAATGGATCCCTTTAAAAATTTAGACCATATCAAAAAATTCTGATTCAAATGAAGTAAATTCACTCACTCAGAATACCAACGAACACTCAGTGTGTGAATGTCGTACTCAATCTAATCAACTGTTAACGATCACACTAGTGAAAGTGATCCAAATGAAAAATAATAAGTTCAAGCAGAACCACAAACAATCACACGACACCAAAACTTTTAGGTGGTTCGGTCCTCGAGACCTACATCCACCCCACACTCAAACCCGAGTGTAGCTTACTGTTGGCAAACAGCTTGAAGACTACTGCACATCACAGCTTGCATACAAACCGCTAGGCTTTACAGCTTAGCCAACCGCTAATACACAACTTGACCGCTGGGCATTACAGCTTCACCACCGCTGATACACAGCTTGACCGCTAGGCATTACAGCTTCGCCACCGCTGATACACATCCTGACCGCTGGGCATTATAGCTTCGCCACCGCTGATACACAACTTTGAAAGTATTTGAAAAAGAAATAGAATTAATCGATCCAAGAATAAGACAAGGATCAGGCGGCGGCCAAGAAGTCGGAAGCGGACGCTGGGAGATGGATCACCTACTTCTCTTCTACCTTCCCTCGTGATTTGAAGCTGAATTATGCCAGTTTGAGCGGATTTCATTTTATTTTGGTAAAATCATGCTTCGGGGGGTGTGCGGTGAGTTTGCCTTTCCCGGCGACAGTTCCCTGCCAAATTAGTATCATTGGAACCCCTGGCATCTTAGCGTTCCATTCCCGCCAATTTTATCGCGATTGGTTGTCATTTGGGACCGGTAGGAGCCCGGGAACCGATGTGACTCAATTAGGGTCGATTCGGTGGAATCGCCCATTTCTTGTCATTTTTGCATCTAATTGATCCCTTCCGGAGTGTGGAAGGCTTATTTCTCCATTAGGGTTGTTTCCCCTTCGTTTTAGAGTGAACAGGGCATGGAAAGGTCGAGTTCTGGTCGATCCCCTATTTTTCCCGTCATATCGCCTTAGCGGTCCTTCTAATGACTGTTTGTGTCCTCACGCAGTCCACTATGCGACCATTTGTCTTATGTCGGTTCAGGTCTTCGCGGTCATGCGATAGATAGTTTTCGCTGGCTAGCGGCCCATTGTTGGACCATTAAGCTCTATCGAGCGGTCCAATGTTAGACTGCTAGACTTATGTGGAACATCGGTTTGTCTAAGCGGTCTTACGATAGACCATATGGCTTGCTTTAGCGGCCCTATAGTCGACCGCTAAGCGTCGTTGGCTTTAGTCAATGGTTTTGAGTCGGTTCGGGCTAGCGGTCCTATCTCCGACCGTTGGCAGTCTTTAGCGGCCCATTAGTAGACCACTAAGCTCCATTTGACTTCGGTCAATGTTTTTAGTCAGTTTGCATTAGTGTCCTTAGCGGCCCATTTATAGACCGCTAGGCTCGTGAAATGGTTCTATTATAGACCATTTGGTGGTTTGACTGGTTAAGTCAGTTCGAGAGTTGACTGGGTCTAGCGGCCATTTATATCACCGCTACAGTCACCTCGCGGTCCATTCTATGACCATCAAGTGTCTGTGTTCTCTGTGTGTGGTTAGTGGTCCTTTAGCTAACTGCTTGGCTTACCTAGCGGTCAAGCGATCGACTGCTTATCCCTAGAGTGCTGTTTTCCCAATTGCCTTGGCTTGACCTTGTGGTTTGCCCGTTGTCCCGTGGATGTCTTTGATGTCCTATGAGGGCAATCACCATGTTATAAGGTAGCCGGGAGTGTGTTTATGTCGATTAATATTCTGTATTGCTTCAGAGTCGTTATTGGGTTTGGGTCAAACCGGTAAGATCCAGTGGTTAACAGCTGACCGTGTTAATGTATTTGAGATATTGTAAAGATTTTGTTAATTTTGCTGCGTAAATTTTAAATTTGTCATATCGCATGGAGGACAATTCAACCCCCCTTCTTGTCCGCTCGCCTACCCGGAGCCAACAGCCTGGCCTCCATCTTCAATTTCTGGCAGTGCCGATTGTAAATTGACAAAATCTTCGATATCATCTTGTTCAGCCTCCAGGACTTCTATATTTCCTTCATGTAAGGCCCAATTCAGAAGATGTCAGATTGACTTGACAGTGAAGCTCCTTGTTGCATTGTGGAACTTGAAGTGGGCGATGACTGATTTTTATCGACTTCATTTCTCGGGTGTTGAGGAACTTGTCTCTACTGAACACCACTGGTTGCCTTGTTCTCTTTGGCTTGGCCATGGAATATCTGGCCTTTTACTGCCAGATTGCTGCCATCTTCACCGTCTTGTTCTGGTGCCCCCAGTGGCAAAGCTACCTCTTGGGTGCATACCGGTGTCTGTTCTTCCATAGACCATTCTTGCTGCTGCATAGCTCAGCACTCTTCGAGGATGCGCTCGAATTCGAGGCTCTCCCGTTCCTCCTCGGGGTCCTCGATTTCTTCATTTGTGACTTCATCAAACTTGATCCCGGCTTGAAATGGAGCCTCTTCCAAGAAGATTCCCTCCCAGCATCTGCATTCGGTGACATCATCATGCTCCTCTAAGCCCAGACTATTGTTAAATAATAATGCACCCCCTGGTGTACTGTACTCTATCTCTTCGTTATTAATCGGGTAGTCGTCATAGACCACTCCCGGTGAGCTCTTAGTAGTGGAGATGGTAGAAATGACATCCACCTCTATTTCATAATATTCCTGGACAGTATACCCTAGGCCTGGGCTTCGAGTGATCTTCAGGAGTTCTTTATTAGTGTTGGGTGGGTACCACAATTTCTTGAATGCTTCTTTCTGGCTTAGAGGCTGAAGAGAGGGCACTTGCATCTTGGCAAAGAGACGTGATACTCGGTCAGTGGTGTAGTTCAAGCTCGATATTGGCACCATTCGGCTTGTGGACTCCTCAGGAATTATGCAGTCATCATCATCCTTCCTAGCATGTCCTCCAGCATAGAATATTATGGGTGACTCACAGAAGCGAGGGACTTCCATGGTCTTCAATGATTCCACCGTTTGGCATTTGAGGTCCAAACTGGGCTTAAAATGCCCTGATGGCACCTTAATACATTCAAATATCCTTTTTATATCAACTTCATTACCCTCAAGATAGGTGGGTTGTGGTGCAACCCTAGAGACGTCCCCTGTCTCGGAGATGTGAGAGACTTCTCGAGATTCAACGTAGCCCGATGTAACCTATGACCTTTTACTAGACCCACTAGCTAACTTCGCCTTTTGGGCCTAATTAACTGACCCACTAAGAACTAAATGCTAATAAGAAAGATATTACATCATAATTAAAAAGAGAAAAGCTTAAAATTAGACGGGCCAGGCCTAATGGGCCTTGGGATGGGAGCGACCTCTCTACCAACGTGGTCGGTCCACTAAGTTCCCACTTTGATGTCCCCATCACTTTTGTTATGGTTTTACTCTCGATTGTGCTTTGAGGTGGTTGTTTGGATGCCTCGTTGAGAGAGTGCTCAGGTGAACCTAGGATTTTCCTTCCTGCTAAGCTATTGTCAGACGAGCTTGATCTTTCTCATTCTGTTTGTGGCATCTTTCTGAGGTAAGCTTTGGAAGTGCTGTCTCAGTGAAGCCTTGTCCTGTGTCTGCTTATGTGTAGACTGTATTTATTTTGAACCTGATCTGCTCTTGTTTCGACAGTGGCCTGGCTTTGGACCCAGTTTGTGTGTTGGAGGTCATTGTGCACTGTGTTTGGCGTGCTGTGTTTGGCGGCTGTTGTACTGTGAAGGTTCAGTAATTGTTTCAGGGTGTAAGGAGAAGCTGAGATTGGTATTCTTGGTGGCTTGTGCTGTGGCTCTTAACATGATGATTTACACTATGGCGACTTGTGATCACCTATTAGTAGGATCGGTACTGGAGGCGTGGTACATTACAGTTCGTGAGTTGCGATGATGTCGAGAGGTGTGCTGAGATGTAGATGCCGAGTTGTTTGTTTTACCTTGTGTCTTGTGTAGAGTGCGCAGCGGAAGCGTGTGGGTTATGCCCTATTGGTCGAGGATCGTTGGTTGGAAGATTTTGGCTAGCCGCGAGGATTGTTGTCTCGATGTGTCTTCGTCTTGGTTGTATGTGCCTTGATGTTGTTGGTTGTAGTGCCGTTGCTTGTGGCATTGTGGTTGTTGGCATTGGTAATTTTGAGAATTGGGAAAATCTATAGGCAAATATGTTGATTGAGTACCCTTTCTTTATTTGCATTTCCTTGGAAGTTGTGCTCTCAAGACGTGATTGTGGTCCTAGAGATGTATTTTTCTGAGAGTTACTGTGGGTCCTTGTTGGTAAGTTGTGTGTGGCTAGTTTCTTTTTAGCCATGTGGTCAGCTGTAATTGTGCCTTGATGTGACCCAGTTTACAGTTGTGTCCCATGGTTTTGTGTTAAGAATGGAGCCGGGATTCTACAGTGTTGTTGAGGGTGTTTGTTGGTTGTGTTCAGCCTTAACTATAGAAAATGAGAATAACTGGATCTGGTACCTTAAAAAGGATGTCAAAAATACATGACCCAATGTCTGTGCATATAGGGCTCGATCTAGTCCTGGGAGGAGCACCCGAAAGTACTTGTGTCATGGGAGCCATTATTGATCACAGTGTGGCATTGCACCGAAGTGCATGACTTGCTTGATTGACATTCCACAACTCGTACTTGAATTGTACTTGACTTGACATGACATGACTTGCATGGCCCGAAACGGGTATTTTACTTGAGTGATAATGCGATAGCCAATTCTTGACATGACTTGATAAATGTACATGCTTGGTCATCTCGATATATATATGTTGGCATGAATTCTTGAAAGACTTGCTAGTTCACTCAATTATCTCTTGCTATACACTCTCTAGTGTCGTTTTATGCGAACATGCATAGCTTTACTTGCATTCATGTAACATGTAATTTACTTAAAGCAAGCTAGCTCTTGAGATATAATTCCTACTGAGCGTTTGCTCACCTAGTATTTTCCCCTATTTTTCAGGTAATTCCGATGATGAAGATCATTCAGACATGGATGGACATGAGTGGAGAGCGTAGAGCCATTCCAACCATCAATGCTGTTATCTAGTCTTATCTTTTCTACTTTCTTGAGTCATCCATTATAATTTTCTTTTATTGAGTCCTAGCTCTCATTAAGAGTTTTGTAATAGAAGTAATTTGAAGTTATGATGAATAAAAGACTTGGTTATTTCTATTTGTGCGTGCTCTGTCTATGTGTGTTGAATAGACTTATGCTCTGATTGACATGATTGAATATAACTCGTCACGCATCTCCGACTTCCTTCCGCACTCGGGGCATGACAATACCAATGCTCCTCATGATATCAATGGTCCTGGTTAATGTCAGTGTGAATGCAGCTAACATGTCAGATCTGTGAGAGTGTGTGTCGACACACCTAACTATTGTGTCGACCTACCTTGGTTCACAGGAATAGAACAAGCTATAAGATGTCTGGGTGTGTTGGCCTATCCTTCAAGGTAGGTTGACCTAACTAGTGAACCGATGAGCAATTAACTAGGTCACATGAGGCTGCATCGATGCATTGAGCTATGGCATCGACACAACAATAGTAACCAATAGTAGTAGCAATATCAAACAGCAACATCTTGCAGCTTCAACAGTAGCAATGCTATATGAAGACTGGGTTGACTCAATGCAAACATGGAGTCGACATAATTGAATAAATGCTTAACTCCAGTGGGATGGTCATCAAAGCTAACATGAAGGATTAGTCGAAGCAGGGGCTAGGGGCATCAATGCAGCATAAGAAAAGAAGAAAAACCAGAGGATCAGTTTTTCGGGCTATGAGATGGGTGTGTCGACGCAATGGGCTTATGGCATCAACACACTTTGAATGATATAGTGAAAGTTTATCAAAGCGAATTGATGTTGGGTAGATGTAATGGAACTCTTGTGTCGACATAATAATGCTTTTCAGCCAGCTCTCTCAAGCAACAGGAAGCGTACTTCGATGCAATGAAGATGTTGCGTCAACACACCAAAGCTTTCAGCAAGATCTCATCCAGAAATAAGAAGATCATTAAAATCTTACAACTCAAAGTACATTGGCTCAGTTTGGGCTCTTACAGCAAGAGTGGTGTCAACCCACTTCACGTGATGTGTCGACACACTTTGTTCAAACCCATGTAGCGGGTTTTGCAAACCTGGCTCGAGACCCAATAAACTCTGTTCCTTTGCCCCATGTTGATTAGGTCTGAGGTTGTCTTTCTCCCACACATGTGCACTATACCTTGGGAGTATAAATACAATGATTAGGGTGACCAAAAAGTGGAGAGAGCATAATATTCAAGATTATCCACAATCTCTATTCAGAAAGAGGGAAGAACGAGTCGCCCTGAGCTGAAGAAGAAGAAGAAGAAGAAGAAGAAGGTTGGTAGCTCCCATTTTGCTGTGAGATCTGCTTCCCTTGATTACTCCGTGAAGGCGCTTCTTTGCTTGGAAAGTTTTCTATCCTCGGAGTTTGTGATGACGGAGATTAATGAGGCAATCTTGAAGCTGGAAATGAGTTTGAGGATATGATACGCAGGCGGGAGCATAACTACAGGCCCATTCCCTCACTGGAACAGCTGTAATGGAAACTGTTATGCGTTGCCCCAGCTACAGTAGGAGTACAGAGGCAAGGTGATGCTCTCCACCGAGGCCGACGTCACGCGCACCACCATCGCAGGCGCCTCCATACGGATCCCTGCACACACACCTGACACCCCTTCCTCCCTCGTTCTCTCTCTTCCCTAACGCCTCTCCCTCTCCTGGGGAGGCAGGCAGCAGAGACGAGGGCGCGCAACACACACCACCACCGCTCTCCTCCGCCTACTGCTCCTCCGGCATCGCCTCCGGGCCGACGCTCTCGACGCCGCCCTCGTTGGTGTGTGTGTGTGTGCGCTTGAGCTCTGGGAGGGAGCACTCCGCGAGGGAGAGGGCGAGAGGCTCATCATCTACAGCTACTGTCCTCACTGCCACGAACTCCCTTCACCATCAGCAGCAGCCTGGACGCCCCCATTGCTCCTCCCCCATCATCCGGACCAACAGCAGCAACAGCAGATCTGGTCGCTCCCCTTGCTCCTCCATCTTCACCTGCACCAATAGCCTCCCACTACACCTGGCCAGCCTCCACCTGCAGCCCCACCACCACCTCAGGAGCAACAACCCTTCCAGCAGCCCACCTCTCCATCCGCACAACCCCGGACATCGTAGCAACTCTGGTCGTGCAGATCTGGTCACACAGATTGGGCTACACAAATCTGGTTGCACAAGTTATGGTACCCAGCCCTCCCCTGCAGATTTGGCTGCCTCTTTTTTTAAAAAAAAATTATTTATTTGAGGAGACCACCCACGTTCTGCAACACCTCTGCGTCCTGGTCTCTCCCCGCACCAGCAACGCCATTAGTGCCTCCCCGTTCTCCCCACACCGACAAAATCCCCCTCCGTTCTCCCCTGCGCAGGCTGGCTGGCCAGGCCACCCCACCCTCCCCTTCGACCTCCCTTCACTGAGCAACAACCCCCTACCTACACCGGCAATCTCTCTCTCTCTCTCTCTCTGCGTGGGTGAATCAGAGGTGCAAAGGTGTTCTGCCTCCGTCATTGTCGTGGTCGCCTGAATTGCTCAACAAAACAGTATGGTGGGGAGGGAGATCATGCACAAGATGAAGGACAAGGTTATCCCAAATTCAGATGCGGATGCGATAAATTTTGCACATTCCAATGTCATCATCCTTGGTTCTATCTTCTTAATGTTGGGGACGGGGTGGGATGTCTGTGTTTTTGTTTATTCCGCGCATATGATCATGATTTTTGCATCCTCCTCATTGGATGCCATTTTCTCATGTTGGTGGAGAGTTCTGATGTGTTTCTCAGCCATAAGATTCGCTCTCTAGACAATTAAAACCAACAATTTCTCGGAGGAAGATCTGAAAGGTCTTGTAGCCTCCAGGAGGCGTATTAGGTGTCATTCTACTAAATGGGTTTTCATAAATTTTAAAAATTATGATGGTTTTGACAAACAAGCATTTATAGGGTGTTTGGTTGTAGTTTGTCACCTCTTTTTTTCTCAAAATAAAAATTAAGAACGAACATCAACCCAGCTAAGGTGAAAACCCACAAGGGCATCTCAGGCAGAATCGGGTAACCCCTCGGTGTGAAAACCCGCAAGGGCGCACTGAAAAAAGTAAAAGGGGGCCAGCTCTGGAGAAAACCCGCAAGAGCGATAGAGCTGGTAAAAAGGAGAAAAAACTCTCTCTGCCTTTCCACTCCTCACCGATGAAAGTCGTCGACCGTGATATTCCACAAACGGTGAGCTCCATATCACTCTACAACAATGGTGGCCACTATACCCTGAGGTTCGGTCACCGCCGGTCTCCAGCTCCAGTCGTCAGCTACACACCTCGACGATTAGCCGATTAGTCCCAGTCTCCCGACTACTACACATCAACAGTCAGCCGACCAGCTCCAATTCTAGTCTCCAGCTCCAGTATTCGGCTACTCACCTTAGCGATTAGCCGACCAACTCCAGTACCAGCTCCAGTCCCAGTCTCTGGCTAAAACACTCTAGTGGTTAGCCAGCCAGCCCCAGTTCCAGCTCCAGTCCCAACTCCCTACTACAACACCCCTGGCGGTCAGCCGGCTAGTCCCAGCCCCTATTCTAACACCAGTTTCAATCCTGGTCCCAGCCTCCAGCCACGTCACCATGGCAGTTAGCTGGCCAGCCCCAGCTCTAACTCCTCATACCAAGCAACTCCAGCAATACAGGCCAAAGCACCCTCGCAGGTTGGCCTCCAGCCTCCAGTCTCCAGTCTCCAGTCACAAGGGCCGTCATACCTGGATGGGTCGGCGCCCAACCCCAATTCCTAGTAATATATACCAATGCCCCCCATCGGGGTTGGACTCCAGCCATCAATTCCCAATTCCCAGTCTCCCCAATTATGGGACCTGTTCATGTTAACCCCAGTTTCTCAATTTCCAGTCAGTCCCTAGCCTACATACCGAAACGAGTAAGTCGCCAGGACCCAGTTCTCCACCTTCAGTCCTTGGCAATTAACCTCCAGTTTCCAATACCCAGTACCCAGCACCCAGCCTTTAGTACCCAACACCCACCTATCAATACCCAGTACCCAGCCTTCCACATTCAATGCCCAGTCCCCAGTTCTGATACCCGGATTCGGGTACCCAGCCCTCTGTCACCGGCATCGACATCGACACACAGTGGAAGAATCAAACACGACTAGCAGTACATGGTTGTCAGTTCCTGTATCCAGTGTTCTTCCACAAGAAAGAAAAAGGTGGGACGATACAAGAAGTGACAAAAGAACTCCAAAATTCTGTCATTTATATCCTATGAAAGGAGCCCAAGACATACCCTTGGGGTAATAAAATATACACAACCAAGGCCTATAACATAACAAATAGGGGGAGGAGATACAATCAGATCACAACTCACTCCCCTCTAATGTTGCCAAGCAGGACTGAGTAGCCGCAAGCTCTGCCTCGATAGTGGATAAGAGCTGAGTGCTGGCCTCGACCGACTCTCTCTATCACTGACTGCTACTCCTCGAGGGCCTTCCTCAAGGCTTCAACCGGGCCCTCGACTTCCTCCAGCTGAGTAGCTCGGTCCTAGAGGAGCACCCAGGCCATCTTGAGGTGACTCCTCTGCTCAGTCGCTACTGCCACAAGCTGGTCCAGTCGCTCCCGCTCCTCTCGAATGGCGGCTAGCCTCTGAGCCCTTTGCTCCTATGCCTGATAGAGCAGCAAGTACTCCACCCATATCCCAGCCAACCCGGACATCCAAGGCACCCGTGGGAAGCCAAGGGTGTGGTAAGCTCGGGTGCACTCCACCAAACACTGCCTCAAGTCCTCCGGTGAAAGGAGGGGGTCGCTTTGAATGTACCCCTGTGCTTGTTGGAGCAGGGAGGCACCCACACTCCCATCCACGAACGGCTTCGACGGTGGGGTGGAGGTAGGCCACTCAACCCCCAGACACAAAGAGGGGTTGGCCACCTCCGTTAGCACATCGGTCGAGGGTGCACAATACCAGAAAGAACGAATGGAAAGTGAGAACTACATGTGAAACTTTCCATGATAGATATGGTGGAAAACCTGATAAAACTTCTGGCCCTTACCCAGTGCAGACCCCTCCACACCTATAGCGTCACTCGCTGGGGTCGGAGAAGGCAGCAACTCCTCAATAACTCGGGAGCCTTCTCCCACAGCCTTGTCCCCTCCATAAGTCGCAAGGAGGTCGGGGACCTCCTCCCGACCATTGGCAGTAGGAGCTGGCACACGCTCCTCCCGTGACTCTAGTGCTACACACAATATAGAAGCATCAGTATTTTGCCAGGAAGCCTAAACAAGTGCTAAAGAGGGGAAGGAAAGATCCCCACACACCTCCAAAAGTAGCTTCCATCTCAGCGCCCTCGGCAGAGGAGGCCCCAAAAGAGGAAGAGCCGGAACTCTCCTCCGTCTCCATGACAAAGCTACTACTGCCAGAGGAGCCTGATGAAGTCTTCGATGAGCTTCCAAAGGTGGTGGAACTAGAAACCCCTGCGGATCAACAAAATAACTTAGTCAGCCCACAGCCTAACCTGATATAAAGAAAGCCATCCAGTCAAGGGTTTCGAACACGGAGCTCACCGGTCGGGGCACCCCCCTCGGAGATCCCCTCTATGTTGATAATCTCTTCATCCTCTCCAGTCAAAGTAATCGCTGCAGGCTCTCCCTCTGTGGCTCCGGCCATCTCACGAGGAAGCTCGCCCTCCTCCAGAGGGAATGAGGTACCTGTGACCGACACCATAAGAGGTTTAGCACGGGTACATGATACAAAAAGCTCACCACAAGTGGCTAAGCTACTAGGCCCATACCTGAGGGTCCTATAGTAGAAGACCCAACTAGCCCCACCATGCAAGCGGAGACAACAACGGGCAAAGGAGGGAGGGGCATCCCTACTGATAGCTGTAGTAGCGACCCAGATGCGTCTCCAGCAACAAGGGCGACCAGGCTACCCGCCACTCCTGGCTCGCCCTCGAAAGAGGGGAGCGCCGCCGATGGTCCGGTACTAACCAGTTCTTGGATCATCTCTAGGGTAGCAGTCAGGTCCTCATATGGCAAACCAAATCACGAACATAGTCAATGACCCCAGCCTATCAAACGCCAGACAAATAGAGGACAACTCTCCTTATAATAATTCGGCACTTACCCGAGCCGTCGCTACCAGTTATTGCTCCTCAACCGAGAAGGGCACTTCACCTCGCGCCTTGGGACGGGCCAAGGCCCCCAGCGTCCCTGCCGTCTCTGCATGAAATGAGTGGCTATGTCAGCCTCCAAAAGTGAGCATAGCCATAAGTAGAATATATTCAGTCCTGGAAGACCCTACCTGATTGAACATCCTCAGAGGCCTTTCATGACTCAAAGTCAGGAAACATCTCGGCATTGGGTCCAATTTTGTCCATCATGTGGAGAGCCTCGTCGACATCGAAGTCACACTTGACCTCGTCGTCTGGCAAAGGATCGGCCCCCGGGGGCAGTGAGAAAGCCACCTCCACCCCAGTCTCCAACAAAGCTGCAAGAAAACTAGCCAAGCAACATAAGGTTAGTCAACCATAATGGCTAAACCAACAAAAGACAAAGGGTAGACATGGCACTTACTCAAAGCCAGTTCTACCTCTATATGCTCATCTGCCCTGAGTCCTTAAGAGGACTCTCCAGCCTCCACCGCTCCGATATCCACCCGGGGGCATTTTCGCCTAGGCTGAAGGACCCCGTCCCCGCTCCCAGAAGATGCCTCTGCGGAGGGATGATCTTCCCTTGCCGGGGAGCCTACCAAAGAAAGACATCAAATGCACAACATCTCAGTCATATGCATAAGAAAGTAAGGCTGAGACAACATAATATAGAAAGTGTCTTACCTAAAGCCACGAAGGGAGTCAGCGGCAGAGGATCCAGTTGCTCCAGCTTCAACCCCAGTACGCAGGCAGCCTTCGCAACTACTTCTCTGATGTCCTGCAGTATGTAGGTGCACTCAATATGAGAGACAAACTTCACCGGCCCGACGGATCGAATCTCATGAGCAATGTGACGCCTCCAGTCGCTAACAGTAGTGTCAGCAAAGCTCCCTTCCGGGAGCACCCTATCCAGGGAACCGTTCTTCCCAAACCCGCACTCGGCTTGGAACTGGGTCCACCAAGTCCTCGGCACCCTCGACCGCGACACCCTAGCACCAGCGCCCACAGGCCCCACTTGCACCAGCCTCAGGGGCTTGAGAGCCCCACTATAACCTCGCCAGGATAACGAGGAAGCCTGACCACCTCGGGGCCACTACTGCGCAAGCCGCTCCACATCTCGGTGGATCCAGAAAAGGTGAGTCCTCAGGTACTCGTCATCTAGCAAAATGGGAGGTTGATCCTCCTATAGAAGCTGGCTCTCCTCAGCATTCTGAATCGTCGAAGCCTTTTGGCGATACAGATGGTTGTGCTCAAACTACCACCTGCCAGAGTGAACATCAAACCTCCAGCGGCGGTCTAACCTCGGTGTTGGTAGCTGCTTTGGCTCCCCGCAATAATAGAAGTCCCACCAAGTAGCTGCTACTAGGTGGCTATCCCGACTCTTGTACAATCAGCTCGCCAAAGGAAACTCCTGGTTTGGCAGGATCGCCTGGTCGTACCAGAAGTTCCGGGTGAACCAGTGTGGGTAGTAAGGCTCCAGAATGCTCATGGCAGATCGATGCAGTGCCAGCACCACCGGTCGGGTGCTAATCACCCACTCCGTGCACGCTGAAGCATCTGGCTCTCGCTGATGTGGAAGGGCACATGCCACCCCCTCACCCGAAGGCACCAGAACCAAATGAAAGTCCCTCCAAGTAGTGTCAAATGGGAGCCCGTCCTCACCTCTGCTAGGTAGGTAAGATAGGGCCCTTCTAACTCCCTCCAGTTGCACCACGGCATCTCCGTCTGGCTATCCAGTGAAGCTGAACAGTAAAGGGGATGTCGGGTTCCCCATCGTCATCCTCGTCACCAGCCTAGGAAATAGTAAAGTGGCCCACACCCTGAGATAGTGGGTTGGCAAAAGCAAACCCTGCTCACGTGGTGCAGGATGCGCTGATAGTACTCCCAACCCATGGTAGATGTTGGCCAACACGGCAAGAGCCAACACCAACCTCTGTCCCGCAACCAGTAAGCACGTGGGCCACAGTAGCTTGGCCCTCAAAAGACTGTCCTCCCTGTGGGGGACCACAAACATCGCCAGCCAATATGCTAGGTACGTGGCCAAGTGAGTCATGTCCGTCAGCCCATGGAGGTTTCACCCCTCTCATGGCACGTAACTATATCTGGAGTAGGTCTTGAACCGTATCTCCACCTTCGTATACTCCACCCATGGGGTCTGATCCCACGTGAACTCTTGGTGGAAGCAAAAGGGCTCGTTGTAGAAGTGACGGACCCACATCTTCAAAGGCACCCAGGGAGTTTGTGCAGCCTTCTCTCTCCTTGCCAAGGCCAGGTCTCTCCAAGTCTTCAGTAAGTATCGGTAACTGTGAGGGACCTGGTATCGCCCCTGCCTGTCAATGTGACTACGATGGAGGTCATCCAGCACCACCTCCTCATATTCCTCGCCGCTGATCGACAAGCCTGAAATCCTGAACAAAGACCACAGATCCAGAGAGGTCTCCCCCTCTGCCATCGCCACCGTATTCCACTAGCGGTTGAAGCGCTCCGCCAGTCCCTAAATCAACCTAGTGTAGTAGGGGTACTCATACAGCGCCGTTATCACTACGTATCTGATCTTGGCCTGATCTAGAAGCACTCTGTAGTGGTGCACAATCCCTCTCTGTCACTCAGTTGCCCCCTGATGGTATCTACATGAACAAATCACTGCCCAGCGACCGTACCAACTCACAACCGTCTGTCAAAGAATCCCATCCAACAGACTATGGTCACCATATCTGTCACCAACAAATTGCAACCCTGATGGCTCCAACACAGCCCCATGGTCCCCTCGATCTCGACCCAGTGGTGGTCGTGCAAGTCCCAAGATGGGGGACCTAGTGCTCCAACACGGATCCCAAATTGGTCCACCTTGTTGAAGAAGCCCAGACACTCAGCACTAGGAAACTGTTATTGCCTCAAGAAATCTGTAGAGAAGCTCGGGAAGCTGTAGAAGGCAACCCCATGCAGGCTGTCCCTACCCAACAGAATAGCCCGCTCCAGCCAGCGACATTCTCCAGCAACACAAGGGTCTCTGCCTTCCATACCAGGCATGACAAAACTCCCGATGAACATGAACAGGTGCCGATCCAACAGAAACTCCATCGGGTAACCTCCTGTGTGGTCATAGGTGTAAATCCCTCCAATCTCAGAAATCCTGGCCAGCTCCACAGTTCCTGCTCCATTCGCCCCCTCTCCAAGGGGGGCCTAAGCCACCTGCGAGTGCCCCAGGTCAAGTTGGCCAATGCTGGCCACAGTGACAACAGGCAGGCCCAAAGGAGTCAAGGGCCGCCCAGTCCTCCTCACCTAGTGGTCCTCCTCGCGGGCCACACGCCTCGAAACTCAGTCATCCCTGCCAAACCTTGCCATAGCTGCACAATAAAGCATAAAAGGAAATAGGTACACAGTATTAGTCATACAAGCCAACATGTCAAGACAAAGCACAAACATAAAGTGCACATAAGGCTCCTAGTACAACTACAAAGAAATGAAATGACGAGCTCACGGGCCGCATGTCCTCATCTCTGCCTCTGACGCACTCCCCGTGGGGGGCATTTTTTGTACCCAGACATTTTTCCAACAAAAATATCAAGAAATGAGGATTTGAGAATTTTCCTGAACACCTTTAAGGCGTTGGCTACCTAGCCCTTTCTGCGACACACCGGGCCCAATCAAGGGTCCCAATCAGCTAGCCATGACCCACGTCAACAGATACAATCGATTGGGGCCACCCTCGATCACCCAGCTTGCGGGTTTACCCACCTTCAACCCAGCCACCCGGGCCAACCTGGGGGCGCCCTGATTACAAGCCACAACACGTGGCACCCAGCAACGAGGCTTGGATTTACCCCCAATATGTCTCCCTCTAGCCCTCTAAAGTCAAAGGAAGACTCATCTTGGTCAACCATATACTTTAGAAGCCCATAGCACCCTTATGCGGCCCATACATGTGTGCCGGGAACTTCTTCGAACACCTTACAGGTGTGCATATTCCAGCCATTCTACAACAAGCTGAGGCCAACCCACGGCTCCAACACTCCAGCCATGTTCTATGACAATCCTCCAACACGTCGGGGCCACCTCTGACCCTCAGATACATAGCGACGAGCAGTTTATCTTCAGCTCCTAGGCCAACCCGAGGCTGCCCGCCAACCCGCCTTACAACGTGGTATATGCTACAGGGGCCCATCCCACACACCCAAAATGCCATCTCTCGGCTCCCGCAAGCTTTCACCCTTAGCCCAAGGTCGAATCTAAGGCCAGCCAGTCAGCTACCCGAGCCGTCTGATGACCCGAGATGTGTCAGGAATTTTCCCGAACATCTTGCGAGCAGCAACTGCAGCACGACAACAACAAGCCCCCACGGGCCGATCCCAACACCCCAGAGCACTCGATCCCTCAAAGGACAACACAAAAGAATGTCAGAAGGACCCCGAGACCACCCCCCTGGCCATGGCTCACCTAAGGGAGAATTCACCCCGGGCACAACCGCGCCCCAGGGAGGGTAAACTCCCCTTGGGGGTCGCACCCTCATCCCAGCCCCATGGGCCCCACTGCCATTCCTAGTCCCAGTCTCGTACAGGTCGAGCGGCGTAACTGCGTGTGGAAGAATTTGCGAAGGCGGAGCCTTGGGATCACATGGAATCACGCGGGTTGATCTCCTCAATCCACGTGCACAAGTGACCAGCCAACCAGTCGAAGTTTGTATCCTTCGTCCTCTAGCGGTCACACGGAGTCAATGTGGGCCCAAAGAAGTCAAAACATGGGATTTTATAGGGTGGGGAATCCCCCCTCTCTCTACCCCACGTAAAACCCCCCTGGGGGGCTTACAATGTGAATGATGGACAAATTAAAAAGTCTAAGATAAACCTTCAAGCCAAAAGCAATGCTGACTACCACAAGACAAAAATAGATCAAATATGAATCCAACGCAAGAGATCATATACAAGCTGTTGATGAACGTGATGAAGACAATAACATCCGAACCCACCATACATCAAGCAAATATGACAAGCAATCTCACAAAGAGCCAAACCACAGGAAACAATAATTTTTAGGTGGTTCAGATGTACCCGAGTGTGATCCTACGTCCACCACTCTCAACTCGAGAGGATTCCACTATCACCACACTGCGTAAATGTAGCAAAAATCACACACACGAGGTCGAGGACCCCAAGACACACCAACCGACGCCCAAGCATCTAATAGCGCCCACACACATAGAGACAATGTCTCTAGACACACACACAAGAAATCCTTTGTGTTCTATGTAGTATGAGTTCATATGAATACAAAGAGCCACAAATAGATCTAAACAAGCATGAAATAGAATTCCCCTGTGATATTCCCTGATATCCTGTTGTTGGAGAGGTCGGAGATGAAAGCTGTTGGAGCTTTTCCCAAGACAGAATGTAGATTTCGATGTAGATTCCTACAGGATGTCAATTCCCTCGGATTGCTCCTCGAAGCTCCTTTGATTCCTTAGATAGAAGTCAAGATGTCGCCCTTCTCCTCTCTTTCTATGTGAAAGCTGGCTCTCCCTCGAAGTGGAAGTTCTGCTCGAAAATGGCTACTCGCTCTCACCATCGGATGCCCTAATCATTGGCATTTATACTCCAGGAAAAAAGGTCTAAAAATATAGAGGAATAATCAGTCTTTTTCGTGCTCTCATTGGCTAGGAGAGCATGTGCCTTTTCCTGCACGAAAAAGAATGGAAATAGGGAATTAAACCCATCCTGCATGATTAAGTGGTTAAAGCCTGATTAAACAGATCTAATACATGACTTATCATCTAACACACATTAGAGTAGGTGTTTAGGTTAGGTATAAACCTTAACCAGGGCCTCATAACCCAAGTGACCCAAAGACTTAATCAAAACGGCATGTGAGGCCAAGTGCAGAGAAGGTGTCGACCCCTTGAACAAGGCGGGATGACCCCTTTGAAAAATGGGTTCTGTTTTCAGAATCTGGAAGAATAGGTGCCGACACTTTTGAGAAGGGGGGGCGTCCCCTTTGCAAACTGGGTTCTATTTCCAGAACCCAGAGATTACAAGTGTCGACCCCTTTTGATGAAGGTGTCGACATTTTCTCGCGGGCCATTCTGTTTGCACCAGGGCTGCCACAAGTGTCGACCTACCCATTGTGGATACAAAACTACCCGAATGAACTTGGCCTTGTGGAGCTTATCAATTTCTTCTTTGACTTTGAGTGCGAGTTTTGGATGGACTCGCCTAAATTTCTATTTTATAGCTCAGACGTCGGGCTTTAGCACAAGATGGTGTTCCAACGATGGCAGATCTAGCCCTGGCATGTCCTCATAGGACCAAGTGAAAGCATGTGGGAATTCTTTAAGAACTGCCATGAGGAAGGCCTCTTCTTCTCTCTCCAAACTGGCACTTATCAATATGATCTTGGGGTTGTCCTTTGTGCCAAGATTGACTTCTTTGGTAAGTTCGTCAATAGATGCAATAGGTTCATCAAACCTCCTAGTTTCGTCAACAAAGGAAGCTATAGGATTAGCACCATCCCCTAGCTCTCCTTCCTCTTACCTATCTTCTTCTTCTTCTTATAGCACATAGACTCCTAGACCATTTGATGCGGGATGGGTTGTGGACTTGATACCAATTGAGATGCGAGCCTGGGACTCTAGCGCGCGACTTGCCCCTTGTGAGGGAAGCATGCAGATGTGCACGGTTGAGAAACCGGCAATGAGTCAGGGTGGTCAAACTCACTCTTTCGTGCCCAGATCCGGTCACGGGATGGGTTCCACTCACTCACTCTCACAACGGTGATAAAAATTTGAATGAACTAATTAACCTAACACTCAAGCAGCGACATAAAACGAACACATACAAACTAAGCAAATGACAAAGAGGGGAGCGGAAACGATACCTCCACGCTCCGGGCATAGGGAAGACGACCCCGGCCAAGACTCGTACTCCTGGTACAAATAATTAACAATAATTACAAAAATAATTTTATTGCCCACTCCATGTAGGGAGGTAAAGGGCTACAGTGGGACCCGGGAGTAGCGAACTCAGGTTGACAGGCAGCATGCTGGAAGGGCTTTCAGGCCGATGACGGGCTGCTGGACCATTTGAGTTCTGTTGGGCCCACGGGAAAGCAAGCGGGTCCGGTTGCTGGTGCGACAGTGTCCGAGGATCTCCTTGATGCGGCATCTTGCTGGGACACTGCTGGGGGGTTGCTGGTCGATCCCCGGGACCAGCGGCCGCTGGTTCGGGACTGGGGGATTTTATTGGGAATTAACTCCCAACAGTGTCCCACAGCCCTATCTCAGGACAGATCATGAAAAGAATTGTTACGCCCAGATCCGGAAGTGAATCGAAACGAAATTGGCACCGTTGGAAAGATGCCTCAGAGGGATACAACATATATTAATTTCAAGACCATCCAGCATACGGATTGGAAATGAAAAACTCCTAAGCATGAGATCTGTCCTCTCCAAATGACACCTTCTAGGACTCATAACCCATGCC
Organism: Amorphophallus titanum; assembly: GCA_024336825.1. NCBI lineage: Eukaryota > Viridiplantae > Streptophyta > Magnoliopsida > Alismatales > Araceae > Amorphophallus > Amorphophallus titanum. Next base: position 161,973 of record JANBPO010005583.1, on the reverse strand, counting down.
AAACACTATCACGAGATCTATCTAGATTGGGTAGCGATGGATGCACTCATAGAGCTATGGCATCCTCAAACACACACTTTTATCTTTTCTACCTTCTAGGCTACTATCCTCCTAGAAGAAACAAAAATTCTCTTAAGATTAAGGAGGGTGCAACAAGGGGAGGAAGCAAAATAGCGGAGGTGCCAAAGAAGATGGGTTTGAAATAAGTGTTGGAGAGCTTCATAGTGAGCCAAAAGATGATAGAACAAATCTGTGCCTCCAAGGGAATTAATCTGAAAATTTTACGGTGTGGACAACCAAAGTTTTGGAACGGGCCGAGGATGAAGATGCTAAAGAGCTCATGAAGGGATTTGTGATATGCGTGCCAGGTGCCCTCCTCTTCCCTTCGGTGGATGACTTTCTAGAAGAAGAATAATTAAGAGCAATATGTGGAATATGGGAAGGAAAATGAATAGGTCTAGCAGTTCTAGCCTATCTCTATAGTGGGCTCACCTCGGCTAGCATAAAGAGGCTTCCCTATGGATCCATGCTTTTGTTCTCTTGTTGAGTGGACCTTCACTTCAAATTTGACTCATGTGTGGTTGCCCAAAGTGCCTCAAAGATCTTCCATAAAAACCCCCTCCACTACATGATGAGCAAGATGGGGCTAAGCGAAAGAGTTACCAACTGTGTACCAAAACTCAAGACACGAGTGGAGTGGTGGGAGAACTTCAAAATAATGGCCCAAAACATGTTCACTTGTGCGGGGGGGAGTACTTCTAACTCAGGACCTCTGCACTAGACTCTCCGGGGTGGAGCTCGGATTGATTGGGGTGATCGAGTTCATCCTCTACAATGCACATCGATGCCTCTTACAACTCGGCCTTCCTCACATATATTTGAAGAAGCGTCTCATCTTCTACCCATCAAAGGGAGGGAATTGGGCACTAGTGATGATGAAGAAGCGATAAAGACAATTAAGGCAATATGGCGAATTAGCACTCTTCGGCGGCCCACTAAACATGCTGACGAAGATGACGAACAATTGAAGTCTTATGTAATAGACCTTAGGAAGTTTAACTCAATCATGATGTAATTGATCGATTTCTAATGAATAAAAAAATCATTCCTTTATTTGAGCCAAAATTTGTGTTTTCTAAAATTAAATCTCCTAGTTCCTATAATTTTACTCTTCAAACGTGCATGCTGTTCAAATTGGCATCAAACCAAGAAGGCGTTATATCTTTAAATGATATCTGCTCCCAATGCCATAGACACTGAACCCATTATAGCCAGGGGTTCCATGCTGACCAAGTCCTCCTGCGGATCTTCCCAGAGAGTCAATGTGCCCTGAAAGCCATCTGAGACACAAACCTCTCCTAGAGCATTGTCTCCCGCCTCTAGATACTGCACACTCTGTGACTCAGTTGGTAGGTTGACTCCCGATCTCACAATGATTGGCAGCAGCCCATTTACTTCATCTTCACTCCCCAAAAAGTTCTGCTCTTCCCTTAACCAGAGTAAATCATGTCCCATCTGAAAACAAGACATTTGGACCTGTGTGGATTGCCCGCACCACCCACCCTCTAGCCCTTTTCCGAAAGCTTTTAGATCCAGATTTAGCTTGGACATCAGACTTGAAGAACGAATAGGAGGGTGTATCAAACATACCAGACCCCCTGCAGTACCACTTGAAGCTTCCAACCTCAAAGTCTTCTCCAGACTTTTTACCGCATGTAACCCCTTGCGGCAACTGGAAATGGGGATGCCAGTCAGAGCAGCTCAAACCTCCAGGCAAGTGGTGTTGTCATCCACTCCAGGCCGCTGGCCGCTAGCAGGCTTAAACTCCAGTCGTCGGCCAGCCCACCTGCCATCCATCTGTGCAAGACTTCCATGAACAGCAGAAAGGGTTCCTCACAATCTCCCGGGTGATGAAGAGGTACAGTGTCGCGTAATATGTGGTCACCCGATGACTTACCCGATACAATCAAACCCGGGTCATTCGACCCAGATGACTTGCCCGAAATAGCAGCACCGTCTTCGGTTCTTATTGGGGATCCGAGTGACTGGTATTGTGCCTCTTCTCCACCCAAAAGCCCACTGGAACACGAACCGCCACCCACCTCGACCCGCGCATCTTGTCTATCCAGTAGGATCTCCTTGGAACCTGGCACCAAATCTTGAGAGCCCTTAGAATGGATCTCCATCAAGTTGCAGCATATGACATATCCTTCCCGAGACCCTAACGAGACTCTTATCAGCAGGGGGCAGATGGATTCTATCAAAGGTGATTCTGACAAGTTTACCAATTTATTACTTGTCTATATTCAAAATTCCAAGGTCAATCTGAAACAAAATTGAATCACTGAGGGTGGCTTTCTTCTGGAAAGGGAAAGGGATAGAGGAAAGAGGAAAGAGGAAAGAGGGTTTCATCCTATTGCATGGAAACATGTGTGCAGATTAAAGGTGGAAGGGGGGAGCTGGGCTCATGCCAATCACCACAATAAATGAAGCATTGCTGATGAAATGGTTATGGATAGTTGATATGGAGAAGGGGACTGTTTAACTCACGGAACCTGGGGGCACATTAAGAGAAATACATCCCAGTCCGGGGCATTAATGAGAAAAGAAGAGCAGAACAAAAAGAATAGCCATGAGGCAGACGTGGTCCTCGCACCCGCCTCTCCACAGAAAAAGGGAAGAGAAGAAAAGAAAGAAAATTCATGAGGCAGACATGGTCCTCGCACCTGCCTCTTCACACGATGAAAGGAAGATAAGAAAAGAAAAAAAGGGTCCTGAGGAAGACGTGGTCTTTTACCTTCAGCCTTCGACCATCCACCCAATAGACCTCTCATGAAGTTGGCGTCATGACTTTCCGTGTAAGCGGAAAGACATTCAGCCATCGGGGCTTCAAGCCGAAGAATGTTCCGCCATCGGGGCGTTCAACTGAAGATATCTAGCCATCGGGGCTTCAAGCCGACAGATACTTCGCCATCGGGGCCTTAAATCGAAGATATTCGGCCATCAGGGCTTCAAGCCGAAGAATGTTTCACCAACGGGGCGTTAAAACGACGAGACACCCAGCCATCGGGGCTTCAAGCCAAAGAATGTTCCGCCATCGGGGCGTTAAACTGAAGATATTTAGCCATCGGGGCTTCAAGCTGAAGAATGTTCTGCCATCTGAGCATTAAACCAAAGACATTCAGCCATCAGGGCTTCAAGTTGACAAGACATCTCACCATCGGGGTGTTAAACTGAAGATATTTAGCCATCGGGGCTCCAAGCCGACAAGAACATCCTGCCATCGGGGCATTAAGCTGAAGACATTTAGCCATCATGGCTTCAAGTCGACAAGACATTCAGCCATCGGGGCGTTAAGCCGACAAGACATTCAACCATCGGTGCGTTAAATCGACAAGTGTTCGACCATTGGGAATAAATCGACAGATTCCCAATCATCGGCTCCCATGCCGATAGCTTTTCAATGATTGGCCCCTGAGCCAACAGCTCTTCAATCATCGGCCCTTACACCGACAGCTTTTCGATCATCGGCTCCCACGCTGACAACTTTTCAATCATCGGCCCCTACGCCGATAACTTTTCAATCATCAGCCCCAGCGCCGACAGCTTTTCAATCATCGGCCCTATGCCAATAGCTTTTCAATCATCGGCCCCTGCGTCGACTACTTTTCAATCATCGGCCCATGTGCCGACAACTTTTCAACCATCGACGTCTGAGCTGACAGCTTCCTAATTATCAGCTTCTGAGCCAACAACTTCTCAATCATCGACATTCGAGCTGACAGATGTCGAACCAACAAGCAATCCCACCTTCGGCCTTTGGCCACCCAACAAAAGAATAGACCTTTCACTTTGGTAAATCCTTATATGTTCACCCCACATGTGATACGTCAGAGCTTCGTGGGGTGAGCCCGCCTCCCCCCCTCACACACGAATGACTATTCGACCTTGTTGGTCGGACAAGACTATCTTATCCGGAATTTAAACAGGACCTTAAGGTTATGAGTTAAATGAATTAATCTAATAAACTCTAATGTGATATCAGAGCACCATGTTCCTTCAGTCCCTGTTATCATGAAATCCACACAGCACTTCTTCCTCCACTAGCAACCCATCTGTCACCCTCTCTTCTTCCACCAACCCATCTACGACCCTGATTTCCCTTTCCATTCACCATATACTCACCATCAAACTCACCCCTCACAACTGTCTCATGTGTCAAACTCTATTTCTTCTAGTCCTTCGTACAAATCGTCTTCTTGGACTTGCATATGGGTCCGAACCTTGCCCCCCCTGACCACCGTCCAATCCCCTGAACATCTACCCATTCCAAGCCTTGCCCATGAGTCTTAGATGATGCGAGACCAACTCTTTCTTAGTTGGCTCCTTTGCATCTCTCACAAAAGAAGCCTCGCCCCACATTGTCAGCCTCTCTACGTCTGTTAAGGCATAGAATGCTCTACACCAAGCATTTGGTTTGCCATCGCATACCCGCATGGTTTAGGCTCACATGCAACTCCAAAGTGTGAAGAAGGATAACTAGACAATCTCTTGCGTCCTCCATAAAGCCAAAGCACTTGCCGATGAGTTAGCTGTTGCTCGTCGAGCCCTTCCACCTAAGGAGTTCAATGCGATCATCTTTTGCAACCTGGGTGGCGACTATTCTGCTACGGTGGAGACTTATCTCTAGTCGCACGGAGCTAGTATGTTTTCCTGTAATGCACAGTCTCCCACTCAGTGCTCCAAATCTCAACTTCCACCAACAAAAACCACTCTTCCTCGTGCTAATCTATCTCAGACAGCCATTCGCGGACAAGACCGTTCTTCTCTCCCTCGTGCTGCTACTCGTCCCTCTCAAGCATCCTCCTCTAATTATAGCAGACACCCTCCTATAAGATGCCAGATCTGCAAGTTCCTCGGACGCTCGACTAAATGGTGTCGTGATCACTTAATGGTGCTACTACCTCGCATCCCTCTCCAAGGGCTCACATTGCTCAGCTCCCAGTGACAGCAGAAGTGTGGTACCCCAACACATGATTCAAGTATGATAGTCAGATTATCTCTATTTTTAATAAATTTAACAATAGCATTTTTTTAATTCTGAGTCTCAATTTCTAAAGAAGAGATTTTGTTCTGAAGACTAGATATTTCAAGATTTAAATGAGAAGTAGCAGATTTTGTGTCTCGTTGTCCCACTTGTCAGCAGGTAAAGGTAGAACATTTAAAACCCGCAGGAAAATTACACCCCATGAATATTCCCGAATGGAAATAGGAAAGTATATTGATGGATTTCATCATGGGTTTACCTAAGACAAGGGGTGGACACGATGATATATGGGTAATCATAGACTGGTTGACTAAGTCTACTCATTTTCTACCGATCAAAAGTCGATGGTCTGTGGATGTACTAGCAGCATTATACACAAAAGAAATTGTCAAATTACATGGTGTCCCTATCACTATTGTATCTGACAGAGATCCCCGATTCATATCAAAGTTTTGGAAGGGTCTGCAACATTCGTTAGGGACCTGACTCAACTTTAGCACAACATTCTATCCACAAACTGATGGCCAAACTGAAAGGACAAATCAGGTGGTGGAAGATATACTCAGGGCTTGTGCTATTGACCTTGGAGGGAGTTGGAACGATCACTTTTGTCTAGTAGAATTTGCATGCAACAATAGCTACTAAGCTATCATACAAATGGCACCCTTCGAGGCATTATATGGGAGAAGCTATCGATCACTGATATGCTAGAAAGAAGTAGGAGAAAGGCAATTCTTAGGTCCCAATATTATCAGGGAGACTACTGAGAAGATAAAGCTTATTCGAGACAGACTCCAGATAGCACAAGATAGGCAGAAATCATATGCTGATAATCGAAGGCGCGACTTAGAGTTCCAAGTATGAGATCATGTGTACCTTAAAGTTTTTTCAGGTCGAGGTATCCGAAGATTTGGTATTAAAGTCAAGCTTACACCAAGATTCATTGGCCCATTTGAAATCCTGGAAAGGGTTGGTGAAGTTGCATATTGAATAGCTTTGCATCCATAATTAGTAGGAGTTCATGACGTGTTCCATATCTTTATGTTGAAGAAATATGTTTATGATTCTTACCATGTTATCACCTATGATAATCTCAAAATTCAAAAGGATATGACGTACGAGCAAATGCTAATCAAGATTATTGAACGTGAAGTACGTCAACTACAGAATAAAATGATTCTTGTGGTCAAGGTCCAATGGAAGAAATTATGGCCCTATGAAGCAGCATAGGAGACCGAAGAAGCCATGCGTAAATGATTTCTTGAGTTATTTAACTATAGGTACACTCTCCATACAATCCATATGTTGAATTTGGGGACCAAGTTCTCTTAAGTGGGGGAGGGTGTAATATCCTGAAAATTTTTATAGAGTATTTTGAATATTTTTAGAGATTTTCTGGGTATTAATATAAAATTTTAAGTCTCTAGCATGGAATTTTTCAAATATTTGATCATCTTGTTTCATTAAATTATAGTCATGCATGTGGTGACCATTTCTACCACAATAAAAACATGAAGTTTCAATTTTATTTCTATTTACATGTGTGTATGAACCAACATTGTGCTTAACATGCAAAGAGGCATTACCACCATGAATGTTTCTGAATTCTTTTTGCAAGTCATTATTGCCATTTTTAAATCCATTCAATTTTTTAAATGCATTCATGTCATCAGATTTCATAACATGGCAATCATACATCACATGCCCTGTCCTACCACAATAATGACATGAGACTTTCTTTTTATGTACATGTGAGTGTGTGATTGGCTCATGCACAGTGGTAGCAGGACTCATTTTAAACTTGTTCAGATCACCAGTCTTTTTTTATTTTTCAAACTTTTTTCAGATTTTTATTTTTTTCCTGATTTCTGAGCAGTAGATTGAAAAATAGATGAGCAAGGTGTTTTAGATGACTCTGAACAACTCACAAATGAAGTTGACAGTTTATTCTCAGACTGTTTCTCATTAACTAGATTGTAATCCAGTCATTCTTTCTGAAAATTCACTCTTGTTCCAAGAATTTTATCAAGATTATCCTTACCTTCGACAAATTTAGACATAGAACTTTTCAGATCTTGGATTTCAGACTGTAGAGAAGCAATGTTAATCTCATAACTTACAATGCCATGTTTACAGGAAATTACTTGTTGATGAAGTGCATCATTTAAACTTTTCAGAGTTTCAATTTCCTATTTTAATTCCAGTTCACTGTTAGCTTCATTTTCTTTTAAAACACACTTTCCCTTATCAAAAGTTAACAACCTCTCTAACATGATAATATTTAGAACCATCAGCTTCTTGTTTTGTTCTTTCAGATTTTTATTTTCTTTCATCAGTTCATCTTTGGCCATCAAACTCAATTTTTCATTCAACTCTTCCTCAATTTGTTCAAGTTCTTTCTTTCTGTTTAGTAATTCTTCATTTTCTTCTCTAAGAGAAGCAATCAGTCCTTCTTGCCAAATTATTTCAGATTGGGTTCAACTGGGCATACAAGTTTAATAAAGTAACATTGCCTGAGCCAAAGAGGCCCGCTGATGCTGCAAAGAAGGATGATCCGCTATTCTATCCATATCACCGGGCACTGGGTCATGCTATAGAAGACTGCTACGTCTTCAAGGATGTAATGGAAAGTATGTTCAAGAAAGGTGAGCTGCAGTTGGGGGAGTACCAGGTGGACCCTCCCCGACCTCATGAACCTCCAGTACTGAGGTTGGCCGCAAATATGATCTCTGTATACCAGCAGTTACCCGAAGAGGCTGTTGAAGAATGCACTAGACACACTTATGAAGCATGCTTCCTTACCCCATCGAAGGATCAGGAAGGGTGGCAATCAAAGCCGGTCAAGACCAGAAAGAGGGCACCTGCTGTCGGAACACCTGGTGCATCTGTTCGGAACACTACTCCGAGGCCAGGCCCACCTCCAGTGATGCCAGTTTGGCATGTAACTGAGACAAGGCCGGTCATCAGAATCCCTACCCACAACCGGAGAAGACAGGCTCCACTTCCTGCACATAAAGAAATAAGTCCTGAGGCAAAACGTCTCCAGCAATACATCAACGGGCTCGATGAATATGAACAGGCTGAGCCAAAACCCCTACTCGTAAAAGATTGTATACTCTGGGAGCAGCTAGAAGAATTGACCATTAAAGAGAAACCAGAGAAAAATAGGGAAAAGATGAGACTGAACCCTTCTGGGGGCGAGAGCCGGCAAAGCCAAAGCACGAGAAGAAGAAGAGACAGCCCAAGAACAGAAAAGAAAAGAAAGTTATGACAATACAGTGCAATACTCTCTCAGTGCTATTCGCCTTGTCAAGGGAAAATGATGACGAAGAGGCATCAGTCACGCCGTTGGAAGCCAACCACACTGAAGCTTCAACCTCAGCGCATGCTACCCATTCTGGGAGAAGATGGGGGCATCCGTCGCTAGCTAACCACAATATTATGTTCAGGGGAGAGGAACCTTATCAGATTCCAGAGCCAGAAGTGCGAGGCGTCCAGATTCCTCCCCCTGCAAACTTATATCAAGAAGAGGAGAAGAGGGATGAAGCTCCATCATTCCTTGAATTCCTGTCCAATCTGGAAGGCGAGAAGCCAGTACAAGCTACACCAGTTAAAAATAACAAGCGCCAGCAGTCAATGGCTCTGAAGCCTAAGCAGGGTGAGGAAGAAGAAAAAGATCCCCCAGCAGTACTAAGGACTGTCTCTACAGGGGAAGCCCCTCAAGAAACCAACCAAGAAAGCGAGATGAGAAGTGGGCAGGTAATACCGCCAGCACCTCATGACCCTCCGAAGCCTCGCTGGGCAGAAGAGATGCGGCTCTCCAATGTTCAAGTAGGTAGCCGAATTATGAAAATGCTGAAGAAGCTCCCTACCAGATTCTCTATATGGGAGATTCTTTTCTTGAGCGAGGAAGCCCACCAAGCAATTATCGATGCTTTACAGTCGCCAACACAGTATGAAGCGCTACTGACAGAAGTGAATTACGGGCCAGCAGTCACTTTCACGGAAGACGACATGTTGATTCCAAATCTTAGCCACAACAGGCCGCTGTTGCGGGCTTTAATCAGAAGTGTGAGACACCTTTGGGGGTGGTGGATTTCAACCTCACACTCGGAGACCTCACTACTGTGGTGCAGTTCTATGTGATCGATTCTAACACCACATATAAGGCATTGCTGGGGCGACCATGGCTGCACGAATACCAGATAGTGCCGTCCACGCTACATTAGTACATTAAATACTATCATGATGGTAAAGAAGAAAGGGTGTTCGCAGATCTGCACCCCTTTGAAGTCTTTGAGTGTCACATGCTCGATGCATCCTATTATACGGACATTCCGCAAAAGGATAAGAAGAAAGAAGCTGTGACTAGCTAGAAGAAGTCCACAGCAAAGACAGAGGATTGGTCTCTGCCGCCACCATGGGGCTATGTCAAGAAGCATGAAGTATCCCATATCTCTCATGTTGAGGATTTTGCGCAGATTGCACCTCCAAACATTCACCCCAGCGTTGCTGATGAAGAAATGAAAGAAAAATACACACAAGTCAGGGTTCCCGAGAGGTTAGTCAAACTCGTTGCTAGTTTGGAATGCCAGACAGTGCTGCCACTCAAAGTTATGGAAGTCCCTCGCTTCTGTGAACCCCCTATAATATTCTACATCGCGGAGCCTACTGAAGAAGATGATCAAGACTGTATGATCCCAGAAGAATCCACAAGCCAGATGGTGCCAGTCGCAGGCTTGGATTTTACTACACAGCGGGTCTCGCAGATGTTCTCCAAAATGCAGATACCTTCATCGCAACCCGTTGCTCAAAAGAAAGCATTCCAGGAGCTTTGGGATCCGCCCCGCAACAATAAGGAGCTGAGAAAGATCACTCAACACCCGGGACTGGGGTACACTCTCCAAGAGTACTATGAGGCCGAGGTAGATGTCATCTCCGCCTTCTTCTCACATGAAGACCCTCTTGGGGTGGGTTATGATGATTACCCTTCAGAGGATGAAGAGATCATATACCAGTCGCCCAACTCCTGAATCTAACATTTGAGCCATGGTCAACACTAATTCTCTGGAAATCTCAATTCTATCCTATCAAACCAGGCTCTATAAACTAGAAGATTGTAAAATCGCCAAAGGCCATTCAAGAGGCATTTTAAATTCCTGGAACATCCCTGAATCGTAGATCTCTGAGTCATCTTTCCAATGCTGCCGACCTTGCATCCATCAGACATCGGGGTTGATCGCAGTAGTAGTTTTCGTCGGGTCACACGCTATAAAATAGAACCTTCAGATCCGTGGGCAGCAACTATATCAAGTGAAGATCGGAGCCGGCTCGCCTTCCACAAGACGAACCAGCGTGCCGCCATCCCAAGGAGTGCCTCCCCAGGAGCCACCGTCACAGCGGTACCTCTCCGGGCCTACTCGGACTCACTGACCAGCACGTGGGCCCCACAGCAAGCAGCTTGTGTCATCCGAACCGCGCTGACGGGGTGATCAAAGTGCTGCCCGTCAACCCAAGATCGGTCCTCCTTGGCGCACTTGTGTAGCCCTTTACCTCCCTGCGTGGAGTGGACAGCAAAATCATTTTTGTAAATTATTGATTAATTAATCGGGAGTCATCGTACTTGGCCGGGATCGTCTTCCCCACGCTCGACGCGTGGAGGTAAATCCGGTCCCTCTCTCTTTCGCATTTTCTTTACTCGTATCTATTTGTATATGCCGTTGCGAGTGTTAGGATTCATTGCGTGATATATTACTATCACCGCTGCGAGAGAGTGAGAGTGAGTTACCCATCCCGTGACTCAATCTGGGTACACGCGAAAGAGCCGATACCTGAGACTTATTGCCAGTTTCTCAACCACGCACGGTCCCACGCATCCCTCGCTAGGGACGCCGCGAGCTAGAGTCCCAAGTCGCATGTCCGTCCCATACCAAATTAGTATCAGAGCATAAGGTTGAGTCTAGAGTAGTCATTGCATGAAAAGGGGATAAAAAAAGTGTCTTAAAGTCTAGGATCATTGTTTTAAAACAAAATAAAGAAAACGTGTTTTGGTTTGCATCTCAACTCTCTGGCATATCAAAAGACGTTACTCGGAAGGTTCGGTTAAGCTGATCCGGAAGGTAACCCCTTGTGTCAAGTCAGACCTTCGGGTTAAAACCTCCGTCACGTACTGGAGATTTGGTTAAGTATGTCTAGGTGTTTGCATTAGTTTTCAAAAAAAAAAAAATGTCGTTGCATGACCATTCCTAGGGGATCCAACCCCATCTTTGTAACCATGCCCAATCCCAAGCCCATAGTTCCGATGAAGTGGCCGCAATGTTTCAAGATCAAATGAATGGTAGAGAGTTGAATTGATCATGTGTATCATTTCATTCAAGGTATACTGAACTAGTATCAAGTGAAATAGTAAGTGATCAAGCACAAGTGAACATCATTTAACAAGTTGGCCATTTAACGAGTCAAGTCAAGTCAAGTCGAGTCATGTCAAGTAAGTACTTTCATGCATTCCTACATGTATATCAAAGTTTCACGAGAGTGTGGAATGTCACAGACTCACATGCTAGCAAGTACTTTGGGGCAATACCTCCCCATGTCATTAAAACTCCCCAAGTGCACTAGTACTTTTCGAATGCTCTCCCCAGGACAAGACCGGGCCCTTATGGTGCATTGGCATTGAAGGTTAGATCAGAGATCCCACAAAATCTAGACATCCACAATATTTAATGGCCAAGAGTTTCAAATTTCAAGCTATGTAGCCACAGCAAGATGCGTAGGAATATGGATTCCTTGAGAGATTTTAAATCAACAAGCTAACCAAAGAAATCAGTCATAACAATGACTCTTAAGAAAGGGGGGAAATGTCTAGACTATAATTTCAACAACAAGGTCAATTAAGGGTCAACATTTCAAGATATGATAGCCTAAAGATGGCTAGATTGGCTTAACACATAATAATTACGAAAGAACAGAGATTTCGGATTGCTGAATGAAGAGGTGGTTAGTCTTAGACCGCTACCAGGAGAAAATGGTCAGGACCGAACCTGCTATCATGCTGGCATCGATGCAAAGCGATCAACAGGTCGACGCACACGGGCAAGGAAGGAGAAAGCGGCTTGCTAGGAACCGCTACTTGATGGTGGCGGTCCAAGAGGAACCGCTACCATGAAGGGCAAGGCAGAAGGTTTAGTCAACCAGTTCAAGGTCCCCAGTTGACCTAGGACCAAGGTTGGACTGAAACAGAGCTCAATCTACCTAAGGCAAGTCAAGTGAGGGGCCATGGGTCAACCTGAACAGGGCTAGGTCGACTTGAATCAAGGATAAGTCAGCTTGGAAAACTGGCGCACAGGCCAGATCAGAAAAAAGGAGGCGGTCATGCCATGGCTGCTACCTCAAGGTAGCGATCTAGAGAGGGCCGCCTTCTAGTCAAGATAGGCAGAACAGTCAGGAACTCGGACTGCCCAAAACGTGAATTAATCAAGTCGGTGGGTTCAGGCTTTAGTGGTACAACCTGCCCGGCGTCCTAGTGGCAATCCTAGACTTACGGGGTCTTACAGAGGTCTCATAATAGTGGTCCTAGTCCGATGAAAGGAGTATCTAGTGGAGAGTCCCAACTATTACAAGATTGAGGCTATGCATGAGAAACTTAATCAATTTGAAAGAAATCATGTGTGGAATCTGGTTCCTAGACCCACAGACCATCATGACATTGGGACTAGATGGGTGTTTAGAAACAAACTAAATGAGGATGGGGTCATAACAAGAAACAAAACCAGACTGGTAGCTAAGGGGTACAACCAAGAGATAGGCATTGACTTGAAGAATCATATGCCCCTGTAGCAAGATTGGAAGCCATTAGAATCCTCTTAACATTTGCATGTTCTCTATGCATTAAATTACAACAAATGGATGTCAAAAGTACCTTTTTGAATGGCTTGCTAAAGGAAGAAGTTTTTATAGAACAACCACCTGGCTTTGAACATGATGCCTTGCCTAACCATGTTTATAAATTGAACAAAGCATTGTATGGCTTGAAGTAGGCTCCACGAGCCTGGTATGACAAGTTGAGTGAACATCTGTCCAGCAAAGGCTATATCAGAGGTAAAGTTGACCAAGCCCCTTTTACAAAAGTTTTGAATGGACATATCATCATAGTGCAGATATATGTGAATGGCATAGTGTTTGGTTCAACAAATGCTAACATGTGTAAGCCATTTGCTGATCTCATGACAAGAGAATTTGGAATGAGTCTAATCGGTGAACTCCAATTCTTCCTTGGATTGCAGGTCACACAAACAAAGGAAGGGTTCATCATCAACCAATCCAAGTACACATTGGAGATTCTAAAGAAATTCGAAATGAAGGATGCCAAGCACATCTCCGCACCAATGGGAGTAAATGCTTCTCTAGATGTTGATGAGAATGGTAAATATGTAGATCACAAGACATACCGAGGTATGATCGAGTCTGTGCTATATCTCACTACTTCTGGACTTGATATACAGTTTAGTGTAGGCATGTGTGCACGTTTTCAAGCTAATCTGAAGGACTCTCATCTAATTGCTGTAAAAAGAATTCTGAGATATGTTGCTAGCACATATGACTTAGGGCTGTGGTACCCAGCATCATGTTCCTTTGATTTATTTCCTATACTGATGCTAATTATGCTAGTTACAAACTTGATAGAAAAAGTACTAGTGGCTACTACCAATTCTTAGGTGGATGCTTAATTTCATGGGCTTCCAAGAAACAACATTCTATTGCACTTTCCACTGCAGAAGCCGAGTACATTGCAGTAGGTAGCTGTGGAACCCAAGTGCTATGAATAAAGCACCAACTCTAGGACTACGGAGTAGATCTTGGATGCATACCCATCATGTGTGATAACACCAGGCCATTAACTTGACCAAGAATCCCATTCAGTATTCACACACAAAATCTGTTATATAATATGAGGTGGTGTCATCATCCTTGAGAATACCTACAGTAAGATGCTGAGCAGACGTATTCACAATTTGGAGGGAAATCTTCTTATTCCAGATTTTAGAGTTCTCACTATTATTAGCCAAAAATGAATCCATGCCAATAAAGCGACGAATGGATTCAGCACTAGAAAGAGAAAGCATAGGTTCAGAAATAACAAGCAGATGAATATGGTGCTGCCGAACAAGGCGCTTGAGAGCGCGTCTAGAGGCGAGGTTAGCAACGCCTCTAATATTCCAAAAGATAACCGGAGGTATCATGATGAAGAATATCTGGACGATATGCCTGCCGCCTTTAGTTGCGATTTGGTACGCACCCCCGGAAGATGCGTCGACATTTTTGCCTTGCTTATGATAGCATTGGACATAAGATCATTTTCAAGAGTTGCTAGTTGGCTCAAATTTAAGGAAATCCGAGGATCATGGATAGTAGTTGCCTCTGTGGTGCTCACTTTCCCAGAATTTCGCATGACGCCTTCCACCAAAGACTGCTCCGGTTGGCTAGCCTGCTGAACAATACCATGCATACCAACCTCCCCATGCAGCGTTGGCGGGCCGTTCGACATAAGTTGCACCGTGGATGGAACATGCTCGGCATGCCCCGAAGCATTAACAAAATAAGGGCCTTGAATTAGGACTTGATCACCCGCAGAGTCCTTCTGTGGATGTGAGTTAAACTCATTAAAGCAGTGATTGTTAAGAGCTTCCTGTCTGGCCTCCATCAGAAGTGGTAAGGTGACATTGATCTGTAACGTAGCTACATGATCAATACAGCCCTCATCACTAGGAATAGGACTGAGAGATTGAGTAGCCACAACCTCATGTTTGGGTTTAGTAGTAACTCCCTCAAGACTGGGAAGAAGATGGACCTCATTACCGGGATCCGAAGAATAGACTCCCTGTAAAACTTGGAAAGAATTCATGGACTGTAACACATCAGAATCACCTTTCTTTCGCCACTGCCTAAGGAGCAGAAGAGTAGGTTCCACGTGTGCAATGGCCAGAGCAGCATAATCATCTGGACTCTTCTGAATATTTAAAGAAGTTTTCTTGATCTTTTTTCTGCACTTTGGCTCGCCATGACCAAGCTTGTGACAGAACCCGCATAAAGTAGGAACCTTATGATAATTGATTCTTTGCCAAAAACCCTCTCCACCCCACCCGATCCATAAACATTGGGGTTTTGGCTTAGAGATATCAAGTTCTACACATACAAGAGCCTCCTGAGTTTGAGTCAAAGCTAGAGTTGCCTCATGAATTTGGGGAATATTTGATTTTTTTAGATTTTTGAAATATTTGATTTTTTTCTGAGTTTTGGACTATTAGATTTTTTAGATTTTTGAAATATTTGATTTTTCTGAGTTTTGGAATATTTGATTTTTTTTTAGGTTTTTTTTTGAAAAACCATTGTCTCCCTAGTAACGCGGGTTTTCCCTATTCCGTTAAGAATTCCCTGAGGTTGGCGTGCTTTCGAAGTGACATTCCCTGGCCAGGGCCAATCTGTGTGATGACGCTTCTACCGAGGCCACACCCAGGGTACTCTCTAGTCCTAAAAAGAAAAATAGAAATATGAAGATAAGCTTAGGCTAGGTATAGGGATTTTTAGGGCTTGAGTTCCTCTCTAGACAGTCCATTCAGAGATTCGGTCTGTTACGCCGGGGCTTTGTGTCCGTCATCGAACCTTTGTCTACCCTGGGCACGCATATGACTGGGCTCATAACGTCCCGCGGGAAAACTGTACTGTCACTCTTGCCATGCCTAGTTCTCATTTTTTCTTTTTGGAGCTTTGGAATTGTAAACTATGGACTTTGATATGGACTTTTGTTTTTGTCATGATGGTTGCTCCTTTTTCTTTTCTTTTGTTACTTTTTCTTCGTGGCATCAGGTCATGACGGACTGCCCCTATTTGAGACCTCCTCTCATCAGGGTGTCTAGATTAGTCATCGTCCCCTTATTCACCACTTGCCCCTGGAGTCGGTCGAGAGAGAAACAGACAGGGACCCAGCCTTTCCCCAAGCATGGCCAAGGAGAAATGGTGACTACAAATTCAGGGAACGTGACCAGGGATGTCGTGTAGTGTCTGTGATTGTCGTGCTCATGATCCTTCTTCGTGGGAAAGGGAAAACACCTTACTACCAAGATGGCACTGGCTTGACCCTAAGGAAAGAAATGCTTAAGATACAACCCATTCTAAGAGTGAGACAGCTCCTCACCTTCTGCGTTAACTAAGCGGTACGTGTTCCCTGGATAAGCCTCTTTAACGACGAACGACCCTTCCCAGTTAGGTTGTAATTTAGACCTAGGACCTGCAGACCGAATGAACTTACATTTTAAGACCATATCACCTGTTTGGAATTTACGCTCAATTACCTTCTTTTGAAAATAACGCGAAACGCTCTTTTGATAAACGGATACGTGATCGGATGCATTCATCCTCTTCTCATCTAAGAGTTCTAACTAGACAAGTAATGCCTCTCGACGTTCATCGAGATTAAGTTCCCTATCGAGCTGCACCCTTAGGGAAGGGATCAGGATTTCGTATGGGAGCACCGCCTCCATTCCGTAGGTCCCATTCATGTCTAACTTTAGAATTAAGTTGTACATGCTCTACTTGACACGAGTGCCTGGTAACTGCTCGCGCCCTCGATTTTCCGCGTTCGGGGCGTGACATCCGAGGTGTCCCTAGTTGGTCCACTTCTGCAGAACAAAAGGGATGCGAGGTGTCCCTCTTCTCTGGCATAGGCGCTTTCCACTATTGGTCCACTTCCTCGGAACAAGCATGCAGGGTGGAGGCCGTCTACCACTGCCATGGGAAGTTAAGGGTAGGAGCGAATCTCCTTTTTTCTTTCTTACATGTCTGTAAGATGGCTTTAGGAATGCCTTTTTGACACTCGGGCAATCTTTGTATCTTGACCAAGGGATGAGATCTCTTGTATTCTTTGTATCTTGACTTAAGGAATAAAATTTTTCTAGATTTACTTTGAATGTGTACCTTTTGATGAAAGACGCTCGCATAATATGCTTCTAGTTGTCTTTCAGTATGCGTGTCCTCGCGGTACATGTATCTTCTCTTTGGTGGACCAGTTCATGGCTGGTTGTTTATGAGGGTACGTCTATTTGCCTCTAAGGAAACCTTGGGTCACCTTCTGATTTTCGAGGAGAGTAGTGCTCTTCTCTAGGGAACCCTTAGGTTACCTCTTCATTTTCAAGGCGGTGCTCGTCTCTAGAAAACCCGTAGGTTACCTTCTCATTTTCAAGGGGAGCAGTGCTCACCTTTAGGGAACCTGTAGGTTAGTTTTTAAGGGGAGTGGTGCTGGCCTCTAGGGAACTCGTACGTTAGTTTTCAAGGGGAGCTGTACTCGCCTCTAGGAAACCTATAGGTTATCTTCTCATTTTCAAGGAGAGCAGTGCTAGCCTCATAGGGAACCTGTAGGTTACCTTCTCGGTGATGTGTAGGTAACTTACCTTAGTGGAGTATGGCTGGTGACGATTTATTGAAAAATTTTTTTGAGGTTGACGGAGTTCCACGTCCTGGGTATCTCTTCCCCCCCCCCAGCGTCACTAGCATGTATGCTCCTTTGTCGAGGGTCTCTGCTACCCTGTACGGGCCTTCCTAGTTTGTCGCGAGCTTCCCGATGGCCCCCCTTGGGTCAACCACAGTTGCTCGTCGTAGCACCAAATCTCCTGGGAAGAAGAGTCGTTCTTTAACCTAGGCGTTGTAATATTGGGCCAGCTTTTGCTAATATGCCACGAGCTTTACTTGGCCGTTGGCTCTATCTTCCTCGAGCAGGTCCAAGTTTTCTCGTATCGCCTGGTTGTTTCTGGCCTCATCGAAGTGTCCCACTCTCAGTAAGGGGTTGGAGATCTCTACTCTTCAAGATGCCGCCTCGGCGACGGAGAGTTCTGGTTCCCCAGGAAGTGAGTAGTGTCCCTTAAGATGTTCCTGCTCCAGCTCCTGTTATTCTGGCTCAAGAGGACGCGCCTGGCAGTCGTGGACGTGCTTTGAAGAAATTTTTGTTGTTTCATTCACCGACTTTTGAAGGACAGACCGATCCTGATGCCGCTAGAGTATGGTTGGATGCAACTGAGCTCGTGTTTCACTCTATGGAATGCGCGGAAGATGAGAAAGTGATGCTCGGCACTTTTCAGCTCCAGGGTGCGACGCTGACGTGGTAGAATACAGAATGGTAGATTTCTTTCCAGTCTCGTCCACTCCGACAGATTTCGTGGGCAGAGTTCATCACCACATTCGAACTTACTTTCAGTCCGGCTTACCTTAAGATGGATAAAATGCACCAATTTTTACAGCTTGTCCATGGAGGAATGTCGGTACTCGAATATCGGAACAGGTTCATGAAATTGGGCCGTTATGCGCCCCATGTGTTAGCAAATGAAGCTTTAAAGATGGAGCAGCTTCTTCATGGTCTTCATGCTGAATTAAGGCAGCCATTGATTGTTGCCCGTGTGACTAATATGAATGAGATATATCAGGCTGCGGTAGCATTGGAATTGGACTTGCCGAGATCCCAGATTCCTTCTCAAGTAGTGTCAGTTCAGCCGACGGTTCAACTTCCATCTAGTTATCCGCCTCCTATTCCAGGTTTTTCTTCTGCCACTCCAGCTGCTAGTGGTGTTGCTTCTTCGGACAAGTCCCAGTTCAAGAAATTCAAGAATAAGAAGAGGTTCAAGAAGCGATTTGACCAGCAGGCATCGTTCGGTGCAGTACAGCAGTCAGCTCCTTCTTTTCAGCAGCGCCAGGGTTCTGCTAAAAGCCAATTTAAGGGTTGTGTGTGGTGTGGTGGCAGCCATCTAGGCAAACCATGTTCTTTGCCGGTGGTATGTTTTCTGTGTGACTAGCCGGGTCATGTAGTGAGAGACTATCCCTTGCGAGTGATTCCAGTGCAATTCACTCCTGCGGCTCAATCTCCGCCGTCTCAATCGCAGTTCAGACCTCCACTTCCACCACCACCGCCACCTCAGCAGTTCCAGCAGATCCATCCTTAAGCTTCAGCTGCATCCTCCTTTCAGTCCTCTACAGCTGCCAGTAGAAAGTTGAAGGGCAAGGTGACTCATATCTCACGGGCTGAGGCCGTGGCATCAAATCTTATCGAAGGTACTATTACTATTTTTGGTTGTGCAGCCCGTGTTTTATTTGATTCAGGTGCTTCTCACTCCTTTCACTCCTTTCATGTCCTGATCAATCCTGAATAAAGACCACCATTATGGGATTAATGCGGTGGAGCGAATCACTCGTCCCCTCCCTGAGGGAGCAAGCGCTCTCCTGCGCACCCACCTTGGTCGGTTTGTAACCCAAAAAAGAAAAGAGAAAAAAAAGAAGAATGAAATGAGATCTAGAGTATACACACACTGCCTCCAGTCGGTTTCTGTGCCATGAAGAAAAGCAGTATAAACGTCTGCTCATCTATTGAATTTCTACAAGCAAAGAGTAAGCTGAGCAGACATAACAAGCCCGAATAAACATAAGTGAAGCAAAAGAATAAACCGCCTTTGTGAATTGACGTCATCAATTGGTGCAAAGTAATGTTAGGCGGGCCACCACCGAAGAAACGAATACAGCCGATGCCATGGCCGGCAACAACATGATGAAGCTACTGAAGAAAATTCTCGGGAGAGGCTCTCTCCGAACGAAAAGACCCAACTAGATGCAAGTGCAGCTCGGTGAATTCTTGCCCATCACGGGGGATGCTTTATAGTAATGTGGCCAGGCACAGCCATGACTCCTAGAGAGAATACATACCCACCTCTTCGCAACCCTTGGTGGGTCATCCCATGTGAAAAGGGGGCAGCAGAATGATCAACCTACACAGGAAATTTCAACTCCTCAAAGGGCACCTAGCAGCGTACCCTCTTCTCGGGGTCGCCAAAAAAAAGTAAATATTTCAATATACACCTGATGAGAGCCAAGAGAATGAAAATGGCCTCGCCAGGAAATTCACCATCAAACCATGGTATCGGGGCGTCATTCAGCTTTCGCCAGCGCACCAAAGACCCCGATCTGAGGAAGGAAAGAAGGAATCAGCCGAATACACTCACGTGGGGAGCTTGCATGCCACCACCACCCCCTCCTTGAGGCATGCCTCTCGATGAAAAGGAGCAAAGAGTAGCCCGTCGAGGTGACCGAAGACAAAGAAGAAGATGTTGTGGTCTTACGACCCGCTACCCCTACTGCCACTTGGCCGATATGATTCGCCATAAAGAGATAAAACTGCTCGAAGAGGAAAAGAAAAGATACTCCATGGGAAGTTTCCCAAACATGTCCCCGCTGGGGGGGGGGCAAGAAAAAATACATACCCCATCTTGGGGGCATCTGAATTAAGTAATATACCCTGACCTGGGGGCATTTGAAGAGTAGTATACCCCGGCCTGGGGGCAGTTGGGCCAAGAGATATACCCTGTCTCGGGGGCATTTGAAGAAAAGTAATACACCTAGGCCTGGGGGCATGTAAAGCCATAATACACCCGTAAGTGCAAAAAGTTAGTTCAACAAACAAAAATAATAGGTTGCATGACAAACAATCTCACAACAATGGTAAAAGGTTGTACAATCATTCCTCAGCATCAAAGAACTTTTCCTCATGGATTGAGCAAGAACTAGAAGGTTCCATATCATCTCCTTCCAGTTCACCCAAATTCCCTAAAGCAAAATAAGGATATGAGAACACTACAGACATCAATGAGCAAGGATGAGTTAGTATGAAAACACAAAATACATCTTAATTATCTTGATAGATAAAAAGTGCTATTGTTTATGTTTCTCAAAAGAAATGAACAGTTGGATGAGTCTGTAAACGTACCTATCTGATGCATGTTATTACATAACTAAAATGAATTAGCGTCTTGTTCCATGACGCGTATTACTGAAATTGGCACTTCTTGACAGAGACGTGTATTAATACACATTATGCACTTAGACGCAGAGTTAATTTCTAATATTAAATAATCTTGTTAATGTCCGTGTCATGGACGCAGTTTAAAGAGCTTGCGCCTCTATACAGTGATGCCAATTTAGTTCACTATATTTGAATTTATATAAATCTAGTTAATCCTAGAATTTGTGCCTCTTTAAGAAGATGTGAATTCATGAATTAATGCCCTTCTACAAGGATGAGATTTTTTGCCTCTCTATTTTTATCGTTGTTTTGATCCATACCATAGATATTTTGGCACTACTATCTTATGGCCAAGACGTAGTCCCTATTTTTTGAGTTTTTACGCTTACACCCTATTTCTTGGAGTTAGAAGGACCCTCCGTTGGGAATTCCTCTCGCCAGATTGAAAATTCTTTCTCTAAGGCCTCTGTAAGTCCACGACATCGAAGGATTCCCTCTTTGATCATTGTGATGGTTGTACCCTAAAAATCTCTTAAACCTATTTTGGTCTTGTCCCTCTAAAGAAACATGACACCTAGCCATCATAGAGTGCCATGATTTGGGTGTTCTGTGAGAATTTAGACACTACCTAGAATTGGCGTCTGGAATAGTCATCACTATTTCTTGAATTAGCGTCTAGTTCATTGATGAGAATTCTTCATGCCAACTGTTCACCAAAATTTAGCGCCCTCTTTAGTGGACAAGAATTCTATAATTTACAGCGGCCTAAGTGGACACCAATTTGTCCCAGGTTCTTGCATTCCATGAGTTTTCATGGATATTTCCTCTAAGTTCATATCTACATCCTTGAAGTCTCAAAAGTCCTTGATGCTCTCGACTATCTTACTAAAAGCTTGGTTCTTGGAACTCTATTGGCCATTAATAAATGTGAAAATTGAAGTCAGAACGAGCGCACCATGGGCTCCGCGGAGCCCGAATAAATCGTCACTTCGGTGACTGGCACGCCCACGCACACAATAAAACTCGGGAAAACCCCATTCCCGGCGAACAAACAAAATAAATAATAATAAACGAAAAAGTGCGTCCACAAGTCTGGCACGCCCGGTGGGACCCATCCACCTTTCATCTCTTGGCCGAAAGTAGGGGCCCCGCGGCCCCCTTCTTGTGATACTGATTACTTTATCTTTGCAAATGCAGGCAAGTCGCTGTCAACTACGAAACATGGCGGTTTCCTTTGGCCCGCTGGTTGTCGCAAGCCACGTTCGGGATGGCTACCTTGCCGTCCCCCTCTGCTTTGGGAGCTTCCCTCCCGTTGTCGGCTTCCCCAACTTTTTGGGGGTGGCCTTCGTTAATATCCTGGACGTGAAAGCGTCCGAAGAACCCGGGACCGATGCCCTCGCCTCGGGGATCACTGAAGTCGCCGTCGGCCATGCCAACGCCGGGGGCAGCAACAACGCCCCGCTCAAGACGGTGGGCTGCTATGTCCACCATGCGCATCCCACCGCCGGCTCACCCCAGCAGGGATCCTCGTCCCACCAGAGGAGACGCCGAAGGAGCCGCGCAACCGCCGCACCTAGAGGCCGGCTCTCCAACTCCGGCAAATCCGTTGTTGTCGGAGGCATCAGGGTCCATCTTGATGGACAGAGGTCCGAGGCTATTCCGGACCGAATAGTACCAACCGTTCCAGTCCACAATTCTTTCCGAGGACTGGAGAAGCTCAAGGAAGGAAAGGCGCCCGTCCTTCCATTCGCCGCACCAAGGAGCACGCCGACCCATGAGTCGGCGAAACTAAAGCAAGCCTGGGTTCCTAAGGGGACCCGACTTACGGCACCTGCCCGAGCAGGGCCCAGCCGCCCCCGCCATGCCAGGGGGCAGAGGAACGAAAGGGTCGAGGTGACGGCCACACCTCGCCAACAAGCAGTCGCCGCACCAGAGCTGCCCGTGAGCTCCCACCGCCGACGTCACAGGCGTCGCCACTATGTTGACCGCCTGGCATGTGTGGGTCATACCCACCAGGAGGTCGCTCCGAACACTCAGCCACCGGCCGCTCTCCCCGATCAGGAATGGGACGGGATCGAGCAGGCCGTGAGGAACTACCTCCGGGGCCCAGGCAATACTCCCCTGGGCCGCCAAAGGTTACTGGGGGTCATGGCTCCCGCTTTCGAGGAAGAGGCAGGAAACCGATCCCCGCCCAGTGCGGAGTCCGAGGACCAATCGGAAAGGCACCGCCAGTCCCCTGTGCGGGAGGAAGCGCCGGCCCGACGATCCGTCTTCGACAGGCTGGTCTTCCCGAACAAGCAATCGAGAAGGGCAGCTAAAAGAAACAGAGGCTGGCAGATCTTCACCTGCAACATGGCAGGGTTCTCCAGTCGGTATGGGGCCTTGCCTACCGACCCCGAAGAAGTAGCCCAACTCGCCGCTAGGCCTGGTCCCCTCACTAGAAGGGGAAGAGTGGCCGGTGAGCTAGCACGAGCGGGCGCTGAGGTGACCACACCTGACGGTTCCCCTGCAACCCTCACGGCCAATGTCATCACCACAGGAGGCACAAGTGGCGGACCCTCTACGTCATCCGAGGACGTTCCGGTCGAAGAGACGGGCGCTGTGCCCACCCTCTCCGCAACCGACCCCGCCATGCTGAGTATGATCCAGCAATACCAACGGGAGATCGAACTGTTAAAGAGGCAACTCAGTGAGAGGAATGCCCTGCCCTCAACCTCAGGGCAAACTGAGATTCTACCCGAAGCACCCGGGGGCAACGGGCAATCCTCCGAGGCCACTCTCCAGGCTGCAGCATTTCTGCCAACCCCGGGGTTCTCCCCGGGTGTGCCTCTGCAACAAGCACAGTATGCGGCCCCATTGCAGGCCCCCTTCCTCCAACAAGCTCCCGTAGCTCCTCAGGCGACGGTACTGGCTACCCCGGGCTCCCAACCCGCTCATTTCTATCCAACTCCAGTTGATCCGGCGGCAGTCAATCGACTAATGCTGGAGCAAATGATCGACATGAGGCTGGCGGAGAGAGGCGACGGCGACCAGACGCCGTTCGATGCCTACCGGGTCCCCTACCCGGCTCACTACGCCGCAAGAAAGCTGCCAGTCGGCGTTACCAAGCCGCCGAAGTTTGAAAAGTTTGCGTGCCATTCGGGCCTGATAGACCTGAATATTCTGTTGGGCACGGAGCCGCTTCCCCTCTAGGCCGGAGAGTTCTTCGAGTCTTCGCTCTACATTCGTCTGCCTTTCGGAGACTAGTTTGTGTTGGATGGCGACCCTGAGAGACGGTATCTCCAGCTCAACCGGGACGATTGCTTCTGAACCGTACACCAGGGAAAAGGGAGAGCAACCTGTTGGGGTCTTGTATACTGTGCGATACGCCCATAACGCCTCGTACATTCTTTCCTCCCAGTCCTTCTTGTTGGAGCTAACAATTTTGGCTAGGAGAGTGCAGAGCGTCTTGTTAAAGGCTTCGGCCAGACCATTGGCCTGTGGGTTGTAGGGGGTCGACGTCCTCCAGTCGATCTTGTATTTTTTGGCTAGCCGGTATACCTTCTGATTACGGAAGTGGCTGCCATTGTCGGAGACAATTCGGGCGGGAGCGCCGAACCGAAAAATGATGTTGCGCCGGACGAATCTGGCGACGATTTCCCCGGTAACCTCCCTTAGGGCGACAGCTTCGGCCCAACGGGAGAAATAGTCGGTTGCCGCTAGGATGTACTTGCAGCCTGTGGAGGAGGCGGGCAAGGGGCCTACGACATCCGTGCCCCACTGAGCGAAGGGCCAACTAGGGACAGTAGGATGCAGTGGCATGGGCGGCCTCCTGGGTACAGTAGCGTGCTCCTGGCACTTCTGGCACGACTTGGCATACTTGCAACAGTCGTCAAACATGGCCGGCCAGTAATAACCGAGCTTCTTTATCTCAATTTTCATCTTCGGCCCTGCCTGGTGTGCGCCGGCTGTCCCGGCGTGAACTTCCTTCATGACCCCTCGCGCCTCCTCCGGGGATAGGCATCGGAGGAGTATCTTCTGCCTGGCATCGGCCATGATTCGGAATAGGATCCCATTTCGGAGCTCATAAGAGTCCTTTGTTCTGATCAGCCTGATCTTTTCTTCTCTTTGCGCGGGCAGCTGTTGATGCTCAAACCACTGCATGTAGGGGGCCCTCCAGTCAGGCAGGCTAACGGCTTCAGCCGTGGCCACTTCTAATTCTTCCTGTTCTTCCGACGTCTCTTCGATCATGCTGGGCACCTGGCGCTGGTTGATCACCCGGATGTCGAGCGATCCGTCTGGCGGGATTGCCAGCGAGCTTGCCAGTTTCGCCAAGGCGTCGGCTTGAGCGTTCTCCCCTCTGGCGACATGGCCTATCTCGAGGAGGTAGAACTGTTGCATGAGCCTTTTCGCCTCGGCATGGTAGGGGAGTAATTCGGGCTTCCGGACGTCGAATTGCCCTTGGACCTGTTTGACGACTAGCAACGAGTCGCCGAACACTTGCAGCATTTTAATCTCCATTTGCAAAGCTACCTGGAGGCCAATAATGAGGGCTTCTTCTTCTATCTCTCTGTAGTCTCAGCTCTGGATTCTCTTATCACTTTGTGTGTTCTCCTAAAATGTCTTCTTATTTCCTTTGAATGAGAGAGCTACCTTTTATATACCTACGAAATAAATCTTGCGGTCCCCACATAATTTCAGTCTGGTGCATGGAGGGAGCATTCCCACCAATAGCTTTTCAGAAAACATAACTCAAAGAAGTCCACGTGTTAGATCTGAAGAAGAAGCGAATCCACGTGGCCAATCCTTCTGGTGAACATTCTACCTTGGATCACGTGCCTATTATTTCAGATCTCGAATCACATGATCACTTATGTCTCTGATGCTTTCTGCTCTTCAAGTGTTCGATCAAGTTACATGAGTGATTTAAGGCTTTTCATACTAAAGTCCCTATCAACAAGATATAAAACATTTGATCAAACACTTTATCATCATAAGTGCTTAAAAGAATGCAGACTTAGCCAATCTCATAAGAGTCAGACACTCAGATCAAAAGAATATATGATGATGTAGATGCCTCGATGCATACACACCGTGCACTGACCTGTGTGAATATACCTCTGCATGAATGCAGTAAATCAACTATATTTACGTCGACCTGTGTAACCCAAAGGTAGACCTTATATGCCAAGAGAGGATGGATAAAGACAAGACATATAAGGATGCACTGACCTGTGTGAGACACAGATTGTCTAGTCGAGCTAAACCAAGTGTGGTTGCACTGACCAGTTAAGGTGATGGCTAGTACAGCTAGAGCTTAAGCATTGCCCTAATGACTTAAGCAAATGTGAATGCTTAGACCTGAGTCCAATAAATAACAAATGTGCACCGACCTGTTATGACTTAGACTCTACATGTGCATCGACCTTGTAGACATGAATGCATGTATATGCATCGACCTTGCTGAACACAATATCCAATGTGCATTGACCATGCTGAACACAAGGTCCAATGTGCATCGACCTTACTAAACACAAAGTCCTATATTGCACTGACCTTGCTGAACACAAGGTTCACTAGTGCACCGACCTGATAGACTACATGTGAGTATGTGCTTCGACCTGTCAAGCTACAAGCATAAATGTGCATCGACCTGATGTTCATCATAATGCATAGTTGCATCAACCTGACAAGCTTCAAACTAGAATGTGCATCGACCTTATATGCTTCGAATATGAATGTGCATCAACCTTATATGACTAAGTGCATATGTGTGCATCGACCTGTATAACATGAGTGACTAAGATGCATCAACCTGTAGGGCATTCATACTTATAAACTAAAATGATGACTCAAGCAATATATACCCACATAATGCACCAAGGGAGAGGCATTATGCCAACCAGATGGAAAACTACAGATAGATGATATAACGCCCCAACATAGGGGCGTTATATCAACATAACGCACCCAAGGAGGGGCGTTATGTCCAGCAGACCAAAACACGAACAAAATGAAGTATAACAGAACACAATAGGCACGTCATACTAGTATAATGCACAAGGGTAGGTGCGTTATACCCAACAGACTCCAAAACAATAACCACAGACCGAGGGCACATAACGGACCAAGACCCATCCGTTATAGCCACAAAACGCACAGGGTGAGGCGCGTTATATCAACCGTCATACCCAGCCAAACATCGGTCAACAGACCATAACAGATCTGCACCTGAGCATTATATTAACCATAACGCACAGGGAGGAGTCCGTTATGCTAACCGATTGATACGATCTTTGAGGTAAACACGGTTGTCGAGGGGACTGACATGGCAGCCAACCTCGAAAACCACCCGACCATAACGCACCTGGACAAGGGCGTTATGCTCTACATAACGGACCTGTCTTGGTCCATTATGCTCCAAGACCTCCGAAGATAAAAATCGATGAACGATGCATAACGGTCTATCGGGGGACCATTATGCATATAACGGCCTCTGGTAGGACCGTTATGCCAATCCGACGATCAAAAAGGTGAAACGGTCGAATCGGCCCGTTCCACACCCCATGCATGTCATAGCGTAGGGGAAATACATCCAAACGATGGGAAATCCCTCAAGGATTCCAAAAACACCACATGCATGCTGCGAAACACCTTAAATCGCGAGATCCAGGCGATTCCAACGAATCGACCCAAATCGAGTCACCGGGGTTCCCAGACTCCTACCGGCCCCAAATGACAACCAACGAACATGAAACTGGTGAGGTTGGGATCTTGACATCCCAGCAGTCAGTTTGACACTAACTACAACGTGAATGGTTGCCATTTTTCGGCCAACCCTACAAACCTCAAATACTATGGTTTATGCTAAACTGGCTCGATCTCCCCCGATCGGCCACGAAATTACGCACAAAGATAGGAAAAACGTGTAGAATGCGGAGAGGGTCCATCTCCCTACCTCCACCAACGAAACCGAGCGCCATGGGTGACTAATCTGCACTGAAACGTCGTCGCGAACTGAACCGCCGACTTCAAATCCGCCATTTGGGATCGCGCCAAATCCACGCCATTCCTCGCTCCACCACGCGTCTCAGCAAGTCTCACGCTTCGTCACCTCGCCCGCGGACCGCTCCATCTGCAACCGGATGCCCGTAGGAGAGAGAACGAATCTGGGAGATGTTTAGCTCTCATTTGAAGTGCCTTTGAAGCCCCTTCCACCTTCTTGGTGCCTCCCCCTTGCAGCCGAAATACCTCCGACCTTTCCCCTTGCTGCTCCGTCGAGGATGATGAAGTGGCCATCAAAGGTTGTCTCGAGTCATGCTCCCCAACTCTCAGGCTCTTCTATGCTTCGGGGTGAAGAGAATAAACCAGTAGCACCAATGGGCAACCCCCCGTTTCCTCCCACATCTTAGAGGCCAAGTGAAAGTAGAGTTTCTTCAAATGATCTACGCTGTTGTTGTAAAAGTTGGAATCGAGCAAACACATCCTACGGTCTTGAGATTTGTACGTTAATCATACAAATGGAGACAAGCACACAGCAGTGTTGTACGCTTAAAGTGCATTTCTTCCATGACAACTTAATGGCTATACTCTTGTGATGCAGATTCAAACTAGCTCCTTAAGCTTAAGAAAGAATCCTTTGCTGCTTGCTGAAAAGTCTCACTGTCTATCTAGTTAATATGCACATTTAACGTCTGTCTGCAGGCCCTTGTGTTGGGGATTTCATGGAGGAACACGAGGATGGGCGAGGATAGCAGTAGAGAAATGGGAAGGGGCATACTCCATGGCCTATTACGTTACCACTGTCACACGGGGTACGAGTGATGGAGTGTAAGTAAGAGGGGCTTGTGGCTTTCCTCATTCTATTTTTGGTGGCACGTATTCTATCAGCCACGTCTGGATAGAACGGTTGTGGAAGATGTCGCGCGTGAACGCTTGCTACACTCTTAAAAGGATTTTGCTTCAATCGTTTGATTCAACAGATCCAATGGTGCAGATCAGGCGGCAGTATTAAGTCATTGCCACCGGCGGCAAGGGATCCTCTCTCATTCATTGCATATATAAGGATGAAAGCCATCGGATTTGGCAGAGTTCTCCTTGCTTTACTGCTCCCTATACTGCATCATAGCAGTTTCCATTTGCTTCTTGTCATTTCATGTACTCATTTTAACTTGGATAAACTTAATTCTCCACCCGTGAATATTGTTTGTTTCCTGGGCTATCCCTCATGGTTACTGTGATAACTTGTCGCGAAGTACCCATTTTAACTCAAGAAACTTCTACCAGTTACTAATTGCTTATCAAGTCACCGGTAGTTTTTCCTTAGATTTGCAAGCTTTCTCCCTCTTAACTTCTGCTACATCTCGCAACAATCTTTCTCCCTCCACGATCAGTAGGACTGACAGCCTTTGACCTTTTTCTTTAACATTTGTATTATAGGCCCAAGCTCGAACCCAAACGTATGGACTGAGCGGTCAGAAGCTATGGTGCCAATTGAATTGGAGATTCCATCACTGCGGGTAGCCATTCAGCATGGGTTGGATAGTAGCGAACAAACCAACATAGGAAGAAGACTAGAAGAGCTCACCGAGCTCGAAGGAAAGCATCTCCGAGCACAACAGAATATTCAACAATACCAAGCTCGCATGACCCGTGCTTTCAACAGGCTAGTCAAAGGGTGAGAATTCAAGAAAGGTGACTTGGTAATGGTCAAAACAAGAGAAGTGATGGCCTCCAACCCTAAAGGAAAGTTGGTTGAAAATTGGGTTGGACCATATATCATTCAACGAGTCTATGAAGGGGGTGCCTACATCCTTGTAGTTCACAAAGGTGTAGTCGAGTTCTCCCCTCTTAATGGGAAACATCTGAAGCTGTACTATACAACCCCGTCAGCATCCACAGAATGGCCGAAGTTCACCTTGGCCTAGTGGCACTCAGCCCTGGCCGAGCTCTCTAAAAATATCCAGTTAGTTCAAACTAATTCCATGACCGTTGGTCCACAATTCTAGAAGCATCTCCGGTATGCACTAATTTCGAGATCCCTTGAGAGCCCCGCATAGTCTCACTAGGTTGCCACTCTGTACCATATCGCCATTACGGGCCTTACGTCTAAATTGGCGAAAACTCTTCCTTTGCATTAGCATTCCCTTCTTGATAACGAATAAACCCTTCTCTTGGTGCAAAACTTCGCACCCTAGCTGACTTCTATACCATATCGCCATTATGGACCTTACGTACAAATCGGCAAAAACTCTTCCTTTGCGTTAGCATTACCTTCTTGCTAATGAATAAACCACTTTTTCGGCGCAAGATTTCGTGCCCCAGCTAACTTTACATAATATTACCATTACGGACCTTACGTCCAAATCGGTAAAAACTCTTCCTTTGCGTTAGCATTCCCTTCTTACTAACGAATAAACCCTTCTCTCGATGCAAAACATCATGCCTTAGCCTGCTTCTATACCATATCGCCATTACGAACCTTATGTCTGAATCGGTGAAAACTCTTCCTTTGTGTTAGCATTACCTTTTTGCTAACAAATAAACCACTTTTTTGGCACAAGGTTTCGTGCCCCAGCCGACTTTTACATAATATTGTCATTACAGATCTTATGTCCGAATCGGTGAAAACTCTTCCTTTGCGTTAGCATTACCTTCTTGCTAATGAATAAACCACTTTCTCAGCGCAAAACTTCGTGCCCTAGCCAACTGTCATATGCTATCATCTAGGGTCAAACATCGCATGTCGACCAATCCTCATTCTCTTACCCTATGTTTCAATGATGACCACTAATCTTCCCTCAGGTTATCACAGGGATCTTCAGCTCCTGAAGGAAAATCTTTTCCCTTCCTTTCAGTCGCTGAATGACTGTCTGGAGATTGCAGCCTTTATGCTGCAGCATATCAGCATCAGGAACAATATTTTCTGTTTCCATTTGTCTCAGCAAGTCCAGTGCCTCAGCTGCAAGGCCATGCTGCGCATATGCAGAGATCATGGAATTCCATGATATTATATCTCTGCATTTCATCTGCTTAAAGATACCAAATGCATCTTGGATATTCCCGCATTTAGCATACATTGAAATCAAAGCATTGGAAACATGTACATATGAATTAAACCCCATCTGGATTTGCTGACAGTGAATAATCTTTCCCAGCTGGACACATCCAGCACCTGCACATGCACTAAGGAGACTAGAAAGAGTATAGTCATTGGGCTTAAAAGTTGATTGCCTCATCTTAACAAAAAGGTGTAAGCATGTGTCAACCTGCCAGTTCTGAGCATATCCTGCAATTATTGAAGTCCACAACACAGTGTCCCTGCTGGTCATCTTATTAAACAATTGATATGCATCTTCCACATAACCACATTTAGAATACAAGCAGATCAATGCACTTCCAACAGGACTGAATTTATCAAGGGCAGTTTTGACTGAGAGGGCATGAAGTTGCAACCCTGATCTGAAGTATCCTGAAGCCCCACATTCGCTCAAGATACCAGACACCATAGTTGCATCCAGTTTGGTTCCTCCCTTGTGAAGTTCCTGAAACAGGAAGGAATTGTCAGACTCCAGACAATCACCTGAACTCCTGCATGTTGGAACGTTTCGTTCATGTTTATCAAACCTAAGCTTGTTCCGACCTGTAAATTTTGCATGAATGCCATTCTGCGTCACTTTGTAATCTCTTTGCGGACTTGTTTCTAGAAGATCCTCCAGGCAACCTTGTATGAGGCGAACATGACTTTCTTGTCCTCTAATATTACTACTTTCAGGAATTATCAAATCAAGAACCTCCAAAGCTTGTTCAAGATCATTGCTCTCAGTGTCCCTTGGCAAGCTACCGACTCTCAATTCTGACAAAGCTTGATACACTGCAGAGAAATGTCTAAAAATAATAAAACATGGTCTTACAGGAGCATGGAGGAGTGGATAATACATCCCTAAGGTTACATATTCATTTGTGACGAACTCAACAACCTGCATCTGGCTGACTCAGTACCCAATATATCTTCTGTTTCAAGAATAAAAAAACAACCTCCCATCCTTAAGTAAATTTCTTGCAGGTAAACATTCAGACAAGAAGGGCTGCTAACCTCGCACATAGAATGCAAACACTTGGTGGTCATAGAATGGGCCGCGAGGTGACTGTAGCGGTCATACACTAGGCCGCTAGACCCAGTTAACCCTCGAACTAACTTAACAAGTCAAACCACCAAATAGTATAATATAGAACCGCTTACAGAACTTAGCGGTCTTCCAATGGGTCGCTAAGGACACAACTCGAACCGACCTAAAATATTGACCAAAGTCAAACGGAGCTTAGCGGTCAACAAATGGGCCCTTAAAGACTACAAATGATCAGAGCTAGACCGCTAGCCCTAAGCGACCTAAAACCATTGACCAAATTCAACAATGCTTAGCGTTCTACTAATGGGCTACTAAAGCAACCCATACGATCTATCGTAAGACCACTTAGCCAAATTGACATACCACTAAAGTCTAGTGGTCACCAATTGGACCGCTGGACAGAGCTTAGCGGTCCAATGATGGGCCGCTAGCCAGGGACAATGGTCTATCGCATGACCGCGAAGACCTGAACTGACATAAGACAAACGGTCGCATACTGGATTGCATGAGAAGCGAAAATGGTCTCTGAAAGGATCGCTAAGGCGTTACGGCGGGAAAAATAGAGGATTGGCCGAAACCTGATCTTTCCACGCCCCGTTCGCCGTAAAATGAAGGGGAAACAATCCTAATGATGGAATTAACCTTCTACAGTCCAGAAGGGATCAAATAGATGCATAAACGACAAGAAATTGGCGATTCTACCAAATCGACCCAACATGAGTCACATGGGTTTCCAGGCTCGTACCGGTCCCAAACGACAACCAATCACGATGAAACTAGCGGGAATGGATTGCTAACATGCCAGGGTTTCCAATGAAACTAATCTAGAAAGAAATTGTTGCCGGGAAAGGCAAACTCGTCTCACACCCCCGAAGCATGCTTTCACCCAAACGTGAAAAAACTCGCTCATACTCGCACCGTTCAGCTCCAAAGGCAGAAGAGAAGCAGGTGATCCATCCCTACCTCCACCGAAGTTCTCGCGTGCTGTGGTGATAAAATTGGGCCAAAAATGTCACACGAACCAAACCACATCGGCTTTGAATCCACCGAGGGATCGCGCCAAAGCCACGCTCCATCCTTCACGCCAGCAAGCTCCACGATTACTCCACGACATTCCTGCCTCACCCATCTCACCATGGTCGCGCGCCCCGCGGAGAGAGGAGAAGAGAGGAGAGAGAACAAGAGGGAGAGAGTGAGAAACGTGAGGGAGGAGAGAGGAAGGAGAAAAGAATAAAAGGAAAAGAAATTAGGAATTTTCCACTAGGTGTCGACACCTGCTTCCTCAGAAAGCCCTTTGACCTATTTTGCCAAGAATGAAAACTACAACTTCACCATAATTTTTGGCATGATGAATGGGGGTTGTGAGGGGTTCTTCCAGCCTACAAAACACCAATTGAAAATGAGTTTTGCTTCAACATAAATCTCATCAACTAACTGATTACATTTCACCTTTTGTAATAGAACCATGATTACTTGTGAAATCTTAAACATGTGAGATTTTCCCTACACTAACCAGTGAAGAAGGAGAGTTCAATTCAAGATGGTTTCCATTGCCCATTCAGGAAGAATTTGATGAGATATTTCACGTATCAAACACATATCAATATTTACCTCATCGTTTTACCTAAGTTCACCATTGGTCCTCAGTTCCTTGTGTACTAGTTGAATCATCCGCACAAAGGGTCATAGAGTTCCAAACATCATTCACCATTGCATGACACCACTAGTTTGGAGTTTAGAGAGTAAGGAACCAATCCACTCAAAACTATTTCTAGTGACATTGCATTTGGTCATCATCAAAACTCTTCAATCCACACATCGTAACCTTGGGGGCAAACATGGTGAAGTGTTCAGCACACCACGGGCGCTCCCTCAACTGGAGCCCTAGCTGTCTTCCAGGTACAGCCAAACCTATAGGATATTGACCTCCTGTTGGTCACACACCCAGGATATTGACCTCCTATCGGTCTTCCATGCTCGCAAGCAAGGGTTTCTCCCCTCAAGGAGAAGGACATCACTTTATGATAGTGGTTTACACAGATTGATGCCTCTAGCTAGGCTGGGCTATGTACAATAAGCACTAATCGTTCAACCTGAAAGCTAAGAATGAAATAAAATGGTCATGAACAAAAAAATAGAATGCCTTTAGAAAGATAAGCAAAGTATTGCAGAAGGCTAAGAGATGAACTAGAGAGATGCAGTAGGGAAGGCATTTGCTTCATCTCTTTCTTCTTTACAGTAGCAGATTTGGTTGAGGAAGATGATAGGCATGACGTTCGCTCAACACTAGCAGAAAAGCTTGGGCTGGAAGTGGATTGCTCACTCAGTTGGTTGGATTATGTATTTGCGTGTTTTTCTTTCCAGCAACCTTCTCGTTCTACTCACAACTTCAATATATGGCTCATTGGCGTGTTGATTCATTTGATACATTATGGAGAACGTTAGGCTCATCTGGGTTTCCATTAGACTCATCTAGGAAGGCGTTAGACACATCTGTGCATTTCAGAGAGCTTTTCAGGTAGCTGCTATGTAGCAACCTAAATTTTCTAGGACTAATTAAATACTCTCTCTCTCTCTCTCTCTCTCTCTCTCTCTCTCTCTCTCTCTCTCTCTCTCTCTCTCTCTCTCTCTCTCTCGGAGGATATTGAATACGTAAAAGCAGCTAATTAAACTTGTTCATGGGCCTTGATGAATATCACATTTTAAAGACATGCGGTCAGATAAACAGTGAACCGAATGGGCTAGAGTGACTAAATTGTGTGAGGTGTGGTGATGCAGGACAAAAACGGTTCACCCTATCAAAATATCCCGAGCTCTCGTGGGCATTTGATCAAACAAATAACATGCTCCAAATCTATGCTTCCTAACTCAAAACAACGGAGTTATAGACTACAATTCTCTCACGGCCACTCATCCAAGTCATTACTATGGTTAAAATGCCTGAAGAAGTAGAAGCGGGTTAACATTGCTCATGTGGATATTTGGAGCACCTTCGTCAGACTCTTTATTGTACTTAAATGATCAATGCGGTGGAAGCCAGGGTTTCCAAGTATGATTTTAAAACTTTCCGATAAACCAGCTTTTCTGTAAGCCTCACCTGCCCATGAGACTAGAATATCCACGCTTGCAAGATGTTAGAGACGATCCTCTGCGCCAGTGTCAGTGTGCTTGCTGGAGTATGCAATCGACCTCATGGGGTGACTCGATGGTGAGCAAGCCTGCAGTGGCCGGGGTGTGGCGGCGCGGGCTTGCTGCGGCCCACGACAGTAGCGGTTGGAGGTGGCGTGGCCTGCTCGCGGTGGTTGCGGGACGAGGCAGAGGGTGCCGGTGGCCGGTCAGCGTTCGCATGTAGGGCCGGCTGGTGGAGCGCCGGAGCGATGTGGGCAAGTGCAGCGGAGGGCCGCTCGCGGACGACGGCGACGGCGGTGTCGATGGCCGCTGGCCGACGCGGGGAAGAAAGGCAACGGTGGCCGGAGGCGTCCGGCCGTGGCAGCACTGGCGTGCGCAGGAGGTGGCCGGCCGCGCTTGCAAGCGGCTGTCGCGGACGCCGGACGAAGGAACAGGGGAAAGGGACAATGAACAGTGTCCGGGGGAAGAACACAGTGCCAGGGAACTTTAACGAGGGGGGAGTAAATGAACAGTGCCAGTGGGAGTTAACGACGAGAACAAAGAAAATTTACTAGTGGAATCTTAGGCTGGTGATTAATGTGGAAGGAGGACACAACGCAACGAGAAATAGTGATGGCGAGAATGAGAATCAAATCAAAAGAAGAGTAGAATTGGGGGTTTCGACTTCTGCCAGAAAGAATTTAGGAGGGTTTAGCCTCCTTCAGAAGAAGAAAGAAGGGGTTTTACCTTCTGCCAGAAGTCTGGCTCCGAGACTGGAGTGGTCCAAAGCCAAGGGTGCGCTCCATTTGACTAACTAGATGATGGTGGGTATTAGGTCGGGACTGGAGACCCACTGTGCCATAAAGGTTACGACATTAATTACATCCCCCGGACCAGAAAACTTTTGAATAATTGCCAATAAATGGGGCCCCGTGGCCTGAGAGTCAAAATTCATAAAACAAATGAAGGACATCTTAAATAATGATAAGATCCCCTAAATTAGGGTGTCGAAAGGCATAGGAGCACATTTAAAATCATATCGATTAGATATCGACCATGTCATGTTTGGACATGTGTTCGGGTTGAGAGGATAATAAATCTACATTGGCAACATCGAGTCATATGTGTGCCGGGGCACAACAAGTTTAATATTTGAAGAAAATAGAGAAAGTCAGTTAAAACCCGGTCAAACGACTTTGGGAAATCAATGGGTTATAGGCCCGGATCAAAGTCGTGCCATGGCTATAATGTGGCGAATCCCTAGGGCCCAAGCGTGACCTAAAAAGAGGCTCGTTGACGTCCCCTACATGAAGGTCCAAAAGGGGGGGGAATCCAGAATCAAGTGTCGTTAATCTCTTGAGAATGGCTTTTAGGTTTGACATCATATTTTTAGCTAGTGTCCATGGTTTATCATTCATTTGTTCATTGTTGCTTTGTTTATTTTTTTCTTATTATTTGTTATTAGTTTGTTGACCAACTATTCATTTTGCCTTGTTATTATCATTATTCTTCTTTTTGCTTGTTCTACATGCTTTCATGGCATTATTCCTTCCATTGGATTATCATTTTCCTATTTTTGATGTTATTGGAGCCTTTGTGATAAAGGTAGAGTCACCACAAGGGATGCCTGCATCGACGCAGCATGACAGGGGATCAGCCCTGAATGCCAAGGAAGCACTGCGTCGATGCAGGGGGATGCCCGCATCGACTCAGCGCATATGGGGAGCAGCCTAGGGCTGGACGAATTGCTACGTCGACGCAAGAGGGCTACCTGCGTCGACGTCGTACACAACAAGGGGTGAACCTCAAGAGCCAGGGTGTGACTACATTGACACAAGGAGGCTACCTGCGTCGATGCAGCCCTCCTCATTATTTCATCTATTGGTGTCTGGC
The DNA here is from genome assembly GCA_024336825.1 of Amorphophallus titanum. Lineage (NCBI taxonomy): Eukaryota > Viridiplantae > Streptophyta > Magnoliopsida > Alismatales > Araceae > Amorphophallus > Amorphophallus titanum. The sequence continues at coordinate 124,988 of JANBPO010005583.1, read as the reverse complement.
TTCGTAAGGATCTATTCCCTTTTTTGTTATGAGTGTTTTATCATTTCAATTTTTTAAGAGGATAGCATGGATATGCAACTTTTTTTTCTTTTCCTTATTTATCTTTTCATTGGAGTTCATATCCATTTTCAGTCATTTCCTTTTCTTTCTATCTTTCTTCCTTTGTTTGATTCACACCAAGATGGTGTGGGACACCCTAACCCCCTAGCATAATAAAAGGAAGGAGTTGAGATAATTCACATTACAAAACAACTCCACCCATTCTCTCACTATGTCACAAATGAAAGAAACAAGAGAGCCCCTCCGCTCTAACCTCCCTCCTATAGATCCTATTGCTCCATTCACCCCACAAAGATCAAAGAGTAGCATGCATGATCAGTCACCACACAATAGAATCTCCTCTAAGGGGTCATCTCCGACCCCACGTTGAAATAAAGTGATGCACCTCTCCCTGTTGGCCAAGGACACAACTGGCTCTCGTAGCAAGTCCCTCCCACACCTCTTGTGAGGAGCAACCTACAAATAAGTGATCCAAGGTTTCGTCTTCTTGTCCACATAGGCAGCAGGTCGGCGGTGGCGCATGAGGGACCAATCTCTCGTGAGAAATTCTCAAAATTTGTCTTAAGTGGACAATCTCTCATGAGAAAATCTCAAAACGATGACCTTCACCTTCAGAAGACTCTGCAGTCTCCAAACATGAGGGACAAGGCAGTGGCGCATCCCTCCATCAGAGATATTGGTGTAAGCCGAACTCACTGAGAAGGCCCCCCTCCCTATCCCACCTCTTGGTCAACCCAGCTTCCCTGCCAGAATGAGGAGCGTAGGCGAGAAAGAAGAGTAAAAGGTCATGGAGCTGCTCCATGTCGTCGAGCCTGAGGTCCCTCCTGAAGATCGGTACCTAAGTGCTTCCTAAAAGCTGAGAGTCAAAAGATCGGGCAATCGACAGCTAAAACTACAAAGAGGTTGGGAAAAGAAGCCTTTAACATAAAATCGCCGCATCATCTGTCCTTCCAAAAAGACATTGGTCACCTTTCCCTAGTTAGACTTGTACGTCAGAGGAGATAACATTCCTGCAAATCAAAACGCCATGCCAAATCGGTGAAGTCTGAGACTGTGCTGTTGAATCCAAATCCCAACTCTCTTGCTGAAATATCTCTACCTGATAACCTGCGCTCACAACCCCTCATCTCTTGTCCCTAGCCTCTACAACCACTTACACGAGAGCCAGATTAAATTCCCTCACATCCTTGAGGCCTCCCTCTTTCTTGATGGCAGTCACCCTTCCCCACTTGATATTATGTCAACCCCTACATCTTTCCTCCACTCCCATGCCAGAAGAACCTCCCCTCAATAGACTCAATCTTCTGCATCATTGTCTTCCGGATCTAGAAGACAGAGAGAAAATAGATAGATAAGCTGTCTAAAATTGATCTGCAAAGAACTAACCTGCCCCCATAAGAAAGCAATTTAGCGTTCCAACCAGCCAATTTAGACTCAAATATCTGAATAAAAGGGAGCCAATCTACGCACCTGAGAGCACCTGGAGTCAGAGAGAGCCCCAAGTAGGAGATGGGGAAAGCTCCAATCTGACAGCTCATAAGGCCATGTCCTCTATGTTAACCCTAACAAGTAAGCTCTTGTTGAAGTTAACCTTTAAGCCAGCAGTCTCCTCCAGCAATTCTGACAAAGCTCTAGCCATATAAAGTTGCTTCTCTTCCTCAGCCAGGAACAAAATGGTATCATCATCATACTGTAAGTGGGAGATGGAAGGACCAGCTCTCCTCACCTGGAAGCCCCTGATAAGATCTACAGTCTCTGCTCTCTACCACACCCAACTAAGAACGTAAGTCACAAGCGCGAAGAGTAGAGGAGACATAGAATCTCCCCGCTGGAGCCCCCAGCCAATGTGGAAGAAAGATGAAGGCTTCCCATTGACTAGAACAACAAATGAGACAGAAGAGATACAGGCCCTGATCCAACCAATCCAAGTATCCCCCAAAACCTATCTTCTCCGGCACATCCAACAAGTAAAGCCAGTAAACCTTATCATAAACCTTCTCAAAATCCAACTTGAGGACTACCCCTTTTTTCCTAACGGTCTTCATGGCAAACAAACGTTTATGGGCCACTAGAAAATTATTCCGGATATGTCTCCCCCTGATGAAGACTCCCTAGAAACAACTCACCAGTCACCACCTTGTCCATAACTCTCTCCAGTCTCCTTGCCAATAACTTGGCAATGATCTTAGAGGTGCCATTCAACAAATTGATGGGCCTAAAGTCCTGAAACTCTTGAGCTCCTTGTTTCTTGGGGATAAAGACAAGGAAGGTTTTATTAATACCCCCCAAGTGATCCCTTCCCTCCTGAAACTCTCTAACTGCAACCAAAAGGTCAAGTCTAATGATATCCCAACAATGCTGGAAGAAGGCCAAAGGAAATCTATCCGAACTTGGAGCCATGTCCCCTGCAAGAGAGAAGACTACTTGGCACACCTCCTCCTCTGAGAAGCTATGAGCGATAGCATCCTCTCCTCCAGAGAAAGCCGGGGAAGAAGATCATCTGCAATCCTCAGCCTAAAATGATCTTCCTCAGAAAACAACTTGGAATAAAAGTCCCTCGCCATACCTCTAATTTACTCATCAGAAGAAATAGGGAGCTCCCAACCCTATACAAGAGGGGTATTCACTCTCCTCCCCACCGAGGCAACACACTAGAAGTAAGAAATATTCATGTCCCCCTCTTTGATCCATTTGTCTCTCGATCTGTGCCTCCAGTAGATTTCCTCCCTAAAAAGAAGCTCATCAAACTGACATCTCCAAAAGTCTCTGAGACTTCTATCCTCTGCATCCATAAGGCTTGCCTCCTCCAAACTATCAAGGCCCTTAAACTGCTATAGAATTCTATCTTTAACTGCCCTATCCGAGAGGGTTTTGTCAACCACCTAGGTCTTAAGAACCTGCGGAGTATGCTTAAGTTTCAACACCAGAGTAGCCATGGCAGATCTACAAGCCACTTGAGAATCCCAAGCTCCCCTGACTGTGTCCAAGAAATCTGTCTCCTTGAACTAAAACTTCTTGAGCCTGAAGGTAATCCCCCTGTCTTGCAACCGGCGAGCTTCAACAGGATAGATTTATAGTCCGAAATAGATCTCACCAAAAGTAGCACTTGCACATGAGGATAGTGGTCCTCCCAATCAACAGAAACCAAGAATCTATTCAACCTCGAACAAGAAGCATCAACTCGCATGTTAGACCAAGTGAACTGACCATGAACCATACCAATATCTACCAAGACCGCCTCCTCAATGAAAGCAGTGAAGTCTTCCATGTCCCCTACATAGGCACTTACCAACGACCTCTCCCAAGGAGCAGCCATTGGATTAAAATCTCCACCAATACACCAAGGTCTTCTCGAGGGAAGGTGAAGGCTGACCAGCTCCTCCTACAAAAGTCGCTTATCCTCCCTACTCTAAGGCCCAGAAACCCCTCTGATGTCCCACAAGAAGCCATCCCTCATAGGAGTTAAGTGAAGGGAGATAGCCCACCTACTCACTTGTCTGTCCAGAACCACCTCCTCTATTTTAAAGGGGTTCCAAAAGATCATAATCCCTCCAAATCTTCCCTTCGTCGGAGACACAAAACCCCAGGTAAGTCTAGCACCCCTTACCTCCCTTGTGAGAACCTCACCATCCCCTTCACACTTGGTCTCTTGGATACAAAAGATGTCAAACTTACATCTTCTGATCAACTTCTTCACTGCCCTCTTCTTCTTCAGGGCTATCGAAGAGAATTACAACATGGAGGGAGGCTATGACGGGCCAAGTCCTGCAAGGAACCAACACGGGGAGCTAAAGAGGCTGACTACCATCCCTCATCACTTGAGCACCAACCCCGCTGGAGAGGTAAGGAAAGAAATTCTCTTATTCATCTCAACCTAACGCTTCAACTCTTCTCATCTCTTTTTCTCTTTTAATTTCAGATTCTACCTAGATCACGACATTATTCAACTTTAAAGTGGATGCCTCCATGGTGCAAGGGCTGCCTATAGAAGTTGTGTCCATATTAAAAGCTTGACACCTCCATCCCTTGTTAGTTTTAGCCAAAGGTTACCCCAAGATATCACTTGATTGGCATAGTATTATAGCCTTAGTGGAGTTATGGCATCCTCAAACCCATACTTTCATCTTCCCATCCTTCGAGGCAACCATACTTCTAGAAGAGGTAGAAACCTACCTAGCTCTCCCTAAGACTAAGGTGGGTGAAGAAGACTTAGTGTGCCACACTGTAGCCCCCATAGGCCCCGCTCTCATTCCAGGAGAATTCCTACCAAATGCCAAGGATGTCCACACCATGATCAGCTCTCAGCACATCCACTTGATTCCCTTTTGTCAATGGGTCACCTCTCATTGTAAAAACAAGTGCGAGTGGCATGAAGCTATAGCCAAGGCTGTTTTCGTTTGTCTACCATACTCTTCCTGACCACCGACCACCTCTTAGACATACCAAACCTTAGCATTATTAGTGGGCTATGACGGGGTCTATCCATCTCCCAGGCTGTCTTATCATACCTATATGAGGGTCTCAGCTCGGCCTCCCTTGGGGGCCCACTCTTCGGGTCTATGATCCTCCTCGAGTGCTGGATGGGAGTGAGATTAAAGTTCTTGCCCAAGGAGGATCAATGTATCTTCTACGAGCCAGATTTTTGGGAGCCATCCACTACACTTTATTGGCGGCGCCTGCAGGTTCCCACAGTAGGTTGAGTGCCGCACAGCAGACAAGAAGACAAAAGATGAGTGGTGAGTCTACCTCAACACCTTGTCTTTGGAAAAATTCATCATGCGCCCATAGATCCTCCATGGCACTACACTCAAGCTACCCCGAGGACTAGGGCTGGACCTAAGGCTGGTGGGGAATACTACCCTGGCGATGTACAACCCTCGCAAATGCTACCTTCAGGTGGGCCTACCTCGTACCATGGTTCCACCAATATCGCACCTTCCTCCACTATAGGCTAGATGGATGGGCACCGAGGAGGATGAGCAGGTGGTTCGCAGTGCCTTGGTGATGTGGGAGATCATACCTTGTGCAAGTCAGTTGAGTGTTTCCTTCAGCCATAAATAATGCATCATGATATGGCACAATATTGGAGAGAGCATAATATTTTCTTGTCGAGACATTAACACTCGTGAGCATGCCTTCCCACAGACATATCTGTTCAATGGGAAATGCTAAAGTGTGTCATTCCTCGTAAGAAATGTCATGACAAAACCTTAGAACTCTTAGATACTTCCTCCTCTACAATTTCTGAACTTCCATCTATCCTCCCTGTCATCCATGATCCACCTCCTTCTTCAGTCACCAATTCCCCACCTAGAGATTCAGCTGTGATTCGAATGATGAATTCTACCCCTAGATCTTCAAGCTCAGAACCAAATTATATTACTTCTGAAGAATATAATTGGCCATCGAAGATGGCTTACAAAACTATTATTCCTGAACAATTACAGAAGGAGAAAGTAGAACTTAGAGCAGATGCTAGTTATCTCCTTCACAAAGTTGATTTGGCCCAGCTTCAAAAGGATGAAATTAGATAGCTTAATTACATGAACCATTGGACCACCTTTGCATAAAAGCATTTCATGAAGGTAGAAGTCCAATTAGAAAAAATACAAAAAAATCCGGATCTCCTTACAGAATTGATAAGAGCCTAAAAACCCTTTCTGCTCCCAAAGTAGCTAGTATGCTACAGGTTCATGAAGAAAATGTCAAACTCCTTAGAAATCAGTCAATTGATTTTCCAACATTAAAAAAAAATAGAGTTTGCCAAGGCAATAGTTCTACCAAACGACTCCAGCAAGATACCATAACAATCGCTGGAGTTAAAAGTGATGCGATCCAGAATTCCAAAGCCAGAGCATGGGATTGAAGATATTGAGGATATAGTCTGTGTTTGGACATAAAAAATCTATATGGCACAACAAGTCAGTAAAACATCGAATCAACAATTGTTCGATGTATTATACCTGACTTTTCCAAGAAAAGTAAAACATTGGTGGGGCTACCTTCCCGATGAAACCAAATGAGCAATAATTGAACAAGGTGTACAGCATCTAGGAAATCTCTTACTGAGAGAATTTTACCCAGTTCGAACTCATCAAAATGCAACTAATATCCTCATGCTAGCAAGAAGGAAGTTAAGAAGCCTAGATGACTTTGAACAATATGTCAATAGCTACACCAAAGAAGTCTACAGGTTGGGTCAACAGTACTCCCCAGTTGTTAAAACACAATTCTTGGCCTTGCTTCATGAATCAATCAGCAACTTAGTCTTGACTGAATTAAATGCAACAAATGTTATCCTAGACAGCTTATTATTTGTTGACTGACTGGGAACTACCCCTCCACCTTTCCCTGGTGGGCTGACATTTCGGTCGCTAGGCTACGACTAGTGACTCCATCATGAGGAAAGAGGAAGGTACTCTATCAGGATCTAAAATAATGCCATAGTTTTTATAAAATAAGTTAAACATGGTGCATATACAATATGAAATGCATAAGAAACTAAACTTGCATCTATTAGAAAGCCAGGGAGCTTAACGGACCAGGATCACCCCGTTACAAGGTGTGATGGATCAGGGTAGGGGCGTTACCTTGATTGTGACGCGCCTCTCTCGGTCCGTTATACTCACCCGAACATCTTAAGGAAAACACAAAGATAGTCACACAGACTGTAACGCACCAAGCAAGGGGCGTTAAATCGATGTAACACGCCTCCCATGGGCCGTTATACTCACCAGAATGACAGAAATCCATGGATTATATACAGAACATGTAACGCACCAGGGCTGGTGCATTACATGACTATAACTCACGGGGTTAGGTCCGTTAAAGGCACCCGAACACCTAAAATCCACAGTTTTTTGAACAGAATGTAATGCACTAAGGATGGCGCGTTACACGACCATGATGGACCAGGGATGGGTTATCAAACTAACCACCTATCTTAGTCAACGGTCAAAGGAATGGTCAATGGTAAATTAACGGACCAAGGTTGGCCTGTTACCATTCAAGTAAGGCACTAGGATAGGTGCATCAGGGGACTTTAACGCACCTAGGGTGGTGCGTTAAACCGTCTGGGTTGATAAAATCTAGAGTTCGAAATCGAACCCCCTCTCGGTCGATCGAAATTCATGGGAATCACAGGGAAACTAGTTTTCAAGTCAAACTACCAAGCCATAGCAACATTCCATAACCAAACATGCCATTAAAATCAAACATGTCATTAAAATCAAAAGACAATACTCATGGAGACAATTTCATAATTTTACGGCTAATTTACACTAGCATGGAAGATTGCACGAAAATCGAGGAGACTAGCGTCAGACCTTGGCGCATGTAGTACCGGCGGGTTCCTAGCGAGGAGAAGATTCCATCCCCCTACCTCTTACACGACGGGCATGTCGTTCGAGACATGAACAGACGAAAGGACGTCGCTGCTCCACTCGGCCCGACCCGTCTCCACGCTCCGCAAATCGAGGGAAGAAGGGCGTCACCGCAACCTGCCTGACATGACCTTTTCAACGGTACCTCCCTTGCCTCGATCAGCGACCGTCTGGACCGAAATCGAGAGAGAAGAATGATTACCGAGAAATTAGCCTAAAATTTCACAAAATGGGATTTTACATAGAAACCTACGTACTTTCTTTCTCGTGAGTTTTATAGGCTGTGGTGAGCTAAGTGAGTTTATTTTTACGTTTTGGGAAAAATGCATAATTTTGGGGTGTGAGCCAAATCGAGCGTTTCGATCGCATTTCTAGGGTTTAAATTGATCCTCTTGGTGCTAGAGAGGTTAGGGACTAGTTTCCCCTTATTTTTTCAGTCACACAGGTGTGAATGGGATGTGGAATAGATTTTTTTCATAATTTTTGCCATTTTCGGGCTTGAGATGACCTAGCGGTCCTTCCAGGGACCGCTAGGGCGTGAAGCGGTCATGTGGAGACCGCTAGGGTCCCCCGTATGTCAGTTCGAGCCTTGCGGTTGCGCGATGGACTACCAGGGGAGCTCAGCGGTCAGGTGGAGGCTGCTAGGCGGTGTCTTGCGGTTAGGGGGTGACCATTTTTTTGGTTGGAGTCGTTGAGAGATTAGTGGGGTAGCGGCCTTGCGACTGACCGCTAGGCTACGCCTAGCAGTTAGGTAGAGGATCACCACTCTGCATGGCGGTCCAGGAGTGACCGCTAGGGGTTTGGTTCATCTTCGACCCTTGCGGTCCTGGCTGGACCGCTAGGCTGGGCCTTCCGGTCCTGAGGAGACCACCAGGCTCCCTAACGGTCTAGAGAGGACCGCTAGGTGGTTTTCATGCTCGCCGTGTCCGTTTTGCGTGATGTTATTCTCCGGTTGGTCCGGTTGAGACCCAATGACCGACCTATGACCCCGTGAGTTTCCCGGACATCCCGTGGGCACCGTGACCATGTTTTTGGGTGTCTGGAGGTACCGTGTTACCTCGATTAGCATGCTTGTGAGTCTTGGGGTCCGAGTGACCCCGTGTGTATTTTGAGTTTTCGAGTGGGCTATGTGTATGGCCTTGGACTGTGACTCCAGTTAAACAGCCAGGGGCTGGAAGTTTTTCGTGTATCCCGTGGATGAGAGATCCACTCGGTGACTTATAAGCTACCTTGAGAATCGTGTTACCATGGTTTCATACCTAGGGATTAGGCCAAATTGATGGCGTTATACCGTTACGTACAGCAGTCTTGACCCGAGTCTCGTGACTTAAGGACCGTTAGGTTATTAGGTCTAGTGGACTATCCAGAGTCTGGTGGTCATGAGCCACCTGTTACTCCGTGTTACTCGCAATGGGTGCATGCGTGATTTTCAGTGTTCACGTTTAGTGAGTCCCCACTAGTCGTAGCTTTCCTGCGCACGCGGGTGCGGACCCACTTGAGAGTGGTGGAGAGCGTGACCCGAGTGAGATGGTTTTACGCTGGTTATCGTAGATTGTAGATCTGCTCCTTCTGGGGACCTAAAGAAAATACCACCGCCATAGTTGGTCGATTTTGAGGATCCATCCACGAACAGATCCCAAGCGGGGTCAGATGTTGGCTGGGATGTTTCCTCAGATGGGACAGTGTTCTCCGCAATGAAATCTGCGAAAGCCTGCCCCTTGATGGTTGTGCAGGGCCGATAAGAGATGTAGGCCCAGAGCAATATCACCCATTTGACGAGATGGCCAAAAGCTTCAGGATGGGTTGCAATCTTCTTCAAGGGATCCCCAGTCAGCATCACAATAGTGTGTCCTTGGAAATAAGGTCGAAGGTGCTTGGCCGAGGTCACCAATGCTAGCACGAGTTTCTCGATTGTGGGGTACCTTCTTTCGGCCTCAAGGAGCACCTTGCTGATGTAATACACGGGCCTCTGTACTCCTTGGTCATCTCGAACCAGGACCGAGCTTACTGTAGAGGGAGTCACTGAGAGATAGAGATACAATGTCTCTCCAAGCATAGGCTATGACAATACCGAAGGCGAGGCCAGAAATTCCTTTAGCTTGGTAAAGGCCTTCTGGGACTCACTATCCCAAGTAAAGGTAGTGGATGCCAGCTTTGGTCCTCTCAACAGTTTGAAGAAAGGGAGGCATCGTTCCACCGCTTGGGACAAGAAGCGGTTGAGTGCAGTGATTCTTCCTATCAGGCGTTGAACATCCTTGATGCAAGCGGGTGGCCACATATCCTAGATGGCTTGGATCTTGTCAGGGTTGGCCTCGATCCCTCATTAAGTCACCAGAAAATCTAGGAATTTCCTAGACCTAACTCCAAAGGGGCACTTGGTTGGGTTAAGCTTCATGTTGTACCTTTGGAGGGTGCTGAAGGTCTCGGCAAGGTCGAAAAAATGGTTCTCGGGCTTGGGTGACTTGATGATCATGTCATCGATGTAGGCCTCGACGCTCTGCCTGATCTGGTCTTCGAAGATTTGGTTGATCAACCTTTGATAAGTTGCTCCAGCATTCTTGAGCTCGAACGGCATTTGGGTGTAGCAGTATACACCAAAGTCAGTGATGAAGGCAACCTTCTTGATATCTTCAGGGTTCATCTAGATCTGGTGGTATCCAGAATAGGCATCTAGAAAATTGAGGAGTTCGTTACTCGATGTTGAATCGACCAGTTGGTCGACGCTCGGTAATGGATAGTAATCTTTCGGAGTGGCTTTCTTAAGGTCAGTGAAGTCAACGCACATCTGTCATTTGCTGAAGCTTTGGGTACCAGGATGACATTAGCGATCCAAGTCAGGTAAAGGACCGAGCTAAAATGAGGCTGCTCTCAGTCACGAACTGTATTGACTGGTCTTGACAGAAAGTCAGGCGCCAACCAAGATGACATCGGCGATATTGGGTCTATACCAACGCAAGGATATTCAACTTATCTGATCTTAGACAGAAGGTCTAAGCCATTGGGTTGCGTTGATCATCATGGTGGGACAGATTATAAAGATATAGTAGTATCGTTGACATTGAGTTTATGCCAATGCAAAGGAATTGGGTTTATCCAGCTTAGATAGAAGGTCTAGGCCGTGCCAAGTTAAGTGGTTCATCGATGTTGGGATTGCATTGACACAAAGATTTCAGACTTCTCTGACTTAGACGAAAGGTCTAGGTCATATCCCCTCGGCTTAGACATTGGAGGGCCTTAGACGCCGAGTTAAGTGGTTCGCCGATGCTGGGACCACACCGATGCAAGAATTTTGGGTTTCTCCAACTTAGACGAAAAGTCTAGATCGAATGCCTCAGTTAAAATCCCAGAAGGCCTTAGGCGGTGAGTTAAGGTGGTTCATCGATGCTGGGACTGCACCGCCATAAGGATTTCAGGTTTCTCTGACTTAGATGAAAGGTCGAGGTTGAATTGCTCGGCTGAGACCTCGAAAAGGCCTTAGGTGCCGAGTTAAGTGGTTCATCGATGCTGGGATTGCACTGACGCAAGAATTTCAGGTTTCTCTGACTTAGATGAAAAGTCCAGGTCGAATTGCTCAGTTGAGACCCCGAATAGAACTTAGGTGCCGAGTTAAGGTGGTTCATCAATGTTGGGACCCCACTGACGCAAGAATTTCAGGTTTCTCTGACTTAGATGAAAGGTCTAGGTCGAATCCCTCGGGTAAAACCCTAGAAGGCCTTAGGTGTCGAGTTAAGGTGGTTCATCGATGCTGGGATTGCACTGATGCAAGGATTTCAGGTTTCTCCGACTTAGATGAAAGGTCTAGGTCGAATCCCTCAGCTAAAAAACCCAGAAGGCCTTAGGCGCTGAGTTAAGGTGGTTCATCGATGCTACGACCGCACCGACGCTAGGATTTCAGATTTCTCTGACTTAGACGAAAGGTCTAGGTCAAATCGCTCATCTGAGACCCTGAAAAGACTTTAGGTGCCGAGTTAAGTGGTTCATTGATGCTGGGATTGCACCGATGTAAAGATTTCAGCTTTCTCTAACTTAGACGAAAGGTCTAGGTCGAATCACTCGGCTGAGACCCCGAAAAGGCATTAGGCACCGAGTTAAGTGGTTCATCGATGCTGGTATTGCACTAACCCAAGGATTTCAAGTTTCTCCAACTTAGACGAAAGGTCTCGTTAATCGGTGGTTTGAGGGCACCATTGGGTGCCTAGGATCATGGGGACAAGTTTCCCCCTTGTTTCCCCATCACCCGGGGGTGTATGGGGTGTGGAATGGTGATTTCCACGGAGAATCACCGTTCTCAGGTTACCGGGATAGAAACGGTCCTAACAGAAATCATTTCTATCCTAAGCGGCCCAGAGAACGACCGCCTATTGACCTGGGAGTGTCGGTAGAATAAGCGGTCTATCGCTCGATCGTTTCATGCATAGGCAGCCATTAGGTTGACCATTTACCTCGTGGAGTCAGCGTGACTCCCGAGGCATTTTTGACCGTTGAGTTTTGATCGTTGCACAGTTATGGGGCTTCGCGGTCATGAGATGGACCATTTAGTCCTTTGGCGTGGTTCCAGGTTGGACCGTTTGAGTTTCGAATGGTCATAAGGTGACCGTTTAGCTTTTGTGCCGTTGGGTGGCTTAGCGGCCCCAAGGGGGACCGCTTAGTTCTTCAAGTGGCCTATAATTGGACCGTTTACGTCTTGGACGGTCTGAGAGTGACTGTTTGTTTTCCCGTTCAGTCCAGAGGTTGGACGGTCCCGTGGGAGGCCGTTCATTGCCTGGGGCGGTGCTAAGAGGGACAATTTTTTGTCTTACACGGTCTGAGGTAGACCGTGTATGTCTGTTGAGGGGCCGTTTGTTGGTGATCGTTCCAGTTTGCCAAACGGCTTGTGGTGGACCATCTCAGTCCTTGAAGCGGCCCATCGATAGACCGTCTACCAGGAATGGCCCAGGGTGGACCATTTACTATGTTGTCTGGCCGGTAGCTTTCTCCTTACCGATTCAAGTCCCGGGTGAGTGGACCTCGATCTACATACTGACCCGTGGCCTGACTGATGCTGGACATCATGTGGGGCCCATGTGTTAGGGTGTCATGGGGTCCTGGGAGGTGGTGTTTTCGACGTGTCACCGTGAGTCGGTGTCGGTACGAGGAGCTATCCTTGTAGTCATCCGATTCAGGCGTTGTTTTTCGCTGACTAGAGAGTCTACACCTTCAGCGACCCTTCACTAGTCGTAGCCTTTTGACACGCATGTGGTCCCACAAAGGAGTGGTGATGAGGCTACCCCTGATAGAAATGTATGCCCTGTAAGCCAATCACATGAGATGTGATGGCGTCATTTCTTGTAATATCTTATTCATATCTATATTAATGGCATTTATTCGTTGCATTTAAATTGTGTTAATGATTTGAATGTGATGAAGTCCCTGAACTTGTGCGATGATGGCTGGATCATAATGAGATTATGATAATGAGATCAGTCAGAGTTTATTGGATTCATTGGCTTTGTTGAGCTTATTAAGTTTATTGAGTCTATTAGTTCAGTTCATTGGGTTTATTGGGTTTGTTGAGTTTATTGATTTATTGAGTTTGTTGGTTTGTTTGATCTATTGGGTTGGTTGAGTTTATTGAATTCGTTAAGTTTCTTGACTTTATTAGGTTTATAGGATTTATTAGTTTTGTTGAGTTTGTTGAGTTTATTAAATTTATTGTGTTTATTGATTCATTAACTTTATTTTAGATTGTCATTTTATTTTCTTCATTATTTATTTATTTATTTCTTATTTTTTTGTTTCCCCTTTTTGTTATTTTTTTTTGTTGGGCTCCCTCACGCAGACTCGTCTACGATGCGAGATATTTTATTCGGTGGGACTATTGATGAATTCGATTGTTTATTGTGCTAGTGGGGCTAGGGATCGATGTCCAAGTGCCCGACGAGCTTGGCGAGAGCAGAGTACCCTAGGCCAAGGAAAAAAAAAGTTTTATGAACCCAGTCCGGCGGGACGAACGGGTAATTATTAGAGCTTGACGAGGGCAGAGTGCCTAAGGCCAAGGGAGAGGGATTTTATGGACCCAGCATAGTGGGGAAAAGGGCAATTTTTGAACTCGGCGAGGGCGGCGTGCCTCAGGCCAAGGAAAAAAGGTTTATGAACCCATCCTAGTGGGGTAAAGGGTAATTTTGGGGCTCGGCGATGGCAGAGTGTCTCAGGCCAAGGAAAAAGATTTTATGAACCCAGTCCGGCAGGACTGATGGGCAGAGTTTTGAGCTCGACAAGGGTGGAGTGCCTTATGCCAAGGAAAAGGAGATTTTATTGAGCCGACAATGGACAAAGTAGTCTGAACCGGCAATGATAGGAGAGTCCCATGGGATAAATATGGTATTGTCATGGCTGAATGTCGAAAGGTCATGAGAGTGCATTGGCTAAGAGCATAGGTCCCAGATCAAGGGTGGCGGGTTAGTCCCAGTGGGACAGGTGGGGAGTAACCCCGTAGGATGGGAAGATGGCATGACACCATGGATTCCAATGGGACCAGGGGTGCTGAGATAGGCCATTAGAAGTTGAAAGGCGTTTATTTGCTAGCTTGATAAAGAGTCGAGGATGTAGCTGACTCAATAAGGATTGTTCTTTTCATTCCCCTAATGGGCATGGACACGTATTTGAAACGGGGGGGCTAGTGGCCAATGAGGGCCCTTTAGTGTCGGTGGGACTGTTGATTACATAGTCCCCTTGGGGATATTCAGTGACAGCTATGCATCAGATCAACAACTATCTTCTTTTGTCATTGATGAATAATAATAAAAGAAGAAAAAGAAGAAATTGAAAGAAGAAGAAAAAAGGAGTAAGGGGGTGAACTGGCGGCCTTGTGGGCTCTAAACTAGTAGCCACCAACCTTATTCGGCATGGCCACAACGACTCCATCCAACAGCCCTTTGGAGAGCTCAAGTAGTAGCCACAGAATGGCATCAGCGGATTCATCTAGTAGTGTTCAAAGCTACCCATCCGGCAGCCCCTAGGGTGCCCATCTAGTAGCCCAAACTGCTCAGTCTAGCAATGTTCAAAACCACCCCATCCGGTGGCCCTCATTTGCCCATCAGGCAGCCCTTTGGGGAGCTCAAGCGGTAGGCACGGAACTACATCAGGGGCTTCATCCGATAGCCACAACCTCGATCTGGTAGCTCACTCTTCATCTGACAATGCACCCTGCATCTGGCAGCTCCATCAAGGATGCCATCCGACAGCCTGTTGTCACTTTAAATGGCAGCCCTTTACACCCTTAAGACAACAGCTTTACTAGGGGATTAAGCGATAGGCCTTTGCACCTTAAATGATGGGCACACCATGCACTTTAAGTGGTACCTCCTCATGAACCCCGAACTAGCAGCATGCAAGCTACTGAATCGGCGGCCTTCCCCCTGCCCCATCTGGCAGTAGCAGCTGGGTCCAGCGATAGAGTCTTCATCTGGCAGCTACGCCTCCAACCAATAACGCCTGCTCCATCCAACAGCAATGGGGCCTCTGTTCGACCACTCAACAGGGGCCCCACATCCGCTTCTCCCTCGTCCCTATAAAAGGGGGGATGTCAATGGAAGAAGGAGGGTGTCGAGCATCAGAGAAGAAGCCTCAGAAGACTTACGAAGGGACAGAGGGAGCCCAAGAGATGTTCAAAGAAGTTCCCCTTTCCTACACCTATGGAGCGAGGGAGAGAGAAGGAAAAGGAGAGAGTGAAAGAGAGGAAAGAGAGGTGAGGAAAGGGGGGAAAGGAGTCAATACTCCATTTCTCCCCCACCCTCCTTGTATTATTTTCTCATTTGTTTTTTTCTTTAATAATGTATTAGCTTGTTCTACGTTCTTTGTTCTATTGTAGTCAAATGAATGAAAGTATAAAGTCCTTGTATGATTTTGTGTCTATATTATGTGTTTTCTCTCCCCTTACCCCATTTTGATCATTTTCTCTTCTAGTTTCTCTCAAAATTCCCCGTTTGTTACTCTGGTTATCTTTTAGGGAAATTGGAATGTGATAGATGATTTGGGAAAGGGGAGACGAGTATATTTTGGAAAGGAACTTGGACTCGAAGTTCATCTAGTATCATGATATGGGTTACGGTACCCGCCGAATTGATGCTCGTCCTCGAAAAGGCCGTCGAGATCGGTAGGGCTTCGGGTGGAGCCTTCGACATTGGCCTGGGAGATCTTGTGAATGCCTGGGGTTTCGGGCCTTACGGCCAGGCCGCAGACGGGAGCTGGTCGGTCGAATCGAGCGCGAAGACCTCGACAACCGGCGCATACACGATCACCGGACTCGCGCCCGCGAGCTACCGGCTGGAGGCCATCGACACATCCTCGGCGCATCCGACCTATTCGCCGATGTACACCGGAGGCGGGTACGACTTCTCGACCGCAACGACGGTTGGTGTCGTGGCCACCAGGACGAGCACATACAACTTCGCCGTCGGCAAGGCGGGATCCGTTTCCGGAACCGTGACAGGGGTGCACGGCACGATTCCCACGACGGAAAAACTTGGCAACGTGCGCGTCACTCCATACCGACTGGACGGCACACCGGGATCGTTCACTGCCGCAACGGCGCTCGACTCGCCTGCTACTTTCTCGGCAAGCACCGGCGCCTACTCATTGACCGGTCTTGCCCCGGGTTACTACACCCTCGAATTCCAGCCGCCGACCAGCGCTCCTTTCTCGGCATCGGGCACCCAGTACGGTCGCACCTTCCTCGGCGGCTTCGACTCGGCGACCGCGGCAGACTACGTGCAGATCGTCAACGGCAACGCCGTGGCCGGTCAAAACGTGCAGCTCGATGCCGACGCGACGATCACCGGCACCGTGTTCGAATCCGACGCACCGACTACCGGCATCTCGAATGTGCGGGTGATGGCCGACTATGCGGGTCGCGACGCCGACCTGCCCAGTGAGCACGCCCAGGTCGTGCATACGGCCTCGGACGGCACGTTTACGATTTCCGGTCTCGGACCCGGTACCTACGAGTTGTACGTCGGCAGCAACAACCTCTCCAACTCCGACTACCAGAGCGAGGCTTACGAGTGGGTTCGCGAGGTCGTCGACGTTCCTGGACCGCTCGCCGCGGGAGGTACGGCGAACGTGAGTGTGTACCTGGACTCGACCAACCCGTACGGGCTGTACTCGCCGACGCAACCGGCGCTCAACACCAGCACCGCGACGGTCGGAGACACCCTGTCGGTGAACACCGGTGTCTGGACCGCCTCGGACATCAGCGCGTACCAGTACACCTGGTACAGCGAAGGCCAGCTCATCACCGGCGCGACGGGCCCCACCTACACCGTGCGACCTGCCGACGCGCACAACTACATCATCGCGCGGGTCACGGCCGACAGCTTCGGCTGGGGCACGCAGACCGAGCAGTCGTCGAACTCCGCTTACGTCTTGAACGGCACACTGGTGGAGCCGAGCCCTGGCCCGAGCATCAGCGGAACGAATGCCGTCGGCCAGACGTTGACGGTCGACCCGGGCACGTGGAGCGTTTCGGGGACGACCTTCCAGTACCAGTGGGAGATAAGCCCGAACGGCAGCACCTGGAGCAACGTCGGAAACGACCAGTCGCTCACCATCACGGGAGACGACTTGTCGATCGGCAACGAAGTGCGGGTACAGGTCACCGCGAGCAAACCCGGCTATGACGACCTCGTCGTCATGGCGTCGGAGTCAGGAACTGTCAGCAGTTCGGTGCAGCAGATGACCAAAGCGCCGACGGTGAAGAAGACCTCCGCGGGATTCACCCTCGGTGGCGGAACCTGGGTACCCGCGCAGGTCGACAACGACGAGTTCGCGTGGACGGTCACTGCGCCGAACGGTTCGACCTCGGTCTACGACCAGAACACACTGACGCTCGCCGAGGCGGGCAACAACAATGTGACCGTCACCGAGGAACGCGTCGCGACGGGATACTCCGACTTCACCACCGCTCCGATTGTGGCTCAGCTGGGTGCGGCGCCGGTGCCGACCGGGTCGAACGTAATGGCCGGAACCGCACAGGTTGGCGCGGCCCTCACCGCTCCGAGTCCGTCGTGGCTGCCGACCGCCGGAACATCGAGTTACCAGTGGCAGTACCAGAACGGCACGAAGTGGACATCCATTTCGGGCGCTGTCGGCGCGAGCTACCTGCCGGTGGCCGCGGATGCCGCGCGACTCCTGCGCGTCGTCACGACGCGCACCGATACCGGCTACAACCCCGCGACCCTGGTCACGACCGCCGCGACAAAGGTGGCACTCGGACCTGCGCCAGGGATTGTGTCGTACGGAAACGGGTTCTTCCACGGCACTGGTGATCTCGCGTCGGTTGCCCCGAGCTGGAGTCCGACTGCGACGACGCTCGGCTACCAGTGGGAGTATTCGGCGTCGAGCAGCGGTCCGTTCACCAAGATCGCCGGCGCGACCAAGTCGACCTACCTTGTGCCGCAAAGCATGGTCAACAAGTACCTCGAGGTCGTCGACACGGCATCCATCCCCGGTCACACGGTTGGTACCGCGGTCGATGCCATCGGCCAGGTTCACCCAGACCAGCTCACGCTGCTCACCACGCCGAAGGTGACCGCTGTCGGAGGCGTGTACACGGTGTCGAACGTCTCATTCTCGCCGGCGGTGCCGGCCGCCGACGTGCAGTACCAGTGGTACTACTACAACGAAAACGACGCGTCGCCGTCAACCCTGTTCGCCAACGAGAACCCGAGCGAAAACATTGGCGCAAGCTCCCAGCCGAATGCGCACTGGGCGGTCGTCATTTCGGTTCCGAACGAGGGCGG
Organism: Amorphophallus titanum; assembly: GCA_024336825.1. Taxonomy (NCBI): domain Eukaryota; kingdom Viridiplantae; phylum Streptophyta; class Magnoliopsida; order Alismatales; family Araceae; genus Amorphophallus; species Amorphophallus titanum. Next base: position 106,768 of record JANBPO010005583.1, on the reverse strand, counting down.
ATACTCGTACACAGCGGCCCCCATTCCGAACATCCTGGTCAAGAAGGGCAAGATCGCCCCGTCCGGGTCGATCGCGCTGCCGCCCAGCCAGGTCGGCCAGGCCATAGTGCCGCCGGCACTCAGCGGCGGCTGGCTGGTGCAGAATCCAACGCTGACCACCCAGTGGCAGTACGAAGTCGGAACAACGTGGAAATCGATCGCGGCGAGCGCAGGCGGAACAGCACCGACCTTCACGCCGACCTCGGCTTATGTCGGTGACAACATCCGAGTCATCACAACGGCGAGCCGCACGAACTACGTGAGCGCTTCCGTCACGTCATCCAGCACCCTCGTGCAGTCGGGTGCAGCTCCCCAGCCCGGAACCGGTCCGGATGCCCCGGCCCTCAACGGTTACGGCATCGGCGCTACGTGGACCGCCGTGCCGGGCACCTGGAACACTCCCGGCCTGACGTACCACTACCAGTGGGCTTTCTCGTGGAGCTCTGCCGGCCCCTGGATCCCGATCACCGGTGCGACATCGGCCAGCTACTCAACCCAGGCGCCCTTGTGCTATAAGGCTTGGAAATGCCTGTCCTAAGTCTTGGGGAGGTAATGAGACGGCGCGAGTTTGTGTGCCTGATCGGCGGCGGAGCAAGGGCTTTTTCTGGTCAGTCCCGGCACGCACTGAGCCATCAAGAAAGTCGCGGATCATCGGCTATTTGGCCAGCGACCCTTTCTGATCTTTTCCTGTTCTATTTCGGTTTCACCGGAAATTAAACGGTTGACCAGCTGGACAGAGGACATCTCCAGGGAGAATACAACCACCGGGCGTTTGAAGTCTACGGCCGCATTTCTGGCACAGGTCAGTACAAATGCAGTCTTACCCATTGCAGGACGTGCGGCTATGATGACGAGATCTGGACTAACAACTTGGCTTACAAAGCCTTATAATTGCACACATATATATGCAAGGATATAAATGCAAACCTAAAGGACATAAAGGTAAAATAAAAATATAAATGTCCGGAGTCGATTCCCATCACACCGGGTGACACCCCCTCTTGGCTGCCGTTCCAGCCCCTCCCTGGCCACCTTTTTAACTATTTACCCTTTTTTCCCTTAGCACACTACGCCTTATCCCCTGGCCACCGTATAGCTATGGCTGTCGGATCAAGCCCACTTTCAATTGGCCACCATTTGAACCCTTGGCTTCCAAGCCCTTTAGCCTCTGTTCCCTTTGCTAATCACCATATTCTACTCCTATCATCCCATTGACTGGTAGACCATACCCATCCCAATGAGATATGGAGGAGCTACATCAGTGATGTTTATCCCCACACTTTGATCCAATTTTTGGGGTATTCCAACTACCCCATCAAATCACGGGGATTCGCTGCTGACTAGAGCGTGACCTCTAATGACATCATGAGGGGAACATCGAAGGAATTGCCTTATGGCGAAAAGTATCTCATCACTTCTTGGCTCTCTCGACTCACGGGCTTCGATATGCCCATCTCTTATGAATCCCATCTCAGTCTCTATGGATGGGTTTCCTATACATTTCCTTCGGCATGTTCCGAGGCAAGGGGAGATGCTGCCTGAATTATCGCAAGAAATTATTTTCCAATGTCGCATCATGTGTTCCTGGTTTTCTTTTCTAGTCATCCCACTAGGTCACAGGGCTTTGCTATATTACGGTGTGAGTTTTGAGAACCCCACAAGGGCAATAATATATAGACTGCGTTGAAGGTGAACAGTGCGCCGATCCTTTTTAGGCCTCTTGGTCCATACTTATGTTGGCTTTCTTTAAAGCCTTTGTGCATATACTATGGTGCAAAAGTGGGTAAAAATTAGTCGGGAAAGCATTCGTTGCCCATTATTGGGTCTATGTCATCGTTTTGACGTGCCTATCTTTATGGAGTCTGTCTCAGCTCACTATGGACAGATTTTGATGTAAAACAAAAATTTGGGGTCTATGATTTTCTTATTTCTTTCTTATTTTTTTCTATTTCTTCCTTTTTTGAACTTTTATCCTTCCATTTTTTCCCACTTTTTTAGGAAATATTTTCTCTCCTTTTTTTCTTAGCCTACTATAGTAAAGAAAATCAAACATGAGAGAGAATTAAGAGAAAGAGAGAGAGAGAAATAGAGAGAGAGGGAGAGGGACCCGTTCTCTTTTTTTTTCTGTTACACTGGCTTCACAAGAGAAGAAGAGAGAGAATAGGAAAATAATTGTAGGGCATTTTGACCATTTCCAAAGATTGGGGAAATGGGAAAAAAATGCCCCTCCACTGGGAGCGTAGCGGTCGTTTCAGAGGCCGCTACACTCTCAGACGGCCCAGATTTGGACTGCTAGAGGATTCAGATAGCCCAAGATATGGCTGCCAGAGGAACCAAAAAATAGAATTGTAATTTTTGTGTCTTTGCCTTATTTGACATTTTTGTTATTTTTTTGTTTATGACTGACTTTATATTCTAAATGTGTGTAGGGGAAGAGACAGACCAGGATTTCATGGCTACAAGTCCGGGCGGTGTACCAGGCACTGCCTGACTACCAGAGAGAGAGGTTAGCTGCTATAGGGTTCAGAGAGGTTCTTAGCATCGAGGTCACCCGGATCGACACAGCTCTACTGTACGCACTGCACGAGAGGTGGGACCCGATTAGTAGGGCATTTATCTTCCCGTGGGGTCATATGATCCCGACATTGGAAGACATAGCGAGGATCACAGGATTACGGGTCCCCGGTGCAGTAGTGACGGGCTTCACGTACACAGACTGTCGGGCGATGGCACAGGAGCTGCTCGGGTTGGATCTGATGAGGCCGGGGACCACTCGTCCCAACTAGCATGGGCGACGCTCCAGGAGAGCCTGGGGCTGAGGGGAGCGATGATCTCGGTGGGAGAGTTGCCAGAGGATCACATAGGCAGAGTAGTGGAGTAGGTCCGGTCGAGAGTAGCAGTGGAGCCAAGACCAGAGGTTGATATCATCTTGAGGCGCTTCCTGATCTTACTGTTCGGGAAGCTCTTGTTTGTGACTAGAGCTGACGGGGTGAGCTGCAGGCTCCTCCCATTACTGAGGGACTTGGACAGAGTTGGAGGGTTCGCTTGGGGTGCAGGGGTACTAGCGTTCATCTTTGACTCTCTGAGTACGACCCACTGGCGGACTATGCTGGGTGATTTCTCGCCCTTCCTACAGGTAAACAATCTAAACTCTAGATGCTTTTATTCTTATGATTATGCTTGCTATATGCTGATGTTGATACTGACTTTATGCAGATCTGGAGCTTCCTCTACCTTCCTGGGATCGGGCGAGGGACGGAGTTATATCCGGAGAGGATCCCCATCGCGAGATGGTGGACGGTTGCCAGGGATATGGGGTCGATCAAGCGGTTGACCCTAGCCATCCAAGACGATAATGACTCGTTCCCTTATGCATCAATAAATTTCTAGTCTCAAAGTCTCCCTATATTCTTATAAATGCTTCTAAATGCTGACATGGACTCGAATGCCCTTCCAGGTGCGTTGGACACGGATGGGTTCTGTGTAGTTTTCGGTCGGCTGGCATGGGCTGTTCGGTCGACCGAACGGCGGTTCGCCACAGACTGGGGTTCGCCCAGTTCGGTCGACCGACCGACCAGGTAGATCCCACTCCCTTGCACGAGCCGATCGACCACCTTGCTGGGTTGGTCAATGGACCCCTGTTGGTTGACTGATCCAACATGGTTGGTTGACCAAACTGTAGTGGGCTAGCCCGTTTGGGCCCCCGGTCAGTCCGGTTGAGACCCAATGATCGACCTTTAGTTTCGTGCATGTCCCGGACAATCCGTGGGGACCGTGACCATATTTTTGGGTGTCCGGAGGTATCGTTTCTCCTTGATTAGCATGCCCGTGGGTTTTTAGGGTCCAGGTGACCTTATTGTGTTCTGGGCTTTTGTGTTACGCTAGATCGAGTCACCATGGGTTGGCGTGAGTGCAGAGGGCTATTTGTGCACGTCGTTGGCTTTCTCGAAAAGTGGTTATCGTGTGGGCCATGTGTATGGCCTGTAGACTGTGAGTCCAATTACCTAGCATGGGGCTGGAGGGTTTTCCTTGCTGCCTTTTTGAAAGGGATTAGGCTTGGCGATCATGTGCCACCTCATAATTATATTACTGTGGTTTCTGACCTTGGGATAGGCCAGCTTGAGGGCGAGGAGCCATCCTATATGATGGTCTTGACCTTGGGTCTTGTGACTCATATACCGTTGGTTTAATAGGTCTAGTGGATGGCCCAGAGTCTGATGGCATCGTGCCACCTGTGTTCTGAGCCACGTGTGCCAGGGCTTGTGTGTAGCCTGTCCACGTTCCGGTGGATTCTGAAGTCTCGAGATCAATGACACCCAAGAGGGGGGGTGAATTGGGTGATTACATATTTTAATAACCTTCATTGGTCGACCGAAGTCTACTTTGCCTACAAAAATAGTTCATCAGCCCAAGCGAACATATCCATATAATCAGGCCTTGGATTGATGGTATGTTTTCATTGATTTGACATCCATTTGAGTTCTTTTTATGCATTCTGAAGATGGTGAACATTTGAGCATTTATCATAACAAAAGTTTGCCTAAAACGTATACGATGCTTGATCTTGAGCACTTATGCATGGCACGAGACGGAAATCAAGTTCGGGGTTTTGTTATCATCAAAATCACCCGGAGAGTGTTGAGGACACACGAGCTATTGATCAACATTACAGAACATGTAGTGCGGATCGAGCTATGCAGGCATCACTGTGGCTTGGAGACAGCTTGGAGTCCCAGATATGAGGCAGGATTTCATCATTATTTTTATTCCAGATTGCCCGTTGGGGTCTTATATACTGTCCGAGACGCCCAAAGCGCCTCGTACATCTTCTCCTCCCAATCCTTCTTATTGGAGCTAACAATCTTGGCCAGGAGAGTGCAAAGAGTTTTGTTAAAGACTTCAGCCAGACCATTAGCCTGTGGATTGTAGGGAGTCGATGTCCTCCAATCAATCTTGTATTTTTCTGCCAACCGATAGACCTTCTAGTTACGGATGTGGCTTCCATTATCTGAGATAATTCGATCGGGGGTGCCGAATCGGAATATAATATTACGGCAGACAAATCTGGCGATGATCTCCCCAGTGACCTCCCTCAGAGTAACAGCTTCGACCCAGTGGGAGAAATAATCAATCGCTGCCAAGATGTACTTGCAGCCTGTGGATGAGGCTAGTAATGGACCCACGACGTCTGTCCCCCATTGGGCAAAAGGCCAGCTGGGCACCGTAGGGTGCAGCGGCACGGGTGGCCTCCTGGGTATCATGGCATGCTCTTGGCACCTCTAACATGACTTAGTATACTTGCAACAGTCGTCAAACATCATTGGCCAATAATAGCCAAGCTTCTTTATTTCAATTTTCATTTTCGGTCCCGCCTAGTATGCACCGGTTGCTCTGGCGTGAACCTCCTTCATAGTTCTCCAAGCCTCTTCAATGGACAGGCATCGGGGGAGTAACTTTTGCTTGGCATCCACCACAATTCGAAATAGTATCCCATTTCGGAGCTCATAGGAGTCCTTTATTCTGATCAGTCTAATCTTCTCTTCTCTTTGCTTGGGTAGTTGTTGGTATTTGAACCATTGCATAAGAAGGTCTCTCCAGTCAGGCAGACTGATAGCTTCCGCTGTGGCGACTTCCCATTCTTCTTCTTCCAGTCCTTCTTCTACCATGCTAGGCACTTGTCATTGGTTGATCACTCGAATGTCAAGTGACCCATCAGGCGGGACTACTAGCGAGCTTGCCAACTTTGCCAAGGCGTCAGCTTGAGCATTCTCTCCTCTGACGACGTGGCCTATCTCAAGGAGGTAGAACCACTCCAGGAGCCCCTTCGCCTTAGTGTGGTAAGGGAGTAGCTCCGGCTTCCAAATGTCAAACTGTCCCTGGACTTACTTGACAACCAGTAATGAATCGTCATATACTTGCAGCATTTTAATCTCCATTTGTAGTGCAATCTAGAGGCCGATAATCAAAGCTTCATACTCTGCTTCAATGTTTGTGCAGGGCTTGTTGATGCAGCAGGAAGTGTGTGCCCCTTCTCCATCTGGAGACTTAAGGACGATGCCGGCTCTGGCCCGTATCTTGGTTATCTCTCATAACCAAATTTTGAAATTCAAAATTTAAGATTAAAAGAGACAATTATATAATTAAGATAAAATCTGGCTAGCATAGTGTGCCAATACTCAACTCGTGCGTAAGCGGGCGCAATGAGCCAGGTAAAAAAAGAAAAAAAATTGATCCAAGGCGCGGAGGCGCCCTACGCGCGTGCACGTTGGTGCGCCTGCCTAGCCCCTTTCGTCTTTTTTTTTCGTTCGTTGCGAGTGTGTTTTTATTTTTTTTCTTGTTGTGAGTAGAACACTCGCACATGACGCCCAACATCCTCTTTACCTCGAAAAATACCTTGCGGTCCATTCAAAATAAAAATAATTGAAGATCATAAATAATAACCCCGAAAAGTATGATTCTATGCATCAAGATTATATCGATCAGAGTGCAACCAGGCTCTGATACCACTATAAGGATTCCCCGTGACCAGGCACGAATTGCACAGCAAAAAATAAAAACGGTTGTGTCATGATGACAGTGATGCCGCCTGACGTCTCGATAGAGGATGTCTTACGGGCCAAGAAACTCGGTGAGTGGCAGGGCCCCCTACCCAGATGATACGAAGAGATCTTCCTAGAAACTTTCTTTTGGCAGACCCACTGGGATTGCCTCTCAGACCCCGAAAGTGCTCAACATCTGAGAGTGGGGGGCTAGTGAGGAGGGTAAAATCAATTTAGCCCACGTGCGGCCCGGTAATACCATGTCCAATTCGACCCAAGATTCGCACGGTGCATGGCAGACCCCCCCACAGCTGGCAGCCCACGCCAAGCGGCCCAATAAAGATGGAAAAAAGATTTGATAGCCTATAAGGGGCCTCAACCTGGGCATCTCGGGCGTCGAATGATCCTCCAGCGACCGAATGTTACTTCTGTCATCGTCGGCCTCTATTTCAGTAAGGGCGAGCACTCGCCTAGGGTGCCGTAAGACTCGCTTGAAGATCGCAAGTCCCAAATAAACAGGCAAATAATGGGAAACTCCCCACGTTCGTGGGTAGACGTTGTCCCACGACTCACGCCTTTTTCTGTTAAGGGATGGGCCTCCTCTGTTAAGATAACTAATATAAATAGACCTCAGATCAAATGGCATGGGGTTAGACATGGAGATAGAGAAAAACATGGAGAAATAGAGAGCCATATACAGATAAATGCTCAGACCTGCCTCTGAGCACGCCTTAAGCCCTACGAACACCCTCCGAACACTCGCTAGACACGGCGAGCGTCCCTAGACGCTCCATTTGGTGTGATGTCTCAAACCCTTTTGGATCTTTATTTTCGGATCTCAGATCTAAGACCAAGTACACAGTATGCACACTGATGAACACACAATTGGATTTTAATGCAAATCACCCTCAGATTAAGCACATAAAACAAGTGTTATTAAATGGTAGATCAATTAAAGAGTTGACAGTTAGTGTATGACATCATCAAAACAGTAGAGGTTCAACACTAGACTCTGGTATAATTGTTAAATTGAACTGTTAATTAAAAAGTAATTTTTTTTCGCTACTTTAGCAAACCGATCTAATGAAATTTAATTACTTGCTGTTATATCTTTGTGGCTTCAATGTATTACATGACAATCCTTTTTCCCTTCGGAGCTTTACGGCTCTTGGGAGGCCTCGCGGGTTCCAAGTGGTATCGGGTCTACTCAGTAGTCCTATCGGGTATATCTGGTATCTGGGATCGGGGTCGTCATAGTCCGCCTTTGGGGCAGGCCTATTTTCCTCAATTTTGTCAAGTCGGGTGGTTATGTCATCAAGCCGCCCTAAGACATTGGTCATGGCCTCCATGAGGAACTAAACATGGTTAGGAAGTTCAGGCTCATTGGTAGCGGGGTGCCCTTGGGGATTGGCATCCATTGGGGGATTTGAAGAGGAAGGATTGGAGTGAGCACAGAGATATGACAAAGGTCTTATTTCTACTGGCGATGGCGATGGCCAGCGCTAGGGTATAAGGTCTCTCCAGTGTAACTAGGCTATCGACATCTCTGGGGGGGCTTTGGTGCCCCCCCCACCCCCTCCTCCTACCATGCCTACTCCTATGCTTCGCTCTTTCGCGGAGGTTCTCTCATCTTCCATGCCACCGCCGGTGATTAATGGCATCGTTCATGAACCAGCGGCTACGGACAATAGTGAACCAGTCTTTTTTTTTTGCAACGAGGAGATCGCGTTATCCCTTAAGCCTTTTGCATACACTCTGGTTGCGTGACTCCCCATGGAAGGCCTCCATTTCCTGAAATCAGATCCCATCGATGCGGATTCAAAGAAGATTTCGTTATTAGCGCCCTTGGTCCACGCCATCTCCTTCTGCGGTTTAGGAACTATGAAGATTATCTGTAACTATTCCTGTGGGACTCTCTATTTGTTCATGGCCAGCTTTTCAGATTTTTCAAATGGACAATGGATTTCTCTCTGCTAGTTGATTCTCCCATTCTCCCTGTCTGGATATCTTTTCCGGGACTTCCTGTTAATTTTTATTTGGAACCGATGCTTCGATCGATTGCTGGGAATATTGGCCGAGTCCTGAAGATTGACCCATCGACTCTTAACTTATCTTCTACAACTGCAGCTAAAGTCTGTATTGAGCTGGATAAAACTTTTATTTTAGATACTCAGGGTTGCTACAATGATCATTCTGATACATAGTGTATCTAAGTGTTTCTCTATTGGTTCAAAGTGATGTGTTGATTCCGCTATGTGTCGAAACCAGAGCTTCATCTGGTCAGATTTTGTAAAAAGGGGAATAATCAATTCACCCCCCCTCTTGACTATGGTTGCACCAAGAGACCCAACAGCTAAGGCGAGGGTGGTGGAGTTGGAGATCTCCATCGCAACAGCAAAGGCGGAGGTGGGGTCAGTGGCAGAGAAGGCTGTCGAGCGCTTCCAGGGGTCTACGGAGTATGGGGATGAGCTGAACGCTGAGGTTGTACTCATCTATGGGCCAACCAAGGAGGTCGATTTTAGATATAGGTGGGCTATAGCCTTGAAGGTCGTCGCTAGAGCCACCGGTGTTCTGGGGCTCAAGGTCCACCTCACCCCCCCTCTTCCTCGTGTGAGACTGGAGATGACCTATGGGAGGTAGCACAAAATGCGGAGGCTGAGAGGGCTTGGGAACTATTGGAGGAGGTCAGGGGCCTAGGCACCATAGTGGACATCCCCCAATAGTCTGGAGCTGCACCCGCAGAGCCCAACACCAAGTAAGATGCTGTCGCTGAGTAGGTTGCCACCGAGGGGAGGGTGCTGGACGCTTGAAGCTTCTCATCTTTTTATTTTTTTGTAATCTCTTAGGTGTGCTCAAAAAGGTGCGGCCCTTTTTGTAATTTCAAATGGCTTTGGAATAGAAGGACTCAGTATCTTTTCTACTTCTTGGCGATAGGTTGGATGGCCCTATAACTCTTCTGTTGTCTTATCTTTTATTGGGATGGAGCAATCCTTTGACGTTGGATCTCCTTTGGAAATGTGGAAAGCCAGTTGGGTTTCTTGGGAAGTAGCAGGTCGTGATCGACATGATTCCTGAGACCCTTGCCTTGTTTTCAAGTGACTGGCTAGAGAAAGTAATTTCCATGACCTTCTGGAGAGGTCATTTCCACTATAAATAGGCGACCCATTGGGAACTCTAGAGCATACAACACCTTCTCTTACGCCTTTAAAATAGTCTTCTTGAAGCAATGTCTTAGTAGGGTTCTAACTCCTCTTCAGGGGAGAAGTCCCCTAAGCATCTCTGCTTATGGAAGGAGGCCTTACCAGAGGCTACAAAACCCCTAGTGGAGGGTAGTTGGAAGGCTGGAGATTCGGAGGACTACAAGAGGGGTTACCTCCAGGGTTGGCGGGATGCACTAGTGAAGGTCCACTGCTTCTATGCCATCAAGGTGGTGTTGAGCCTCACTCCAGACTTGTAGCCGTGGGTGGCCCAATGGCCACCATTTGGGCCCCCATGCCGATTGGAGAGCGAGGATGAGCTAAACTTTTCTATTTTTTACGCCTTGTTCTGAACGTGGTCGCCACAGAGGTTGTGTTCAAGAAGTCGTGGTCCATACAGAGACCGTGTTCACAGCCAGATGCCCTTCAGATTCTTTCTGGCTGTCTCTCCTTTCCAAGATACATAATACGGAACCCAGTAGACTTTTTCTTGCTGTTATTCGTGTTATAATCCTTAGTGGCGATCACGATCGCGATCACATTCTCTTTATCTGTTTATCGCATGCTCCTATTATTCCATAGTTTCGGAGGCATATTTCATGCCTACATACACCATGCCAATATATAGCATTGTCCAAGACAATATTTACAATACTATCAGAGTAGGTCAGGCAAAAGTCCATTGCTAATAAAGTGGAAACTGACAGGAGATTATATTGGATCCCAGGCACATAGAGTGCATAATACAAAATCAGCATTTGTCCGTGGCCAAAACAGAGTTGGCATGAACTAGCTCCCTGCACTTTATCATTGGTTCCATTACCCATGAAACCTCTTTGCTTGTTTGCTAGAATCCAACGATAATATACAAACCCTGCTCAATCCATTGTTATATATTTTGTTGCTCATGAATTCACAATCCACACGAGATCAAGACGAGCAGTCAAAACATGTGTACAAACATAAGCACACGGAGAGCTAAGAACATGCATTATCTTTTTTGGCTCAAGATACCCATGAGCGCCATGGCTTCTTTTTCTACAGTTGAAACACTTCATACGACTTTTATCTTTCTTTCCACCATGCTTTTCACAATGACGTTTGAATGACTTATCCATCTTGGAGCCTGGTGTAGTGTCTCGTCCTTTCATTTTTATTTGTGATCCCTTCCTACTAAAATGTTGGCTACTCTGACCGATATTAGCAGCATCGCGATGCAGTATTTCGTGCTCAGCTTCTAACTATACATGACGAGAAATATCGGTAAACTTCTTGATATTCTAGTTGTGAGTTAGAAGCTACTTCATCTGGGTCCACGAGTCTGGCAATGACTTGATTACAACCTGCACCTATTGCTCATCAGTGAGTTGTCCCACTGCCTTCAAATCACAAATCATATTAAACATCATCTTGAGGTGCTCAGTCATCGTGTGATGCGAGTCTTTTCAGTAGGTCTCAAATTTTAACATCAGAGCCTTTAATCGGGTCACTGAAGTTCCTCCAAAGGTAAATCTCAACTGGTTCCACATTTCCTTGGTTGTGGTACAATTCTCAAATTCGCCTAGCTCCCCCATTCCTTCTTCCCCCCTACGTTTATCTTTCCTCCCTTTGTTTGTGCCTTTCAACCTGGTGCTTTGAGATGTACATGGCCGATCACGGCTTTTCCCATGCATGAATAGAGATTTCTTTTCGTTGGTTTTCTAGCCGTTGTGCTTAGTGTATGCCTTTATGTGTGTGTTTGATGGTCTCTTCCTCTTCCCCTGGCAATGTCTTCTCCCCCCCGTCAGTGGTCTCTTCGCCATGGGTGGGGGCCTTTCTACCTCCGTCCTCTTCGTGGCTAGGGCCATGCCTCCCCAACCTCCTCGAATACCCAGTCCCCACCTGTCCTTTTCCTGATTGAAGCTTCCCCTCTATCGAGGCCAAGCTCAAAGCCCTCGTGGCCTTCTCCCCCTCACTAGTTTCGACCTATCCCGCTTAGCCAACTCCTAGCCTTCATGCCCTTGAGCTAACCCCCATCAGTGCACCTTTTCAGCGGCACACCCTGGCCCCCTGTCCATCGGTGCAGCCCCTTCAAGCCTTCCCCGACACACCTCCTAAAGCCCCTCACCGGTGCACTTCCTCAGTGCCACACAGCCCTTTGGCCCTTACCCAGTACACCCTTCATACGCCTTCAACAGTACACCCTTGGCACCCCCAACCCGACACACCCTGTGCCCCCTTTGCCCGGCACACCCTGTGCCCCTTTGCCCGGCACGCCCCTGGCCACCCCAGCATGGCACACCCTGGCCTCTCTTAGCCCGGCACACCTCTCTAGCCCCTTTAGGGTCCCTGACCGGCACACCAGTCTCTAGTCCTTCCTCCTTGTCCGGTGCACCCCCAACCAACCTTAGAGAGGTCCCCTATTCGTCGTTTCCTCCGAACATTCCGAGGTTTCATCAAAGGTGTTGCTGCTTTCGGGCGCCCACTTCCAATTGTCGAGTTCTGCCACTCCATGTGGGCGCATTCCATGTATCTCCCTTACGCTCAGGTCAATGGGAGATGTTGCCGAATTTTTGTTAGAAATAATAATATGACAAAGACAAAAGAGAGCAACAAATAAATGGGATAATAATAAGCTAAAGGACCAAAGGAAGCAATAAACAAACGAAATGAATAATGGCAAACTGCTCCGACCGGGGTAGGGGAACTATGATCAATGCAAAGGGAATCAGACCGAGTGATAACCGAAAAACTTGAATACTCGCCCTGCAAAGAAGAAAGAAGAGGAGACAGTTAAGAGACAAGAAGAGAAGACCCCCAAGGCATTACATGAAATTAAGAAAGAGAAGAAAAGAAAGGCCTTAAGAAGTCGAGGAGGAGTGGGCCCCTCGAAGTTATGAAGGAAGCTCATAGATTGAAGTTCTCCATTCATCCTGGTAGTAACAAGATGTATCAAGATTTGAAATGGTCTTTTTGGTGGCCAGGCATGAAGAAGGATGTAGCAGAATTTGTGTCTAGATGTTTGGTTTGCCAGTAGGTTAAAGCTGAAAACCAAAGACCGTCTGGGTTAATGCAAAGGATCGAGATGCCACAATGGAATGGGAGGATATCACCATGGATTTTGTTACAGGCTTGCCCCGATCATCGAACAGCAATGGTTCTATTTGGCTGATTGTGGATCGATTCTCGAAGACTACACTTTTCTAGCCATGAAGAAGAGGCAATCAGTGGAGAGCTTGGCACGTCTCTATATTGAGAACATCGTCAGATTGCATGGAGTTCCGAAGTCCATTATTTCAAATCAAGATCCTCGCTTCACGTTGAGACTTTGGCAAGGATTGCAGGATACTTTTGGGTCCCAATTGAAGCTTAGTTCGGCATATCACCCCCAGACAGATGGTCAGTCCGAGAGGACTATTCAGACTTTGGAGGATATGTTGGGAGCCTATATTCTTGATTGGAGAGGATATTGGGTGTGACATCTACCATTGGCAGAATTTACCTACAATAATAGTTATCATACAAGTATAGGTATAGCTCCATTTAAGGCTTTGTATGGGAGGCCGTGTAGATCTCCACTATGCTGGGAAGAGGTTGGTGACAGATAGTTGATTGGGCCTGAAGTGGTGCAAGGAACATCTGAGAAGGTTCAGCTAATCCAGCAAAGGTTAAAAGCAGCCCAAGATCAGCAGAAGAGCTATGTGGATAATAGATGGAAGGGTCTGGACTTCATAACAGGTGAGCATGTTTTCCTCAAAGTATCACCAATTAAAGGAGTAACAAGATTCGGCAAGCGATGGAAGTTGTAGCCAAGATTCATTGGACCTTTTAAGATTCTGGACAAGGTAGGGAATGTGGCATATCAGTTGGCTTTACCTCCATCCATGGTTGCCATTCATCCGGTGTTTCACGTATTCATGCTCCATAAATATGCCCATGATTCGTCGCACATCATCAGCTATAAAGATTTGGAGTTCCAACCAGATCTGCCATTCGAGAAGCAACCAGTCAAGATTTTATATTGCAAGGAGCAAGTCCTCAGATCGAAATCTATTCCATTGGTGAAGGTCCTATGGAGGAATTTTTCTAATGAGGAGGCTTCGTAGGAGCTCAAATAAGAGATGGAGAAGAAGTATTCTCATCTTTTCGATATGTGTTTCACTTTAAACTTCGGGGACGGATTTTCTTTTAAGGGCACCATCTTCCATATCCAGCCCGCCTTCCAAATCCCACATTTTTCCCCGTTCCACTATCATCTTTTGGTGACTCAGGTTCTATCTAGCCTGTTTTGGGACAGGGAACTAGCCTGTTCAATATTCCTCCATAGACAATACATCACCTAGAAAATTCTTGTAACACCATGGGTTCGTAGATCGTCAAAAGAGATTCGCAACGGCACTGGTCTCACCTCGATCCAACATCAGATCTAGTCACAGTAGGTATTTTCGTAAGGTCGCGTAGTTCTGAATCTGTAGAACTGGTTCGGGTCAGTAAGCAACAACAGGCACAAGTAGGACTGCCCCACTTTCCACAAGGCGATCCAGTGCGATCCCTTCCAAGGGGTCATTCCTCCAGGAGTCCTCTTCACAATGGGACCATTCCCAACCAGATCGGCCTTCTGACCAGAGTGCGATCTTCCAGATCGTCAGCACATGCAGTCCTGCCAACACTGACTCACAACGTGTTGGCACCGTCGGAGCTGCCCAAAACGGTGCCCGTCAACCCGAGCTCAATATTTTTGGGTCCCATGTGTTACCTGTTACCTCCTTGCGTGGAGTGGGTATAATTTCTATAGTTATTGATAATTATTTATACCAAAAATATGGGTATTGGTAGGGGTTATCTTCCCCACGCCTGGAGCATGAAGGTACATTCTCGCTCCTCTCTTTGTCGCAATGCTCATGTTGTATATGTTTGAATGTCGCTGCTTGAGTGATAGGATTCTAGCTTGATATATTATTTGATCACCGCTGCGTGAGAGAGTGCGTGACCCATCCCATGACCCGATCCGGGCACGAAGGAGTATTGACCGCCCTTAACTCTACGTCGGTTTCTCAACCGCACGGATCCATACGTTTCCCTCGCTTAGGGACATCCGTGAGCTCATGTCTCTTGTTGAGGATATATCCTCCTCTTTTGGAACTCTGTTGGTGTCGAGTTGGATGTGTCATTGATGGTCGCGTTATCAAATTGGTCGCGTCATCACCTAGAGTCCCAGATTTGTATCAAATTGGTCTCGAGTCGCATCCCGTCCCACATCATCTCGGCCAGGAAAGGAAGGGGGTAGCCGAAGATGAGAAGGGGAAGAGATGGCACCGATGGCAGGCTTCATCGTGAGGCAGGGGAAGGTTTCGAAATCCTTACCCCTCTTCTCCTTTTATAGGGGATATACTCTCACCCCTCTCTCCCAAACCTGAAGCGATGCCTCTCTCTCTCTCTCGCCCTCCAAAAATCCATCACCCGCAAGCCCTGTGAACCCATTAAATCCCCTATCCGGTGGGCGGTGAGTGATTTGTCGAAGAGCTAGGATCCTAACATGCTCTCTAGCAGTGGCAGTAAGAACTTATACTAAGAAAGTAAGCAACTACAACTACAAGGGGGGCAGTGGGTGTACCTCCACGCTTGGGGCGTGGGGAAGATGTCCCGGCCAAGACAGTAACTCCCGACAGAACAGTAATAATTAAATACAACAGTGAAAATAATGGCCCACTCCATGCAGGGAGGTAACATGGTGCACATGACTCCTGGACCACTGAGCTTGGGTTGGCGGGTAGCACTTTGTTGGGTCCCGTGTGGCTGCAGGCGGTGGATCCAGTTCGACAGCTTGCTGGTTGGCAGGACAGCAACCACGGATGTACAAAGGAGCTACGTCCTCCGGGAGGCTTCTAGAGGCGGCGGATCATCGGGACGACGGCCGTAGGTCCTTGGTCGACGGCCTGGAGCGGCGACAGCTGAATCAACACTGACGTAATTTTGGAAGAATTAACAGTGCCTCCTTTTCTGCTGCCTCGTTTCAAGAAATGACCTATGCAGTTCGGCGAGAACAGCTGCTGTGAACAACCCTGACATCAGATCGATGTAAGACTAGCGGCGCTAGAAAGCTCTCTCGAAGATATTCAACCTAGGCTGGGCTAGGAATTTAAAATCTTCTGTGCTGACTGTGGCAGAATTTAAGAGGTGCTGGTTCCCCGATCTAGATCCGACTGGGCAGAAAAGGGAGTTTCCTAAGAACACGGTTTGACCGAGAGGTTGATGATGGATATGGTGATCGGCTCTTCATGAAAGTTGTAGAGAGGGAAGCAAGGAAAATGAGGATAATTTTTATGTGACTTTTGGTGGAGGTTTTGATTTTCTGTGGGTTTTATAGTGGCTGGGGGTCAGATCTGGGAAGCAGTGGACAGAACAGAAAGTGGAGTTTGCAGAACCTTTTAGAGAGGGCAAAAGACCTTATAAATTCTTGGAAAAAATTTGAAGGATTGTATTTGGTGGGAAGAATACTCAGTCCAAATTTGGGCTTAGTCAGAAATGGGGAAGGAGGCCAAAAGAGGGAAGAACTAAGGTTCTGGAATAGGGATCTGTATAGAAGATAGATTTCCGAGGGTGTAAAGGCAAAAATGGCAAAAATAGAAAACGAAGGGCTTTTAGACCTAGTTTTTTTGTGGAGGTTGGGGGGAATGTGGGGAACCTACTATGAAAATTGCATCTCCAAAAAATATGAAATTTGGGAATGAAAATTCCCACTTTGAGTCTCTATCCAGTAGAACAGCACCCTAGACAGCACCTCAGAAGATAGCTCGCGGTGGTTCCTTAGCGGTCTCAAGTGGACTATTTTTACTCTGCCGTAGGCAATAGTAAAGTATGACATGTAACGCCTATTCTAAGGAATTCTTGTTGGCCCAGAGAGATGGCAGACAAGAAGGGGGGTTAAATTGTCCCCTTGCCGAGATGACGAATTTTAAAATCTTTCTTAACTAAACTACGTTGATTAGCCCAAACTCAAGTGAGATTAAGATGTTCTCTCAACTTTTAGATCTCACACGGTTAGATAATAGAACTAATCAAAGTAATTAAGCTCAACACAGATAATGCAGTGTGCGATGATGCAGTGAATTAAAAATCTATTTAATGGGCCTGTGAAAGGAGATAGAAGAAATGATCAATCACACAGGTAATCACATGGAACACAAGATTTTTAGGTGGTTCGGGACCACAACGGGCACCCTACGTCCACCCCTCACCGAACCCGGTGAGGCTTTACTACACGCTACGAACCGTAGTAGAACGGGGATGAACCCCAACCACACACACGTAGCTTTCGCAGCAATACACGCATGACAGCACGAGGCCTTATCTTAACACGTTGCCACTGCAGCACACACACACACAGTCGGGGAATGTACCCCAGACACAACAACCACATGGAGTCGCAAATCCGTCCACACACAACCAACCACGGGGAAACTTTCCCCATAATAACACCATACACGCGAACATACAACTCCGCCCACACACAGTGTATTCTCGGTTTAATGAAAAGAGAAGATATATAATAAACCCCCAAAGAACTATCTATGCTCAAATAGACAAATAGAGATGAGAGAAGAAAGATCCCCCTCAAATCTGCAAGGAGCCACGTCCATTTGGGTAGTAGGGTGCGCTGGAACATTTCCTCGCGGAGTGGAAGCCAACCAAGGTCGTAGGAGACGCCCGGAGATGAGTCTTCAGGAGATCTCTTCAGAACTAGAACGAATCTATGGTGATGAGCTTGTAGAGGACATTCTCCTCCTCTTCTTCTTCCTCCTCCAAGTAGATCAATGCCCTCACCCTCGTCCTCCTTCACCTGCAATAGATAGGCCATGTTAGCTTGGAGGAATGCCTCCCATCGTGGGAGAATGGGGCTATAAAAACAAGAAGGAAAACCAGCCACTAAAGACATGAATGCCCATGCTAAAACCCTCTCAAAACATCACCCATTAGATAGGTGAAACCCTAAGGGCAATAGGGTAAAAGGCCAAGCCATTCGGATTACATAATGGGCATTTCGAAACCAATCCGAAAAACTCATTCCGGACGAACTAGAGAAAGTGTCGGCTCTTAGAGTCGACACTTTGTAGAGTTGCCAATAAAAAAATTGCGAGCATTACTCTTACAAGAATAGTTAGCAAGACCATCTGCAGCTTGGTTTCCTTCTTTGTAGACATGGACAATGTCAACCTTCAGAAGAGCAAGTAGGGACCTCAATTCACTAATGAGTGGGATAAGTCTCCAGGGGCAGGTAGCAGATGTTTTAACGACGTTAACTAGTGTCTTCGAATCAGACTCAACAGAGTAGATTTTGATGGCACAAGCTACTGCAAACCGAAGACCATCTAGCATTGCACGAGCTTCAGCCACCAAGCTATGGCAGGAACCATAGAAGTGACTAAATGCTAAAGTAACAAAGCCAGTGTGATCCCTGATAATTCCACCACCAGCAGCAGATGTGGTCTTAATGGCTGTGAACATGATTGCAACTCAAGATGGCGCCAAGAGGCTGATACCCTCTCTGGACACTCTGATGGAAGAAGGAGGTCAGGCTCCCAACTCCTCTACGCCGGATTCAACCATGATGATGTTGCTTCAAAGATACCGATAGGAGGTCAAAACACTGAGAAAGCAACTCAATGAGCTGAACGCACATGCCTCAACCTCAAGGTAGGTTGAGCTTCCCTCTCAAGCCTTACAGCAAGGCACCAATCACTTTGAGGTTCCACTTAAAGTGACGGTTTCCCAGCCAGCACTAGATAACACTGGGGGCGTGTGCCCAATACCACACCCCGCCTCTCAACAATAGGAGATTGACACTATACCTCAAGCGGTGGTGTCGACAATGCCACAGATGCAGCAGACACACTTTTGCCCAAGTCCCATGGACCCGGCGACAAACAAGAAGATGGTAGAACAGATAATAGAAATGAGGCTGGCTAATAGAGGCAATGATGATCATGCCATTCTTGATATGCACAGGGTACCCTACCCTGCCCATCATGTGGCCAAGAAATTGCCTCCTGACATTTATAAACTATCAAATTTTGACAAGTTCGATGGCCGGGGTTCGTCAAAAGAGCATAAAGCCCACTATGTCAACATGATGGGTGATATGGCGGCTGATGAATCTTATTTATTAAAGTTCTTTGGGTTATCACTCACGGGACTTGCCTTTGAGTGGTACTCGAACTTGCTGATCGGGTCTATCAGTGGCTAGCTAGATATGCAACTAAAATTCCAAGAGCGATTCCACATCCCTAAGAGGGAAGTTGATGGGGGCATCTCTCGCCCTTTATATTTTTCAAGACCCCAGTTGCTTGCCAGCATGGCTCCATTGTGTCCGTCATATTTTTCTGAGTCGAGTCATGTAATTTTCATATTTTATTTGGGAAAGGAATATTTATTTTATTTCGTGCTGCTTACATGACTGGAGTGTTCAGAAATAGAACTTGCGTAGTGTAGTTGCGTTTCACATTCGAGGGATGGTTTCTCCTTCCATGGTTGATAGCCGGTATGCTCCTTTCCCGAGCGTCTCGACCACTCAGTAAGGGCCTTCCCAATTGGGGGATAACTTGCCTGTCGCCTCAAGTTGTCAAGAAGCTTTGACTTTTCTGAGGATGAAGTCTCCCAGCTGGAAGTGTCTGTTTTGGACTTTGACGTTGCAGTATCGAGTGAGGTGACGTTGATATTCCGTTGCTCGCATGCTGGGAATTTCTCAGACTTCATCTACTAGGTCGAGGTTCTTGAGCAGTTTTTGATCGTTTACCTCGGGTGAGAAACAGATGACTCGAAGGGAGGGGTTGCCAATCTCCAATAGGATCACGACCTCGGTGCCGTACACCAGCTGAAAGGGACTCTTACCGGTTGCATTCTAGGAGTCGTTCTGTGCGACCAAAGTACATTTGGCAATTCCTCGAGCCAGTTGCCCTTGGCTTTGCCGAGCCTAGTCTTGATGCCTTTTAAGATGGTCTTATCGGCATTTTCGACCAGCCCGTTAGCCTAAGGGTGGGCGGCCGAAGTGAAGTGATTGCGGATGCTTAGGTCGGCACATCTGTCTCAAAAATAATGAGAATCAAATTTTTGACCATTATCGGTCACTATCACTCAGGGGATGCCGTAACGACAAATGATCGACTTCCGGATGAAACTCCACACGACTGTCTCAGTGATCCTCACTGTGGCTTCGATTTGATCCACTTGGTGAAGTAGTCAACGGCAATGATGACAAACTTTTTTTGGGCCTGAGTCGAAGGGAATGGCCCGAGGATGTCGATCCCCCACCGAGCGAAAGGATAAGACTCGGCTAGGGTGATGAGCTCTGTTGTCGGCTGATGGATCAAGTGGTCAAATCGCTAGCATCGGTCACACTGCTATACGTAGGCTGAGCAGTCGTGCTGTAGAGTGGGCCATCAGTAACCCGGCCGAAGCAAGATCCTAGTGAGCGACCTTCCTCCTTGGTGTGCCCCGCATAAGCCTTCATGGACCTCTTGAATTGCTCACCTGGCTTCATCAGTATTGATGCATTTTATAAGAGGACTGGAGAAGGATCTGCGGTATAGGGTGCCATCCAATATGACGAATCGTCGAGCTTGGTATTTCAATCTTCGGGCCTCTCGATGGTCGGGGGGCTCTTGAGAATCCCAGAGCCACGATAGAGAGGGGGTATGCCAATCACTCGGGGTGGCCGAGTCAAGCTCCTAACTTCTGAAGGCTCTAAGGCACTTTCTGGAGGATTTTAGGGGCTCTGAGGCCATTTTTAAGGAGACTGTCCAACAATCGAATTACTAAAAACCCTCGAGGTTCCCAATCCCAAGGGACAACCTACAATGTTTTACACGGATAGTGAACAGCCGGTGAAAGGGGATGATGATTGCAAACTCCCCATAGAAATCCAACACTTGGTCGTCCCGATCATGGGGCTACCCAATATAATCGACAAGGTGATGAAAATGGCCATAAGGCAACAAATTCCCTTCTACCAAGCTGAAAGGCAGAACCAAATACTCAAGAAGTTGTGGTATCCACTCAACTTAGACAAAGAATTGCTACATATTACCTGGTACCCTAGTCTGGGCTTCTCCGTAGAAAAATTCTATGAAACAGATATGATATCTATCTTTGCCCCAGCTGGCGATGATCCTCCAGAAGATCTAGCTACGCAAGAAGCTTACCAGGAGCAACACATGTCTCCAGACGGTGAAGTACAGAATGAAGAAATACACCTTTGGAGGCCATCTCCATGCAAGGATGTGGGCGCGTCCACTTCTGAAGGACTGGTCCCAAGTGTTCAAGGTGATAGGGTGCTACTGCCCCTGCCCGATGTTACAACGGAGGACGATGGCCTGAGCCATGCCCCGGACTTCTCTAAATATAACTCGGCCATGCTTGCATTACTATACGAGCAGTTGCAGGAGATTAAAAGATTGAAGAGGCAACTGGCTGAAGTGACTAATCACCTATTTGAATTAACAAGGGGCATTCTTCCCCGGTAATGCAATTCTACACCACTGAAGCACTCTCCGCTAACCAAAGCGGAGCTATTTATGTACGGGCAGGAAGATGATGAATCTATCCTAGATTATATCCAAAGATGGAGAGGCTTATGCACAAGATGTGAGCCTCCACTTAGCCATGAAGCTGCTGTCCAGATTTGCAATTAAGGTCTGAAGAAAGAAATTCAACAAAGGATAATTAGCATCAAAATCTGAACCTTTGACCAACTCAATACAATAGCAACTGATGTTGAAGCCTTTCTAGCAAAATATTGCCTCACTACCTCTACGACAAGGCGTGAAAATATATCTGGAGGCATTAATCTCAGTGCTTTCGAGCGAATGAAGATGGAAACCCAGGAAATGGCCAAGACTTCGACCAACGAACAAAGTTCCTCGCTACAAGGGAAGATGAAGAAGCCATACTCTTTTCCAAGGGAGAAGACACGGGTGATTTTCGAGTGGGCTTGTCATTATGATAAGATTATTCTCCTAGAGCTTAAGAAGCAACTAGATGTAGCATGAGAGTGATGATGATTTTGTTTTTTTTATGATGCTAAAATAAATATGAAAGAACTAATATCGCCCTAAAAGGAGAGCCTAGGCTCATATACCAAATCTGATGTAGGACAGGCTAACATGTCTTAATCCATACATGCAGAGGTTGTAAGATAATTAAATTTAATTAACATGCATTTAATTTCAACACGCAATGATCACCATAAAGGTTGGGTCACAACGCTCATATCACA
Organism: Amorphophallus titanum; assembly: GCA_024336825.1. Lineage (NCBI taxonomy): Eukaryota > Viridiplantae > Streptophyta > Magnoliopsida > Alismatales > Araceae > Amorphophallus > Amorphophallus titanum. The sequence continues at coordinate 84,743 of JANBPO010005583.1, read as the reverse complement.
CCCTCACCATATATCAGTGGTCCAACTCCTAATGCATGATTGTGTTTCTTCCCTCAGACAAGCAAATCGACCTTAATTAGAATGTGGAAATATGAAACACTTTCAAAATGGTGTGGGCGGTATCTGATGATGGGGTCACGATAAATCAAGTTAAAAACAACTTGGAGTTTGGATGGTTACCTATTGCTAGTGACCGCAGCAGCTTGGTTCCTCTGGATGACGATGCTGGACACTCCTTGATCAATAGACGCCTACGTCGGTGATGATTGCGGTAGTAGAGAACATTTGGGATGAGAGTGAGGCACTCTGCCAGTGCAGTAGCAAGGCCATGGGGAATCAGCCTCTGGTGACATCCCGGCCAGCGTCCGTAGCACAGAGAGGCACAACGATGGTGGTGGACCCAGCGTGGCCGGCTGCCTGGCAAGCGGCGATGGAGGAGGCATTAACGCAGGGGCAGAGCAGGCATGCGGGCGGCAGCGAGTTTGCCGTGACGTCGGTAGGGCCGTTGTGCGAGTTAGAGCCACCTACGGACGTGGCGACAGTGGCTGGCCAGTATAGCGCCAGCCGTGACTGGCAGTGGTGGGGTCCAACAGCCGCGACAGCTGGGCTCATACTGAAGGGCGGCAACTACTGTGGCTTGCGGACGGTGGGTTGCAGCGGAGGCCGCGGGGTGGCTGTGATGCCACTGACGGGGGAACCTAAAGGAGGGAAATGAGGGAAATGAAAAGAGAAAAAAAATGCACAGGGGAAGTGTGTGGGGGGGAGAAATACGTGAGGGCATGTGGTGTTGGGCCCAGAGTTGTTTTAATGCAATGGCAGCTGACAAGAGAGGGAAAGGAAGAAGAAGAAGAAGAGGGGTTTGGCTTCTGCTAGGAGAAGAGAGAAGAGTTGTCCTCCATCAGAGAGATTACGGCTAGGTAATCACTAAAGGTTAGTTCCTTCTAATCACTACCTAACTCTAATTAGGGCTAGCGATCTATTTATAGCAATAAAATGACAATTACATATAAGTCCACAAATATGATAAAAACCCACAGAACTCATGAACATTCAATTTTTAAAGCAAGAAAACACAGAGATCCCAAATGGGAAATGTAGCTCAACACTTGAGCAATCTCAGCTCCGGTTCTGAACCAAGAGACTGAGTGACCCCTTATCTCTCACAAACTCTCTAACACTCCACTTTCAAATCATCTCTTCTCTTCTTCTCTTTTTCTTCCCTCTTTGCTTTTCTCTCTTTTTCTTCTCTGGATCGCATAGATCTGCTTCTACTCTTCTGAAAATTATCCACGATCATCTTCTCCAAAAGGAGAAGTCTTCCTTTTATATAGCAGCAGCAGCAGAAGGGGCATGTGTCTTCCACGAATTCCCACCCTAGAGCCTCGACAAGTGGCAGAATCTTACCATGCCGCTTTACACGTGTCATGATCCTGGCACAACATCCAACCTTGGATCACGTGCCATTCGTATCTTCCACGAAACATTATCTATCAACACAAAAACAATCATTAGTTCAGTTGAAGATGTACTAGAGAGAAGGAAGATGCACAGAGTATATTTAGTACATGTAGACTGACTGCTACAATGTGTGCTCGAACTTGCTGCAGCTAAGGCAGTCATAGCACAGACCTGCTTGGACTTACATTGCATAGCTACAGTGTATGCTTTGACTTTAATAAATAGTGAGTAAAAGTTGCACGGGGTTGGTCTAGCTAACATGCATGGACTAGCTCTAATATGCTCGGACCTTCTATGGACATACACTGTCTTTGCTACAATGTATGCTCCGACTCTAACATGCAATGAGCAAAAAGGTACACAGACGTTTTTATGTGCTCGGACTTGTTGGTGTGTGTGTTCGGACCTTAAAAGGACATACATTATCTCTACTACAGTGTATGCTCTAACTTTGATAAACGGCGAGCAAAACATGCACGAGTGTTAATGTGTGCTCGAACTTGCTGGAGTAAGACATAATGCATATACTCAGACATGCACTGCTTTTATTACAGTGTATGCTCAGACATACACTAACTTGGCTACAGTGCATACACCAACTTTAATACAAAATGAGCAAGGTAATGCACGGACTTGATAGCAGGCAGAGCATGCAAGGATTTTGGTTTGAGGAATATGCACGGGATATGATATGTGCATGGACTTGATTGCTAAGTCGTGGGCTTTGTGAAGCAGAGCAAAATGTGCACGGATGCATGTTTCAAATGAACATGCATGGACTCATGTTTCAAAGAAACATGCACGGACATAATTTCCCTCCAAGAGGAAACGTGCACGGACATCGCTATTCTGCTGCAAGGAAAAGATGCACGGACTTTGTTATCAAAATGAAAACAAGCATGGACTAGCCGCGCGGCCAGTGCGGCACGGATGAAATCGGCCAGTTCGGGCTCGAATATCGAGCCGGCGCGCAATACGGGGTCGGTGCCGTAGGCGCGCAGGAATTTTTCTCTTCGCGTCGCGTCATGGCCGACGGTGCGGTCCAGCAGTGCGCTCCAGGTATCGACTGCCTCTTGCGCTTTCTTGCCCGCCGGCTGCGCTTTGGAACGAACCAGTTTTCTGACGCGCTCGGCCAGGGCGTGCCAATCTTCGTCGGTCTCGAGATTGAATGCGAGCAAGTCGTCTTGCGTGAAATATTTGAGCAGGGCTTTCATCCGGATGGCCACTGCCTTGTCGATGTAGATCGCCATTTCCAGGTCGATGCCGTGCCTGCCCTGGGCCGCCGGCTCTTGCAGGTACATTGCTTGCCAGCGCCGCATCAATTCGGCATCGCTTTTCATCCAGCGCGCACTCAAGTCCATCCAGCGCCGCGCGAGCGGCTGGGCTTCCAGCGCATCGGGCCGCAGCTTGTTGCGCATGGCTTGGCGCACGTCTGCCACCAGCGGCAGCCATTTGGAACGCAACAGTCGCCAGCGTTGCAGGATGTCCTTGATCTCGGACGCCTTGAAGTGTTTGCCGTAGGCCGACATGGAAGACAGCATGGAGAGCCATTCATCCATGTCCGGCGCCTTGCCGTCGCCAAGCGTTGACTTCAATAGCTGCAGGCGCTCGCGCAATTCCGTGGCTTGCCGGATTTCCTGTTCGAGCACGGATATCTGCCGCTCGATGATCAGCGGTAGCGGCTCCTGCCCTTCCTGTAACAGGTCGCCGACTTCGCGCAAGGACAAGCCGGTTTGACGCAAGGCCTGGATGGCATGCAGGCGCGCTACGTCATCCATGTCATACAGGCGATAGCCCGCTTCGGAACGCGCCGAGGGTTTCAACAAGTCGATGGAGTCGAAATGATGCAGCATGCGCACCGACATGCCGCTGCGTTTGGCCAGCTCGCCCACTTTCAATAACATGCTTTGTTGCCTCGTTGAAATTCCTATGGTGACGAGGGCGAGTGTAAACCATCACATTGTGTGAGGGTCAATTCAAAAAAACGGGGCAGCCTTGGCCGCCCCGGATTTCGAAGTTTTACCCTGCCGGGCAGCCCATGCTCAGGCTGCCCGTTGTTGTGTCAGGCGATGTGGCCGACCAGATGTGCCGCCGTGGTGCTGGAAACGACGCCGATCAACTGGATGCCGTCGATGCCGTTGCTGTTATTGACGTCGGCCTCATAAATCGCGGCGGCGCCGGAGGTCGTATCGAGGACGAAGGTATATTCGCCTGCTGTCGACGACGACGTATTGATCGCGGTGGCAATGATGCCGGCGACGGCGGCGAGATCGGTGGCCGTGGGTGCCGTGGGACTACCGGATAGACCAGTCACGCTCTCGATGTTGACCACGCCATTGACGTTGGTGACCGTGTTGTTGCCGAGGCCCGTAATGTCAGTCTCGCCGCCCGTTTGCGCGATACCACCCAGTGTCAGGTTGAGGTGGCCGTGGGCATAGTCAAAACCGTTGATCGTCACAAAGTGGCTGCTGTCGCTGGCGCCGACGATGGTGGCGGCACCATTGTCGATGTTGTAGGTATTGCCGCCGCTGGCCTTTTCCGTGATGGCCTGGTCGAATCCGGTAATGCCTGTGTTTGTTGAGCCGACCGACACATTGACCGTATTACCCGAGACATTCAGCCCTACAGTCGAGACTGCATTTTCCTGTGCGTTCAAATAGATGGCGTTGCTGTGGTCGGCGATATCCATCGTGGCGCCGCCGTCGGCTGAAATCGCCGAGCTTGCAGCATGGAAGAGTTGTGCCTGGGCGGAGCTGACGGTCACCGTGGCATTGCTACCACTGATATCCAGGTTCACGCCGGCGCTTCCCGAAATGCTGCCGCCGCTGATATCGGCTCCGTTCGAGAGCTGGATCGTGCCGTCCGAGGAGAACGTTACGCTGCCGGTGAAGGTGATTCCCGAGGCGATGTCGACGGCGTCGTTGTTGGCCATTGCCGTGCTGTTGACGACGTCTGCGCTATTTTGGCTGACCGTGAAGGTCGTACCACCCAGCGGCGACAGATTGTAGTTTCCAATGCTGTGGCAATCAGTGACTGCTCCCCCATCGGAGAAGTCAATTCTGTCGTAGGCGGAACCGGCGCTGCCCGTGAAGCTGATGCCACCGGTAAAGCCGTTGTATTCTTCCGTGCTCATCATCTCCGTGCCGTCGCCGCTTAGCACCAGGCTGAGTGTCCCGTTGGACGAGTTGGAGATGGTGGCGCCGGAGATGTCTCCGTAGTTCGAGGCATACAGGGTATCGGTGCCGGCCGATAGAATATAAAGCGTGCCGGCGTAGGCAGTGGAACCGAGGTAGAACGATGCGTCGGCGCTGTGGCTGAATATCGTGTCGTCCGGGTTATTTTGCACGGTGAAGGATGTGCTGGCGCTCGATGACAGTTTGTAGCTGCTGACGTCGGCATTGTCTGAAACGGTTCCCGCATCGGTGAAAATGATGTAATTCCCGATGTCTCCGCCGGTGATGCTGGTGAAGCTGTTGTATTGCTCAGCGGTCATCGTCGCCATGCCCGCGCTGGTGCCATCGAATTCCAGGGCCAGGCTGCCGCTCTTGGTGATCGTGGCCTGGGAAATATCGGCTCCGCTCAACACATCGATGGTGCCGCTCGAGGCGAACGTTACGCTGCCGGTGAAGCTTGTAAATTTCGCGATGTCGACGATGTCGTTGCCATTGCTTGTGGTGCTGTTGATGACGTCTGCGCCATTGTTGCTGACGGTGAAGGTGGTGCCGCCGGTTGCCGCCAGGCTGTAATTGCCCACATTGGCCATGTCGGTTACGGTGCCGGCATTGGCGAAGGTGATGGTGTCGTGCGAAGCGCCTGCGGTGTTTGTGAACGTGATACCGCCATTCAGGGCGTTGTATTCTGCGGTGGACAGTGTCTCCGTGCCGTCGCCACTCAATACCAGGCTGACGGTCGCGCCACCCGTCGTGATGCTGCCGCCGACGATGTTGCCGCCTATTGTCGCACTGATCGTATCGGAACCGGTTGTGCCGAAATCGAGATTGCCGGTGAATGCGGTAGAGCCGAGCGCAATCGTGTCATTGCCGGCCGAGCTGTTGACGGTAACGGCGGGATTGTTGACGACGTCGAAAGTCGTACCGCCGGACGCGGACAGGTTGTAGACATCGACGCTGGCACTGTCGGTCACAGCACCGGTGCCAGAATCCGTGAAGGTAATGGCGTCAATGCCGCCGGCGCTGTGGATGATGCTGCCGAAGGTATTGTATTGGGCTGTGGTCATGGTCACCGTGCCGGCGGCATCGAATGCGAGATCGATGGTGGCGCCGGTGCCGGCAATGCTCGTGGCGGCACTGATGTCGGTGCCGTTCGTGACGCCGACAGTGTCGGTGCCGGAAGCGCCGAATGCGAGGCTGCCGGTGAAGGCGATGGCGGCGATATCGATCGTGTCGCCGGTGCTGTAACTGGTCACCACGTCGGCTGCATTGTTGCTGACGGTGAACGTGCTGCCACCACCTCCCATCAGCTCGTACTTGCCCACGCTGGCTTGGTCGTTGCATTCCCCCTTGGTAAGTGATCCTCTCGATCCCATATTCCTTGGGCTCGACTAGGTGATCTTATCCGGGACCTTCGTAAGTCCCCGCGAGCCGTGGATTCCCACACTGACGCCGGGTCAGTTGTACCTTTCCACCCTTTAGGCTTGCATTTGCATACGTGCGAGGGAGTTAACCTTAGTCAACCCAAAGTTTAGACCTTATTCTCATAGGATTCCTATCTTGAGGGAATTATGTTTAATTCAAAACATTAAAAGGCCCCCTTTGAAAAAAATAAAATATTTCCCATCATATTAACTTATTTTGACTTGGGTAAAAACTCTCACATTGTTTGTGTTGCTTGGGCTTGTCCAAGCCCATTTGTGGTATTGTGTTGCATTCTTTCATCATCTACATGTTCTTTGTTGTTAGGTCCATTTAATTTAGCCCATTTTGTGTGTCCATTATCCAATCCCATTGTCCTAGGTCCTTTTGGTCTTGCCTTGGTCCCAATGAGTCAACTCTCTCCTCAAGCCCATTAAGCCCTTGCTTCCCCACCTATATTTTCTCATTGATATTCTTGTGTTAAGTCTCCATTTGTCCTCATAGAGTATCGTCATCCTATGTATCCTTCTTCATTCTAATCTTCTTCCTATTCCCACGTGGAATCTTCTTCCCATGTGGGCCCATCTTCCCGTGGCCCCCCAGACTTTTCCAAAGGACAAGCCAATCTTATGGCGCATGTTTCCACCCTTGTTCGTCAGATGGACCCGGCCCAGACCCAAAAACTCATTACAAATCATCTTAATGGACATTCTTCTCATAATGGGCCTTCTTATCTTCATGGGCCTCCTCCTCCTTCTTATCCTACTGGCCCAATTTCTAATGACCAACTTCCTCTTAATAGGCCTCATTCCTCTTCTCCTCATTCTTCTAGCCCAATGGGTCCCCATGCTTATGTTCCTTCCAGGCCCACATACCCTTCCACTCCCGAAATGGGCCCTTCTTCTCCTCAGCCCGAATCCTCTCATCCGGCCTATTATCATAACCTTGGTCTAAATTCACAATCCCTTGCTCAAGCTGGCCCACGCCATTCTCGATCTCTCCCTACCCAGGAGATGATTGCTCAAGCTCAATGCCAACTTGATAAACTCTAACATTGGATTGATCCTAACCCCTCCTGCAGTGTTCTGTTCGCATTTCAAAATCATTGGCTTCCACCCCCTTCTCAAATTCCCGCATATCATCGCTATGGTGGAGTCGGTGACCCATATGTGCACTTGAAGGAGTTTATTTATGAGTCGACCCAATTTTGACATGACCAACAGGGGTTCGTGTCGACTAGGTGATTCTGATACAATCTAATTTTTTTAAAAAAATTGACCTGATTTGAAATAATTTGGGTGTGACTTGTATCATCTTGGCTGTCTAGATTCGACTCAGATACGATGCATGCCCAAGTCAATACAGGTTGCATCGACTCGACAAATCATGATCCCGTATCGTCAAAAAGTGAGGCACTTTCAACTGCAAATGGAGCGTGCTACTAATAAGGGGGTCACCACGAGTTTGTATTGATAAGATTTTAAGGTGATCGAGAACGACGATGTCTCGTTGGCCAAGCACATCAACTTCTCCCAGACTGTAGAGAAAAGGAGGACCCAGAGTGGTAGATTTATGAATAACTTTTTTTACATATAAATCATTGTTACAGATGTATTTGTAGATATATCATTCATAAAAATATATTAACATACGTATCACTATTATTGTAAATAACTTTCAAATTTGTCATCGCTGTCACCTCCCATTACCCCCGTTCAAATAACCAGGGTTAATATTAACCATATGTGCGAAAGTACTATACTACCTTATGGTAAAAGGCATCGTAAGTTGTCCCTTTCCCCTCAGTCGAAACTTATCCATACGAACGAACTCCAAATCCCTCCCCTCCCCTCTCCAGGAACTCTAATCCCTATTTCTTCCAGGAACTGTAATCCCCGTCTGTGCTTCCTTGGAACCCTAACCGCGAAAAAGAGCGATCATACATTGTATCCCAACTCCCTCCGTCCCCTCTCCAACCCTCTTTCTTCCAGGAACCCCAATCTCCCCTTTTCCTGGAACCCGTATCGGGAAGAAGAGCGATCATGCTTTGCAGAACAGCTAATCCCCGGAACCCTAATCGGAACCCTAAGCGGCTATGGAAAGTGAGGAAGTAGAGACAAAGGAACAAACCCTAATTGCCACCGAGACGAAGGAGCAAAAGAGGTAATCTTTCTCACCCTTCCCATCCCTCCTTTGCAGTGAATAGTTGGGGTGTTGGAGTTGTGTTGGACATATTTTATACGTGAGTTTTTTGGGTGTAAGTGTGGAGAGAAGATTTTAGGTTTGAAATCTCTCATTCACCATAGCTCTGGGTGTAGCAACCCTGAATTTTAAAATTTAAAAAAAAAATCTTGAGAAAATATTAAATAATACCTTAATGAGAGGCGCCAATTTAATAAATAATGCCACTCTAAAAGGCGTCATATAACAAACTAACGACCCTCTAAAAGGCGCCAATTTAAATGATGCGTCAACCCTTATAGCACCCAGCGTCCACGCTATAACGCCCTGCGTCGACGCTGTAAGGCCAATGACTGTCTCTGAAGTTAGGAGTTTTCTTGGTCTGACTGGTTACTATTGATGATTCATCAAGGATTTCTCAAAGATCGTTATTCCTTTGACTAGACTTACAAGAAAAGAGAATCCCTTTATATGGTCGAAGGACTACGAAGAGAGTTTTCTAACTCTTAAGGAACATCTTACTACTGCCCCAATATTGGCACTGTTGGATGGCACGAGAGGATCTAGAGGGGGGTGAATAGATCTGACACCTAATTTTTGATGTCTTCAAACAAAATACACAGGAAAGTAATGCGGTTAACACAAACTAAGACAAGAGGTAGATTACGGAGCTAAAGGACAGGAGATACTCTTGGACAAGTTAAATCACCTGTGAAGGAGGGATAGAAGAAATGGATGATGCATACCACAACACTGAACTTTTAAGGTTGTTTGGTTGCACCTTGGCACACCTACGTCCACCCCTCATCAACTTGGTGAGGCTTCCACTCTTTGGCCAAAAGAGAAACACACACACACACACACACACACACACACACATACACACACATGAGGACAAGTCCTCAACACACATGGGGTGAAATCCTACAAGGGAGAAACAATAAGCAAAATAGAGAAACAAACTCACACGCTGCAACTGTAGCTTACACGGTGATAACACCCCATACACAGACTGATTTGTTAAAGAAAAAATAAAAATAGGGACAACACAAGAACTTGAAACAAGGATTTGCAAATGCAATAATTCCAACCAAGGAAACACTACGAACGATGGTACAAAAAATAAGGAAGCAATAGAACCAGGGCTGGCTTGTTTAGCTTGGCTGTGGATCCTTCTCCTCTCCTTCTCCTTGCTCTTTGATGGAGATCTGAGTAGGCACTCACCACACTTTAACTTTTCTTTCTTTCTCTTTTACGTTCTGCTCTTCCTCTAGGGAAGCTTGAACTCCCGTAGCAACTTCATGCACAAAGGGACATCCAATTTACAGCCTCAAGGGGCAGAGATTTTCGCTCCAAGACTTGAAAATTTGATTGGCTGGATTAAACAAGTGAACTTTAACCAAGAGACCCTGCAACTTCTTAATCTCATTAGTTGGCAAGCAGAGAGGACCTCTTTCTATCATGGAAGATCTTCAGACCTAACACTGATCTACTGGAGGCAAAAAGTAGGTTACCTTGAAAGGTGACCTTTCCCACAACTATAACATGACCAATCTTCTGTCCAAAAAGACTGATATGATAACCAATGATGACAAAGATAGTTGCCTGTCCTAGGAACCTTTTCCATGTCTCAAAAAATATATTTTTGGAAAAGGTAATGGTGAATGAAGATCTCCCAACAGAAAAGATGTCAATAGTGTTAACACCGACTAGTACACAACCGGCTATTATGTTTCATGATCACGAGCTTGCCCCCAAGGAGGCTTGGAAATATGCCTTGTGTATTGCAGTAAAGATCAATGAGGTGTTTGTGGACCCATGTTTGGTGGATACAAGTGCATCAATTAATGTGATTTCCATAAGCACCCTTCAATTGTGTAGGGCTAACATAGAACAGATAAGGCCTTCCGCAATCACGGTCACAATATATTTTAACAATAAAAGGCTGCCAAAGGGGATGATCACTCTTGATGTAGAGGTGGGTCCAATGGTGGTTCCTATAGAATTTCACATCCTTGACATGGACCCCACATTCAAGGGCATATTGGGCCGTCCCCACATTAAGGCAATGAATGACGTCCCTTTCACTAATCACCAATGCTTGAAGTTCCCGTACAAAGGGTGAATTGTCAAGGTGTCTAGCATGTCTATCCTTCCTATGGTGGATGCAATCACCACTTCTTTCCCCTCTGTTTGGCCAACCCATAGGCCCATCCTTTCACTGTTGGACGTGTGTGACCCTTGCCACACTCCTTTAACACAAGAAAAGCCTTTTCCTTCACCAGTGCCATGTCCCCCTCCCCGTTCCAAGGGATGGGAGATTATGAGGAATATGGGCTACCAATAGGGAAAAGGCTTAGGGGCACAATCACAAGGAAGACTAAGGCCGTTGAAGAAAATAAGGTTTATCCCTAGAGCTGATTTGGGTTTTGAAGGGCCAGTGGAAGCAAATGGGAAGCCCCTTACCTGGTCTCTATACTCCCACTTCAAGAAGTGGCATGTTGTTTAGATGGGGGACTATTCACAGGAGGGACATGTGGGGTCTCAGGTTGCATATTTAGTTGAGGGTTGTTCAAGGGCTCTCAAGAGGGGGAAGGTTGGCGACTCGAAGTGCGAGTGGTATAAATCATTTGATATTCACAATGTTTCCATCGCACTTCAAAGGATGTTCTCGCCTCCACACCTAGAAGGGCCACCTTTGATCTCTGATATGCCAGGAGATGCTACGGTTGTTGCTAAAACTCCAATCCATCCTCGCCAAAAGGACGTTACCAATGACGGATCGCTTTCCATCATTTTCTCCATTCATTCTCTTCAGCCTCTATTGCTGACTTCCTCCTGGGCCAGACGGTTATCTAATGATCTTCCCAGGTCCCCTTCCTTACTTACATTTTTGTGTGGGTTTTTCAACCCGCATAAGATTTTCAATCATGATCTGCTCTATGAGCCACCCAGGGAGAGGAAATTCAAAATTTCTCTCCTTAATTCAAGGGGATGTCCCCCTTTTTGTCCCCATGTGGGAGAATGTGATTTAATTGTTTAATCTCCCTCCCCCTTTATGTCCCATTGACTAAGGGTATTAGTGGTAATTGGTCTAGGTCTAGGGTTTGAATATATATTGTCTCTTGTTGCATTTGGAGAAAAATTATTGAAGAGTTATTGTGGAAGAATGCCATGGGCGGCCCCCCTCTCTCTCCCCCTTGAATGTTCTTCTTCTTCCTCCCTCTCTTCCCCTTCAGAGCTAACCCTAAATCCTCTAGATTTATGAGTGATCTCCCTCTCCCCTTCAACCTCTGTATGCTATGATCAATCATTGCCGCCGCCACCGCCGTTCGTGCCGCCATCAAGCTACCACAGCCACTTCTCCGAGCTGCTGTCCTGGATTTTGACCTATAAATCTGAAGCTTGAAGAGAAGGCCATAACTCTAGATTCCATTGTTGGATCGAGTTGAGGTTTTGTGGGTTGGTTCCCCCATGTCTCCTGCATTCCCAGTTTAAATTTCACGCCGATCAGAGGTCGTTTCCCCCATCCCAGTCAGTAGTTTGTTACCCTTACAATCTGCATGTGACTAGGCTAGCGTGATAGTCTGTGGTAGGGGATTTTTCCCACCCCCAAAACGTGGTCATAATCCTACAAAAAAATTATTTGTGTCACCGTATCCCTCCCCTCTACCCACCATAAAAATCCTAGGTCCTAATTCCTTCATTTGATCCACGGTCAAAGCCCATAAACATGCTAGTTCCAATCTGCCCTGTGGATTCTGAGTTTCGGGACAGAACCATCACCCAGTTTGTAGAGCCTGTCATTTCCATTCAGACCATTGGATGGTTCTAAAATTTTAGTATGCCGAATCTATTCGAGTGCTATTCGCAACGACGCTAACCTCGTCTCGATCCGACATCGTGGCTGGGCGTACTGGCCATTCTCGTCAGAGCGCGCAGAGTTGGCCTGAAACAGAGTTGCGGGACAACCATGAGAAGTAATTCCCAAGAGATCGCCCGCCTCCTCTCCGGTGATCGCCGCTCCCAGGGATCGACTCGGGGCACTCTAGGAATGCCCTTGCCTGTCACTACAGTCAGGAGCCACCCTAGACATCACCGTACCAGCAGTGGGTCCCATGTGCTGTCCTGTGGGCCCGAGTGAACAGTGCTGAACCGACCGACCGCGTCTGCGCGAGCGCCACCGACTGTTGCCTGCCAACCCGAGATTGGAGCTCCCAGACCCCACATGTTGCCTATCACCTCTCTGCGTGGAGTGGCACTCCAACTGCATCGACCTTATAGGTATAACATCATCGGTTGCATCGACCTTATAGGCATAACATCTTCAACTGCATCGACCTTATAGGCATAGGCATAACATCATCAACTGCATCGACCTTATAGGCATAACATCTTCAGCTGCATCGACCTTATAGGCATAACATCTTCGGCTGCACTGACCTGAGAAAGCTTAAACTACAATGAGCATCGACGTGCCTTTCTCTCCTTCCAGTGGGAGTCGACTTCTGGAGTCAATACCTTTTAAACCCAGTTCTGTCTGCAGAACTAGTTCTTGTTCTTTTCAACATTTTGCTAACTACATTCAGCCATTGACTTTTACACATAAGGAGATCAAGGTGGGATTAACTTCATTAGGCACATTAACACTTAGGCTCAAGATGAGTCATGGTAGTTAACACATACTTAAGATGAGTCATAGTGATTGACATATAGTGGTTGACATCATCAAAACCACAGTGACACAACAGTAAATAAAACATCAAATTCTCTAAGTACAGTGCAAGAAATCACAAGAAAATTGATAGCTTTTAATTCTAACTTACTGCTTATGCCATTCATGAGATAACCTACCTCTAGGTTGGGCTGGATACTCCAAATTTCTAACTGGAAGAAGACCCTAGTTTTTCCATGTCCTGTGCCAAACTAGCGACTTCTTGTCCCTCGTTCTCCTTAACCTCTTGTCCTAAATTCATGAAATTTGGAGAGTGAGGAGAAGATATGAAGAGGAACAATAAACTTTGAAGGATAGACATGAAATAACGTCTTCTAGGGCTTCCAATCTCCTGATCTTTGCTGGATGGACACATTGGTTTCTGTGTGGTCTACAGCAAGCCAGCAACTTGTAAAGCTTCTAACTCTCTAACGACTTGATCTCCTAGCACGAGATTTAGAGGGGAGTTAGACAAAACTAAGGGGAACAAAATATTCTAAAGGACTTACATGAAACAATGTTATCTTACCTTTGAACCTTACGAGCCAAACCTAGGCTTCACGTAGGTCAAACCTGAACCCTATTTATAGATATTGCCTAGGGTTGAGGGGATTAGATCGAACTTAAAGTCCTAATTTAGAGTAGACCTGATCCCTAGAGAGTTCTAGGGGGTTTTCCATACTAGATAGCTTCGATCCAAGGTGATTAAGTTGGGAGAAATCTAGACTTTTCATGCTTCTACAACTCTCATATTCAGAAGGAGGTAGCGATCACTCTTGGACTACCTCCTTGCAGTAGTGGTCTTGCGATAGACCGCTACTATCTAGGGCGCCAGAATTTTAATTGTATTGTGAATGAAATCCCTATGAATTTGTCTTTTTCTTGGTTGTTGTTTTCTTTTGGATTAAGTGGAGACAGTCTATTGGGGTGAGAGTTCATTGAGACTATTTTTCTCCATGCAGTGACAGCTGCAGTGTCACTAATGAAGTGGTGGCTCTCTATTCATAGGTTTAAAACTATAGTGAAAGGGGAGGAGACTAAATAAGTTTCTTGTGTTACAACTATATTATTGGGAACTTCTCCTGGCATTCTCGAAGCTCATGTTACTCCATGCCCTATAGCTATTGTTATTGATTTCAAGACTATCTCTTCTTTAGTGTCCTCTATCATGACACTAGATTTCCCTCAGCTAGTTATTCAGCTAGCTCAGCTCACCACTTAGCTCCACCAAATGCTGTAGATATTTTAGTTGAGTAGTTTATTTAGTGAATGTGCTTATTCTTTTGAGATTTGTTTGGATATGGAATCTTCATAATTTTATCAACATTTCTCCAGCTCTTACCCCCTGGTATCTTGACACCTATAGCAATTGAATCTTTAGATACCTCTCTGACACCCTTACTCTTCTTTACGAACAGGTTGATCATTGTTGACCTCTTGGTCAAGTTTCAGAAGACTCTTTCAATTCACGATGTTCATTGGCCAACTCTAGATTTACGATTTGTCATGCATTTTGGTGGAGGTGGTAGAGAGTCTGTGTATGCATATGTCCTAGTCCTACGCATATTAGGGAGCCATGTACATATATCTACTAGAGCTAGTACTATGGAAACATGTATATATCTTCTAGTTATACTACTATTTGGGGGGATACCTTAGTTGCAATGAATAAAGAGCTTTCATTATTTCCTACCTCTATTCTTAATGGATCTGATTTGGATCAGGAACAAACTTGACAAGTTTGAGGGCCTGATCTAATTTAGAAATTCTTGTCCAAGAGAGGCTTTAGTGCCATGGATCACCTGTGGATGATTTCTCAAGAAAATGAGATCTTTTCCCAATGCAAGATACTAAAATGCTGATTTTTTGAAGATGGTTTCATGCATGTTCAAAGCAAGTAGAGAGATGGGTCAGACTTTGAGTGAGCTCAACGAGTCTTCCTGAAGTAGTGAGGGAACTCAATGAATTGGATCCCCAGTAGGTGGTATCTTCAGATTCTTGAATGACACATTGGTTGATCATAAAGGATCTTAGATGGGGGAAGCCTCAACTTTTTGACAGTGCACCACCTTGATTTGGTTGTTTCCTCAAAAAATTGGCAGTTTTTGGATTTTAAAGTTTTTGTATGACTCTTCAAGAGCATGGGAGAATGAGAAGCTGAAAAAAGAACATCAAAACCTTTAATAAAGATGAATTCTGGAGAAAATTAAAATAAAAAGCCTCTGAAAAATAGTGAGAAAACCAAGTCCAGTGCCAAGGACAAGGGCAAAGGGAAGGTAGGGGTGTCTAGGGAGCCATGCTCGCACACTACTACACCTCAGTGTAAGGGGCAGGCTAGGGGTCAAACAGCTAAAGCCAAAGTTCAAGGAAACCTCAAAGCCAAAGTAACCTAGCTTCCACAGAAAGGTGAAGGCAACCAACCACCTGCACCGACATCTACTCCCTCTAGGTTCAAGTCCCTTAGGAACCAAGGTCCGAGCACAGGTACCTCAGGTCGAGGCTACTACCATAGTGCACTGACCTATTCTTCATTCCATCATTCTTATCACTACAATTCTGGCAGGAAAGGTCGAGGTAGCCTCTACATGAGGTAGATGCAGCATAACTTCCAGAACTCACACTCCACTCAGATGCATCGACCTTATCCTTGGAATTCTTCTGTGCAACCTAGGCTCAGAAATTTCAGAAACCAGAACTCTTATAGCTTTATCTATGACATGTCTAATCAGCCTAGGGTCTACAGTGCACACACTCCTCCCAATGCCCACTGGACTAATCACTGGCTCAGAAACCTTCATAATGGCTCGAAAAAGAAAAATGCCACACCACAAAAATAGTCATCAAAAATTCAAAGTGGTAAGAAAAGGCAGACTGAGTAGAAAGATAATAAATCCATAACACAAGTAAAGACACAAAAATAAGTGTGGATACCAAAATAGTTACTATCGTGTCTGCATGAATTGAATGCTATTATGGGGCCCAAACAACTTTGGGTTCCAAAATTATTCACTTGATTTTGCTTGCAAGTATGTCTGACTGCCAATCACAATAGATGGTACCTTGATAGTGGCTGCTCCAAGCACATGATCGGGGATAAGGATAAATTCTGCATGCTGCTTGAAAAGGATGCTGGTCATGTTACCTTTGGAGGTAATACTAAAGGCAAAATCATTGGAATAAGAGAGGTAGGTAAGTGCTCTTCCTATTGTATTGAGGAGGTTTCACTAGTTGAAGGGCTTGCCTATAATTTGCTTAGTATTAGTCAACTATGTGATAAAGGTCATAAAGTTATTTTTGACTCTCTTTCATGTACTATCTTTGAACTTAATTCTGAAACTGTCAAGTTCACTGGTAGAAGAGTCAATAACATCTATATGGTAGACTTAGATAATGTAACACACACCAATTTGTGTCTCACAGTTAATAAAGATGACTTAGCCTATCTATGACATCGTAGGTTTAAGATCCCAAACTTAAATTGTGAAGCTGAAATATACTTTCGGGTAAAAAATCTAAATGCTGATTCGGATTTTTTATTTCGGTACTGTAAATCCGACCCGAATCCGATCAGTGGACACCCATACGACACTTCCAGGGTAAGGACGCAACTAGTGAGACGGAACTCCCGCCATTTGTTTCTGGAAGGATCGACGGCGGTATAATCCTCGGCCTTGGCCGGCGTAGCAGCTTAGCACTCGGCAAGTGTCGTCGTCGTCGTCGTCGTCGTCGTCGGCTTCTTCTTCCCGTGCGCTGTTTTCCCGCGAAAAGTTCACGCACGATGGCTTCGGTGGCTGAGGAGGGGCCTTCCGCTGCCGGCCTCCGGATGGATCAGGAGATCGCCCTGGAGCTGGTGAAGAAAGGGGCCACCCTCCTCCTGCTCGACGTCCCGCAGTACACCCTTTTCGGCATCGACACCCAGGTAATATTTGTTTTTTGAATGTTAATTTGCAATTACCATGATGGTGTCGGAGGCTCAACGTTGGTGCTTCGGGATGTGGATAACTTCATATGAGTTATGGCCATGATTCATGTGAAACACTGTTATTTCGAGATTGAGCTCTCTCTCTCTCTCACACACACACACACACACACACACACACACACACACACACACACACCCACACACCCACAAAGAAGTAGAGCGACAATTAAGTAACGGAAATTGCTCCCACGTTCTTCCCAGGATGTCGTATCCTTGGAGAAAGCTGAGGAAACAGAATCGTGGCCATCGTGCTTGCTTTTTATTTTGAAGAACGTTTCTTTGTGATCTCCTCAGGCTGAGCCATCATATATCAGTGAGCATATGCTGATGGCATATTTGGCAGAGGAGCCTCGGAAGAGTGAGACTTTTTTGGCTCCACCTCTCCGGTGTCGAGATTTCTTGATCTGCCAGGCTCTCCTCCTCGTTCTCCTCCTCCTCATCGTCTTCTGCTTCTCTTGAAAGGATTATTCCATCAAATTGTGCGGGTCTTGAAAAATCGGGCATATTTGTCCGGCTGGTTGCCAGCCCGATACTGGCCTTCCGTTAGTTTTGCTACACTCCTTTCAAAATATCAGTCAATCGTTAGGAAAGGACTATCCTATAAAGGTGAACCAAGGTTGTTGGCTTGGGACTCAAAGAGCCAGTGGCAGCATGTATCATGACCAAGAAATTAAAGGGGCGATTATAATGCTATACATGAAACCAGGAAAAAAAACTGGTAACTTGGTGAAAAAATTAGTTATGCAGGCATTATGTTTAATGCATAACGTTTTAATTTTAAACACACGAATAGACACAGAACAGAACAACGGCCATCACGGCCAACAACAAGACTGTAATGCACCTCTATAGGCATGTTACACAGCTCTAACGCACCAAGGTAGGGGCGTCAGGATCGACAGTCCTAAATCCTACACTCGAACGATGTAACAGCCTACAATAGGCACGTTACACGCTCTGACGCACCAGGACAGGGGCGTCAGGGCCAACAAACCCAAAAATCTTAACACAGATGAACAGCATGTAACGGACCAGCCGAAGTCCGTTACAGAACCCTGGCGCATGGGGGTTGGTGCGTTACAGCCAACTGACATGGCCAACCAACTCGGTGAAACAAACTGTAATGGCCTACTATAGGCGCATTACACGCTCTGACACACCAGGACTGGGGTGTCAGGACCAACAGACATAAAACTCGACGAACGGGGCTGTGACGCACCTCTATGGGGGCGTCACAGTCATGTAACGGTCCATAACTAGTCCATCACACTGACCTAGCCTCGAAGAACCTAAAATGACTAACGGATGTGGCCGTCTATCGTAGGATCGTCACACAGTGTGACGGTCTCTAGAATGACTGATACACCGTCACGGCAGGAAAAATAGTAGAATGGCCGAATCGGCCCATTCCACTCCCCATTCACGCCAAAGCATAGGGAAAACTAAGCCATACGACCAAAAAAGGCTCGTAGAGGCTAAAAGCACCACATGCATGCATCAAAACGTGAGGTCGGGGCGATTCTGATCAATCGACCCAAATCGGGTCATCGAGATTCCCGGACTCCTACTGGCCCCGAATGACAACCGATCGACACGAAATTGGCGGGTACAGGATCCTGCCATCTCCACGGTCATTTTGATACAATTATACTGCAAACCGTCACCATTTTCTAGCGAACCCTACAAACCCCAAAAATAACGGTTTTCCCTAAACTGGCCCGATCTCACTGGATAGGGCACCAAATCGCGCACACAGACAGGGGAAACGTGCAGAACGAATTGGCGATCCGTCTCCCTACCTCCACTGAAGAAATCGAGTGCCGAGGCGACTAAACCGCGCCGAAAACCACATCACGAACTCAACCGCCGACTTTGAATCTACCAAACGGGATCGCACCAACGCCACGCCCCACTCGTCACACCCGCATGCGTCTCAGTAGCCTCCCGGCGTCGTCAGCTCGCCCGCGGTTGCCTCCGTCTGCAGCCGGAGCCGAAGGGACGGGAGAACGAGACAGAATGGGAGAGAGAGTGTGAGATGGCGAGAGTGAGAGGAGAGAGAGGGTGGTGGGTTAAATAAAGGAAATTAGGTTTTAAAAACTACCATCGTGCTTGGCGGGGACAATTCAACCCCCCTTCTTGTCCATACGAGAACCTTAGGGACAACATGCCCTATTCTGGAACAGCATGACAGGGAGTCGATGACGGCGCTGCCACAGACTCCAACGACATCAGATGATAATGGGACCAGCGCCAAAATGTCCTGGGTTGGCCCAGGAAGATGCTAAAATTTTTGGATAATTTTTTGATGCCGACGGAGGTCGAGGCAGGGTCTGGATTAGAGTGGTCAGACCTGGCTCTGGCGGTCCCAGAACTGCTACGACTGGAAGAAGTGGCAGCCACGAATAGTCCCGGCGACCGATGAGGGCGAGACTAGAGCCATTGCGATCGTGGATGAGTCCTCTTCGATCAGAGAACAAGAGGGTCACCAGAGGAGATCAGAGTAGACCACGACAACCAGAATGGTGGGAAGGGTCAGATCTGACTCAGGGGAAGCTAACCTGCACACTCCGAGGAGAAAATTTAGAAATCTGTGCTCCGAGATCCAAATGACTCCCTTTTTGTTGGTGCTGATAGAGGGCTTGGAAGAGAAGACCTCAGCCAAAAATCACGTCCAAAGCCATCCTGGAGCAGCCGTGGTCGCTCATTCTCTTGGCCTCAGGTTCCTCGCCAGAGCAGTTCTGCACAGTTGGGGATGATTGGATCCTATGGGCATCAGGGACCTCGAATGACAGCGAGACCACCTCACCTGCGAAGCTACTTCGAAGAGCTTTCCAAAAATATAAGATACTCCACCAGAAGATGCTCGGTGAAGATGTGGCAGCATCTACAACTCGGACCATTACTGCTATCTGTGAACTAGCATGAACAGGGTTGAGATAGGTGATGGGGAATGGGGTAGATGGGAGGGGAAATGGGGTGGATGTGTGTGGGGGCGACCGCTGGCTGTGAGGTGGTTTGGGAGGGAGAGAGAGGGGGAGATCTCTCCCTAGTTTGAACTTCCACCAATGGTTATTCAATGGAGGGTCCTTGGGGATGTGAAAGGGTGTCTTGGAGGATGAAAGGGTGTGTTAGGAGTGGGATTCTCCCTAGGGAGAGGAGAGGTTGCTTGGGAGAGTGGCGAAGTCTCCCTAGAGGGTGGTGTGGTTAATGGTGGAGTAATGGTGGGGTGGGGAAGTTGAGTGGTCACTTGGTGATGTGGAGGGTGATGTGCCAAGTGAGGGGTGATGTGGCAAAAGGGGATTGGGCTGAGGTGGAGGAGAGGAGAGAGGCGAGGGGGCAGTCTAGAGAGTGAGAGAGCTAGAGAGAGAAAGAGGGCGCTACCTTTAGAGAGAGTCTTATACGAGTCGGCGTAGTTCCAATACGACGATCGCCTCATGGCGTATCTTTTTCGCCGCTCATTGGACTGAGTAGCTTTGGAGTGGTTCTCTGCCCTGCCACTGGAGGAGGCAGAGAGTTTCAAAGTTATCAAAGAAAAGATTATACAGAGATTCCAAGATCGGGTGGGCCCAGAGTATTCTTTTACTAACCTGGTGGTTGAGAAGATGAAGGCCGACAAAGACTTCACCACTTATGCTGATAGATGGAGGCAGATGGCCTCTCGTGTGCCCGGGCAGGATCCGAAAGAGGAGAAAGTCAAGCTGTTGATTTCCAATGCCACCCCCACCTTCCAGAACATCATAGCTATGAATGACATTTCCAATATGCACCAGTTGTACAGCAGAGCCCAGTTTATCCAGACCTAGTTCAAGGACTCCCCCATTCACTCCCTGTTCGAGGTCCAGA
Organism: Amorphophallus titanum; assembly: GCA_024336825.1. Lineage (NCBI taxonomy): Eukaryota > Viridiplantae > Streptophyta > Magnoliopsida > Alismatales > Araceae > Amorphophallus > Amorphophallus titanum. The sequence continues at coordinate 63,973 of JANBPO010005583.1, read as the reverse complement.
AGCCCAAACCCGCCAGAAAATCCCAGGGCCCAGTTACCAAAGGAGTCCAGATGAATGAGCAGGTGTAGGCTGTCCACTTCCCCAACCAATCCGCTCCACCACGCTTCTAACAAACCACCTAAAACCCCGAGTTCACCGCTCTGCCAACTACCCAACCATCATTCCCAGCTCCACAACAGCCACAATCGCCACAACAACCACAACAGCCACCACAGTATCACAATGTCCCTCCACCAAATGGCAATGCACCTGCTCGCCTGGGTCCTAAGTGAGCTCATTACCCTCCCCTACCAGAAACCCTTCCAGACATCTTCTCAGCTCTTATGTACAACAGTGATCTCCAGGTTCCCCCGGAATGCCTGAACTAGTATCCGGCCGTTGACCAGTCCAGATATTGCATATTTCATCGGCAGCCCGATTAAACGATTGGGAGGTGCTACCAGTTCCGTGATTTTGTCTATGATTTGCATGAGGGATAGCGGATCGACTGGGTAGAGATGCACAAGTTGATTACAGAGATTAAAGAAAGAAGAAGACAAGCGCTGAGGCCTGATGCGGGACGAAGATGCGGACTCAACGCCAACTTGAAATGTGCACTTGAGACTCTAGCAAGCTCACAATCGTCTATAACGAGGGAAGCATTCGGACCTGCATGGTTGAGAAATCGGTAGCTAGTCAAGGGTGGTCAAACTCACTCTCGTGCCTGGGTTAGCTCACGGGATGGGTCTCGCTCTCTTTCTCGCAGCGGTAATTGATTTGTTCCAAGCTAGGACCCTCAAACATGCTCTCTAGCAGTGGCAAAGAAGCATATACTAATAAAGCAAACACGACTATGAGAGGACGGTGAGTTTACCTTAGCTTTATCTATTTATCTTGATCGTGTGTGAACGGTGAGATTGAGAGAACTAAGTTTACCTTGCTTAGTCTAATTTCTTCAATCTCGTTCAAAGTTGTTAATTCCATTGTGTTAGTTTTAATTTACCATCGGTCGTGGGGGACAATTCAACCCTCCCTTCTTGTCTACTCTCCTACCGAGGGACCAACAATGCTGATCGTTTGCTTGTGTCTATGATTACAAGAAGCAATGGTGGCTGCTGCATTTGCTGCCTTGGCCTTCGGCCCCACGATCATCACTGATCATACTGCTCATGGGTACCTGGCGATACCAACTATTTTTGGCACCTTTCCACCGGTGGTTGGCTTTCGTAATTTATTGGGGGTCGCCTTTACTAATGTGCTGGAGGTGGAAACTCCAGAGCCAGTTGTAGAAAGCATCAACAAGAAGCCCAGGGTGCCTCGCACTCAAAGTTGTGGAGACCTGCCAAGAGGCCAGATCCGACGGACAAGCTGCATGGTGCACCATGTGGCTCAAGGGGCTCGCCCCATTCACTACAATAAGCCCGGAAGTCGCCACAAAGGAAGCTTCTAAAGAAAAGTTGCTACCCCTGTCATCGGACGGCTTTTGACGTCTGGCAAGTCTATTCTTATTAGTGACGTCCGTATTGTAACACCCGAAAATTTTGAAGGCTAAATAGGAATAAAAGAATATATTTACGATTTGGACAAAAAATAACCTATACATCATGATATTTATATATTCCTATAAATAGTTAATAATATTGAATAAATAAGAATTTGGGGTATAATGTTCCTAGAATAAATAAATGGCTAGTTGATATTCCCTTTTTGGAATGGGAGTAAATATTTTTCTTAGGATTGAACCTACCTTTGATACCTAAGACAATGATTAAGGAGGTAAATAAAGTGAAGGAAATTATGAGAAATAAAATCTCCATATGAAGTACTACCTTAAGCAAACTCTCAATCGATTAAGACCCTAGTATATATCATGACCCACCTACAATATAAGCTTAATACAACCCATAGGAAATGGGCTTAGCATTCAAGGCCAACTCATGTACACTAGCAGACCCTTAAAACCCCACGCATGGGTTAGTATTAGTACATAATGAGTTTCTAGAAGTATATAAACATATATATATATATAAAATGGGCCATATGGAATGGCAATGATATGTAATTATAGACTACATGAGCTTTAACACTAATTTATTAGGCCTTGGCTATACGAGTGTTATTATAGCCACACTAAATTAATGAAATATAAAACACTAATGGTAAACCCGATAGCCATATGGGGATGCAAGACTCTATGGAAATGCAAATGCCAAATGGCACACAAACATGCAAACAAGCATAATGCATAACATATATAGACCTACTACTTCTACTTCTCCCACTTTGGCATCATCAAAAAAGGGAGTGGGATACAAGAGGTAGTGGATAAAATAACACAAAGGGACACAAGAGCCGCTACGGAGTAGGGTGATCCACAGCCTCCTCCTCCTCATCGACATCAGAGCCATGAGCAGTAGCCGATGGAGGTGGAGGAATACGGGCCTCAATGTCCCGCAGAAGATGCTCAATGTGAAGAAGGGAACAGGAGGTAGTCCGATAAGCATATGCAGTATCCGCATAGTCTATAGCAAGAGAGACTATGTGGGCAGTAAGGGTGTCCAAAGTGTGGGAGAAAGTGTGCATACAGACATCTGTTGTGTCCATAAAGGTATCAAGCCGCCCAAGGGAAGAGTCAATGCGGGTTTCTAGGCCTGAGAGACGCCTATCAAGAGCCTCATAGTCCGCCCAAGTGGGCTGTCCAGCACCCTGAGCTGAGGACTCCCTATGATAAAACTGTGGTAGAGGAGTCACCTCTGGATCCATATGAGGAGGTGAGGGTGGAGAAGGCTGGTCCTCTGCCTGAACTGGTGTAGGTGCTTCCCCTTGATGTTGCTGTTGCTCCTGCTCTTCCTTACTTGCAGATTCTTCCCCATAAGTGGGTACATCACGATGTAGCTAACCATCGGGACCCCGATAATATCCAATATCGGTAAAAATCTTGTGGGCATTGTAGATATCATCATGTCTAACTCGAATGAACACTTCGGCACCAAAAGCTATATCCCAGCATATATGAACACTCCAGTCAACTGTGAAGCATAAGGCAAGGATCACCTAAATTCGGTGCGGCATATTCCTATGAAATCTGTCATGAGTCGACCCATGTTGATTATACTTCCATTCATAGGATGATAAAATAGGAATCTATGAACCTCTATCCCCTCATATCTACTCCCACTTTTTGGGTAAATAAGGGATGTAAACATGTGGTGTAGAACCCACTGTAGTGGTGAAAAATTGTTGGCATTCAACTGAATCATGTCACTAATGCCACGCACATAATCACAACTCGTCACGGCAATAAATGTGGCGTCAACTTCACCATGGCCAAACGTCATGTCTGCACCCCAGGCTAAGACTCCTAAGGCATGTCGAAAAAGATCCGGAGTGATGTGGATCTCTATGCCCTGAACCATTGTATATAACTCTCCATTTCTGTTAACCAAATTCCCATAAAATTGTTGCACGAGGTTGGGGTAGTATCTGATTTTCTGATATAGCAACTTTCTGAGTGGTTGCAGATTCCTATTTTCACAGTTTCTGTCAGCTCCTGACCCATACAACATGTCTATTAGCACCCTTATCCCAGTCCGTAGCTAGAGTCCCTATTTCTCTCGTTGTTTCATGCTTACACCTGAACTCTAGCTGATGATTGAATCCTCCACGGAATACTCCTTCCTTCAGACTGGTGATTTCTGCACTAGGACCTCCGTAAGTCTACGCTAGCCTTGGATTCCCTCAAGACAGTCGAGCTAGCTGTACCCTAAAAATCTTGAAACCCTTACATGCCATGTCGCTCTGGAGAAAACATGGTAGCCCAATCCTCATTAAGCACTGCTTCTGGTCTCTGTGGGAAGTTCTGGCTCTATCTTAAATTGGCGACAGTGTTCTGGCAGCCAATTAAATGAGTGACCATGTGAACATGTGTCATTTTCCTTCGTGCCTATTACTATTCACATATTTAGCGACCAGACAGTGGATGCTATTTCTGAAATTGGTGGCAACTTGAGTGGATGCCAATTATCCCAGATTTCCTAATTGTCATGGTTTTCATGAGATTTATCGCTATGTCATCTCTACTAAAATTCTATCCTTGAAATCCCTATTCCGTGAATCCACCGTATTCTCCTACAATGGCTTATTCCTTTGGAATTCCATTGGCTATAAATTTTAGTGGATGTCTAAATATTTACATGACTCAATGTCTAGTAATTATGGGGCCCGGTCTGGTCCTAAGAGGAGTGCCCGAAAGTACTTGTGCCCATGGGAGTTGATTGACCACGGTGTGGCATGACACCAAAGTGCATGACTTGCTTGATCGATGACATTCCACAACCTCTATAGTGCTTGACTTGACTTGACATGACGTGACTTACGTGGCCCGACATGGATAGTACTTGAACAAATGAATAGCCAATTTCTCATGACATGACTTGATATTACATGCTTGATGCCTTGATACTTTACATGATATCTCTTGGAAAAGTACTAGTTCACTCTTGATATCTCTTGTTATTTTCACACTTGACATTGTCACATGTCTATTCATGTGTAGCTATACTTGCATTTCATGTAATATGTAATTTACTTAAAGCAAGCTTATTCTTGAGATATAACCACTACTGAGTGTTCGCTCACCTAGTGTTTTTCTCAATTTTTCAGGTATTTTCGATAATGAAGATCAATCGGATGGGGATGGCCACGAGTGAAGAGATTAAAAGCCATCCAAGACTATCTTCATCGAGTCTTTTACTTTTCTTGAGTCTATTATTATATTTTCCCTTTTATTGACTCCCTGGTGGGACCACACGCGTGTCAGAAGGCTACGACTAGTGGAGGGTCACTGAAGGAGTAGACTCTCTAGTCAACAAAAAATGACGCCTAAATCAGACAAAGTACAAGGGCTGCTCCTCGTACTGACATTGACTCACGATGACACAAGCCACACACACACTACCTCCCGAGACCCCACGACACCCTCACACGTGGCCCCCACACGATGCCAGCATCGGTCGGACCACAAGTCAGCACGTGGATCGAGGTCCACTTGCCCGGGATTCGAATCGATGATAAAGGAACTCCAGTTAGACAGAACACAGGAGGCGGTCTACTCTGGGCCATCCATGGCACAAACGGGTCAAATCCTGGACCGCCACAAGAAAAGAAATGGTCCACCCCTAGACCGCGTGTGCAAGTTGGGCGGTCTCCCACCATCCGCCACTCAAAGGAGATAAACGATCTCCCTTGGACCGTTTGAGACTCAAGCGGTCCACCTCTGGGTTGCTTAGGGAGTGAAACGGTCCACCTTGGGACCGCCACACCACAAACCACGTGGAAAGTAAAACGGTCGCCTTGTGACCGTTGGAAACACAAACGGTCTCCCTTGGGACCGCCAAGATGGGAGAAACGGTCATTCTCATGACCGCCGAGCCCATGGACTGTTCAACGGTCAAAGACGCAATGGTCAGAAACGCCTCGGGAGTCACGCTGGCTCCACGGGGAAAACGGTCGGCCTCTTGGCCGCCGTAAGGTGAAACGGTCAGATGATAGACCGCGTACCCCACCGACGCTCCCTGGTCGGTAGGCGGTCCTTCTTAGGGTCGCCTACTGACAAAAACAGTTCCTGTTAGGACTGTTTTCTTCCCAGAAAATCGAGAATGGCGAACCACGGCGGGATTCGTCATTCCACGCCCCGATCACCCCCGGGTGATGGGGAAACAAAGGGAAAACCCTTCCCCATGTCCCTAGGCATCCAATGGTGCCCTCAAACCACCGAATAACACGATAAAACGCTAGATCGGGCGCTCGATCCCCCAAACATGGATTTCCCTTCCCGGTATGAAATAACCCACTCTCGACCTCCCTTTGGCTTAGAAATCGCGGAGAAGGTAAATATCGAGCTAAGGATCCGTCACCCTACCTCAAGGTCGCTCGAAACGCGACAGATCGCCGCCGATCTTCAAAAATCACTTTGAAACCCCCGAGCTCCCCCGAGCTCCCATGGACCGCACGCCGCCACGATCGTCTCGCCGCCGCCGCCGCCCTCGCTGTGTCGTCACCTCGCCGCCGTCTGTAGCTGGAGGGAGACGCCGCCGCCGAGCCGGAAGGCTTAGAAGGGTTATTTTGGTATCGTGGAGATGTATAGAAATCTAAAATAATGTAAAAAATAACTACAAACTTAACTATTTAAATAACAAAAATAGATTATATTTTTAATTAACATATTAACTACAGAGTCTAGTCCATAAAGTACAGTCTACAGGAAAGAAAACATAGTCAATCACCGATATGCCCCAGCTGTGGCAAGCAGGCAACTCCGAACCACAAAGTTGCACCTCCGAACCTCGAGGAGGAATCGCAACACCTGAAAAGAAAGGGGTGAGCCTCATCTCATTGGCTCAGTAGGGGTCCCGTGGATCCCCAGCATGAAACAACAGGGTAAATAGCAGTGGTAACATGAAGAACAACAACTGTGATGGTAGCAGTGGATGGCGGTGGAAATCACAACTCTCTAACTACTCCTACGAGTAATGGAAAGTAAACCCCGACCTCACAGTCGGAACTACCAAACCAATGGTAAAACCATGGCTATGCTACTGGGAAAGGAACCATGACACCTCTATCATGCAAGCCCATCCTCACAGATGAAGGCCACAACCCATACTAGATGGTCCGGGGGGCAAGGTCATGTTCTCGCTATTGTGAACACAACTCTACCTACGGGAGTGTTGACACCTGTTTTATGACCAACGAGTTGGGTCATTTTCTTATCCTTTTTTATGATGTCCCGAGTTATTCACTGATCATTGGGCCATTTTGGTCACTTTTGGGCTTATTTCATGGGTCGTTCTCCCTGGTTGGGCCTCGTTCCTTGTCTTCTCGTCGCTTTGGGCTTAGTAGGCCTTGTATTTTTTTTGCCACAACCAACTTCCCTTGCGGTCTATCACACGACCATTAGGGCTGGTTGGCGGTCTTTTGCTGGACCGCTAGGAATGCAGAGAGTCCTATTTCATTGTCTTTCTCATGAGCCTTATCTTTTAAAGCCCTTGCGGTCTATTGCACGACCATTAGGAGACCTTTGGTAGTCCTTTGCTAGACAGTTTAGGTACAGAGAGTCCCATTAGGTCTCTTCAGTCTTATCTCTTCTTGACAATGGATCTTTGCGATCTACCATTGGACCGTTTGTCCATGCCTTGCGGTCTATCGCAAGACCGTTAGTGCAGACAGAGAGTCCTACGCTAACTGTTCTTTCTCTGCTTCATCGTAGATGGACTAGAGTCCTTATTTTGATGATTTCTCTATGAGTATTGATTCTTAGAACCTTCTATTTTGTTTCTATGGACTCTTGGGTGTATTATCCTCGAAAGTTATCAAGGTTCAGGCCAATTTTCATGCTAGTTTCAATGCAGGGGATTCAGGTTTCTCTAACATAGGTAAAAGGTGTAGGTCAGATCACTCGGCTGAGACCCTGGAAAGGCCTTAGTCACTGAGTTAAGTGGTTCATCGATGCTGGGATTGCACCGATGCAAGGGCTTCAGTTTTCTTCCGACCCAGACGAAAGGTCTAAATCAGAGCTTTCAGTGAGGGTGCCGCATTAGGTGGATTCGTCAATGCTAGGATTACATTAATGCAAGGACTTCAATTTTCTTCCGACCCAGACGAAAGGTGTAAATCAGAGCTTTCGGCGAGGGTGCCGCATAAGGTAAATTCGTTAAATCTGAGATTACATTAACGCAAGGACTTTAATTTTCTTTTGACCCAGACGAAAGGTCTAAATCGGAGCTTTTGATGAGGGTGTCGCATAAGGTAAATTCGTCAATGCTGAGATTGCAATAATGCAAGGACTTCGGTTTTCTTCCGACCCAAATGAAAGGTCTAAATCGGAGCTTTCGGCGAGGGTGCTGCATAAGGTAAATTCGTCAATGGTGGGATTGCATTAACGTAAGGACTTCAATTTTCTTCCGACCCAGACGAAAGGTCTACATTAGAGCTTTCGGTGAGGGCGCCACATAAGGTAAATTCGTCAATGCTGGGATTGCATTAATGCAAGGACTTTAGTTTTCTTTCGACCTAGGCGAAAGGTCTAAATCGAATCTTTCGGCGAGGGTGCCACATTCTTTCTTATTCTTCTTCCCTTTTTTTTCTCTTTTTCTCTTTCTTTTTTTTCTTTTTTTTTTATGATCACAGTGGGACCGGATGACAAAGGTATGATAATATCGTGGACATTGGGTTTGTGCCAATGCAATGGAATCGGGTTTAACCGGCTTAGACGGAAGGCCTAAGTCGTGCTGCTCGGTTGAGGCCTTGGAGGGCCATGGGCGCCGAGTTGAGTTTTCTGGTGTTTTATGCAAAAAGCCCCATGATGGAATCTTCTCCATTGTGGGATATTGGTTTCAGTTGATAGCCGAGCTAGGGAAGCGGCGCATGGTATAGCTTCAGGTGTCACCCATTGAGGGGTGAAAATGTTGTATGGGAATGGCTGATGTAGAGGGGAGGGGTGAATAGATCTACCCTCTTTTTGCGGATATAAAAAGATTACAGCGGAACAAAAGCATCTACCAAGAAATGCAAGAACCTAAAACACAAGATGCAGGGATGAAGATGAGCAACGAGCCTAGGAAAGCATCTAGCGTAAGGCAATCACACAACCAAACAACATGGACAAAGATTTTAAGGTGGTTCAGACTCAAACCCGAGTCCTACGTCGGAAGACAGACATACTTCCACTTTGAGCTTGACTTCAAGAACTGATCAAAGGATTATTTCAGACTAAAAAGGTATCTCCCCCTTACTAATTGCATCACTGCCCTAAGGTACCTGGCAGAGGATTAACCTCTATACATAGTGTGGGTTTCCAGATAGAAGAAATCTATCCTTCTCCCAGCATCCATTTGATATACCAAGGGTTGTTAGCAACCAGACAAAGATTGACAAGATAAGGAAAGACAGTGACACCAAATGATAAAACAATCGATAAAGCAATGTTGAGAGACAAACTCAACTCCCCCTGACTTCATGACATAATAGTGGATCGAGGTAGACAACAGACTTCACAATAACAGGCAGGGTTGAGAGGGAATTCATAACTTAGCATGAGACTCAAGAAGATTTGAAAATGCCCAACTCTCTCCTCAAAGTAGAGAATTTCTCATTATCCAAAGGCTTAGTGAATATATCTGCAATTTGCTTAGTTGTGCCTACATGGTTTAATTCAAAGTTACTCTTAGAAACTTCATCTCTTATGAAGTGATGTCTGATTTCTATGTGCTTGGTGCGTCAGTGCAGGACAGGATTCTTGGACAAATATATTACACTAGTGTTATCACAATAAATTGGTGTGCAACCTAGGTCAACTTGGTAGTCTTGGAGTTGGTGTTTAATCCAGATGACCTGTGTACCACAGTTACATACTCAACCTCTGCAGTTGAGAGGGCCACAAAATGTTGTTTCTTAGATGCCCAAGGAACTAAACACCCACCTAAGAATTGACAAAAATCACTTGCGCTTTTCCTGTCTAATTTGTAGCCAGCATAGTCTGCATCAGTGTAAGAGATTAAATGAAGTGTGTGTGATGTAGGAAACCAAAGTCCTAAATTGTGTGTGGCTGAAACATATCTAAAGATTCTCTTAACAACTGCAAGATGTAATACAATAGGTCTAGACTGAAATCTAGCACACATACCTACACTGAATTGAATGTCAGGTCTTAAGGCAGTTAAGTATAGTAGAGAGCTAATAATACCTCGATATAATTTTGTGTCTACTTCTTTACCTGACTCATCAGCATAAAGAGAAGTATTAGTACCCATTGGAGTTGATATGTGCTTCAACTTGTCCATGCCAAATCTCTTGAGGATTTCGAGTGCATACTTCGTCTGGCTTATGGAACAACCATCCTCCATCTGTCGGACCTGCAAACCAAGAAAATACTTCAATTCACCAACCAAACTCATTTCAAGTTCACTAGACATCAATTGAGCAAACTTATCACAGAGTTCAGTACAGGTAGAAGGTGAGAAAATGGATGTCTTTTATCTTAATGCCCACTTTTCAGTCTGCTCCGCTTCATCTCCATGCTCCATTTCGATTTCGCTTCATCTCCACTCGCTCCCCTGCAAAGAGGACGTTAAGGAGGGACATTTGTTGACACCCATTTTTTGCCTATGAGTTGAGTCATTTCTCTTACCACTATTTTTGATGTCTCGAGTTGTCCCTTACTCATTAAGCCATTTTCAGGCATGTCTTTGGGGTAAATGGGCTCATTTATCCCGTTTTATTAATTTCCACCGCCCAGCACATACGCGGTCTAGCGATGGACCGTGTAGCGCTTGGACGGTCATTCTTAAGACCATTTATGTCTCTCAGAGTCCTACGGTGATTTATCTCTTGATATTTATCTTATTTTCTAAATTTTCACTGACAATCCTATACACGGTCTATCATTGGGCCGTTTATTAAGGTTGCATAGTCCATCATTGGACCACGTAAATGCCAGAGTACTAAACTGGTTACTTTTTCAGATAAATATCTATTTATCCTAATTTTATTGATTTATCACTGACACGTGATAAGCGATCTGACAATGGGCCATGTGGCTTGTTGAGCGGTCTATCATTAGACCGTTTATATCCTGAGTGTCTTGCGCCGCGCCAACCAGTCTGTTCTGAGGGATAAATGGGTTGTTCATCTTTTATTTATTTACCACCGACACATGTAAGCGGTCTAGCACTGGACCATGTACATTCTTGGGCGGCCCATCATTAGACCGCGTATATGGCCGAGATCCTTGGGCTAGCTAGGTTTTCTCTCTCCATCCGTGGTTAAGTTGGGTGATTGTCCCACCTTTTTCTCCGTGGCTTCTCAACCAAACGCGATGTCATTTGATCCTGGTGGAAGTTGGGAATATTATCTTCATATTATCCAAAAGGATCTCGGTCTAATTCGCGCTGAAAAACCCTTGATTTTGACTGGACTTTCAGGGGTCTATAAATAGAACCCTTCGTCCAAACTCGCAAGGGGGGAGATCCAGCGTTCGCGATGAAGTGCTACCGAATTCTTGAGCGAACCACAGTCAGGGAGGAAGGCTTTCTATGTCCATTTAGGCCTTCGGTTCAAGGGAGTAGTCATTCTTTAGTGTCTTTAGTCCGGTGTTTAGTTGCTCATCCATTACATGATCATTTCTTCCCCTTTTCATCCACATTTTTTCACTGGTATACCCATTCCTTCACCCTTCCTATTGCTTTTCATGCCCCATAGGGGTTAAAAACCCAACCCCTGGGTTTCCCCCACTCCATTTATGACTTTAGTTCTTCCATTACGCATACCAAAAAGTCAACATGTACAACACAGTGAAAGAAAGGCACATGAAGTGTCAAAATACAACTACGACAACCCAGAAGGAGGAGCTCACGGGCCGTTTGCCCTCGTCTCCACCTCCGACACACGCCCCATGAGGGGCCTTTGTTGTACCTTAACAATTTCCCAGTAAAAAACTAATAAATAAGGGTTTAGAAATTTACTCAAACACCTTTAAGGTAGGGGCCACCCAGCCCCTCCTATGGCTCACCGGGCCCGGCCAAGGGTCCCAACTAGCTAGCTGTGGTCCATGGTGACATCAACAATTGATCGGGGTCAGCCTCAATCACTTGGTCCGCGGGTTTACCCACCTTCTACCAAGCCACCTGGGCCAACCCGGGGCTGCCCTGACTACAAGTCACGCCATGTGGCACCTAGTAACAAGGCAGGGGCATACCCCCAAGGTGTCTTCCTCCAGCCCTCCAAGGTCAAAGGGAGACCTACCTAAGTCAATCACAAACTTTGGAGGCCCACAGCATGCATATACGACTCATGCACATGTGTCGAGAATTTTCCCAAATACTTTGTGGGCACATATATCCCAGCCACACTACAGCACACTGTGGGCCAACCCACAGCTCCAACACGTCAGTTGGGTTCTACATGACCCTCCAGCAAGTCGGGGACACCCTCGACCCTTAGATACGCGGCGATGAGCCGTGAACTATTAACTCTCGGGGCAACCCAGGGCTACCCTATCAACCGGCCTTACAATGCGACATATACCACCAAGGCAGGGCCAACATGCCCAAAGCACCTTCTTCATACTTATGCAAGCTCCTACCCTCAGCCCAAGGCCAATTCTAAGGTCCCTCAACCAGTTACCCAGGCCGTTCGACAACCCGACGTGTGTAGGGAATTTACCCAAACACCTTCCGAATGACAACTACGACGTGGCAACAACAAGCCCCCACGGGCCAATCTCAGTGTCCCAGAGCCCCCCATCCTAGAAATGACACCCCCAGACGATGGAACGAGACCCCCGAGGGCCATCCCTCATGGCCGCGGCTCACCCGGGGGGAGTTCACCGTGGGCCCGGCCGTGCCCCGGGAAGGGCGGACCACCTTGGGGGTTGCACCCTCTTCCCAATCCAAGGGTCCCACAACCCTTCCCAGTCCTAGTCCCGTGCAAGGATCAATTAATGTACCTCTGCGGGGAAGGATTCGTAAAGATAAAGTCTCGGGATCACACAGAAGCACACGGGTCAATCTCCTCGATCTACATGTATAAGCATCCAGCAAACCAGTCCAAGCCCATATCCTTTTTGGAAGCGCCTGGGGGCAACGGGCAGTCTTCTGAAGTAACTTTGCAAGCTGCAGCATTCCCACCAACCCCCAGCTTCCCTGCGGGCATGCCCCTATAGCAAGCACAATACCCGGCCCCGTCGCAGAGCTCACCTCCCCAGGGGTCTCCCATGGCCCCTCAGGTAACTGTGCTGACCACCCCGGCGGTGCAGCCCGCCCACTTCTATCCAAGCCCGGTCGACCCGGCAGTAGTCAGCCGGCTGATGTTGGAATAAATGATAGATGTGAAGTTAGCAGAAAGGGGCGACGTGGATCAGACACCATTTGACATCTACTGAGTCCCCTATCCGGCTCATTACGCTGCGAGGAAGCTGCTGGCTGGCATCACTAAGCCGCCAAAGTTTGAAAAGTTCAATGGGCAAGGATCTCCTAGAGAGCACATCGCTTACTATGTGAATGTCATGGGAGACTTGGCTGCTGATGAAGCCTACCTCCTGAAGTTCTTCGGCTTGACACTCACTGGGCTTGCCTTCGAGTGGTATTTGAGCCTGCCGCCCGGGTCTATTGCCGATTTGCCCGACATGCAGAAGAAGTTCAAGGAGAGATTCTATATTGCTGAACAGGAGGTCACCGTGGCGGAGCTCTATGCCACGAGGCCGAGACACGATGAGTTGGCACTCGACTTCATCAAAAGATGGAGGAATCTCAGCATGAGGTGCAGATGCCCCCCACACTAGGAGGATGCAGTGCAAATTTGCAAGTAAAATCTAAAGAAGGAGATCCTCGAAAGGATGATCGGTGTGGAAGTCAAGACTTTCGACCGTCTGAACAACATGGTGGCTGAGATCGAGGCATTCCTTACCCGGTACTCTTCCACCCCGACTGCATCGAGCCAGAGGGCTAGGCAAGTCGAAAAGAAGCCCATCCCACCAGAAGTCCACACATTGGACTTTCAAACTTTTGAGAAACAGAAGGAGAGGGCCAGAGGCACCGCAAACCCTCCACCGCCAAGATCCGCGGAATGGCGGTAAGGCCCCTCGCTTAGGGAGAAAATGAGAAACAAGTTGTACCCCTTCTCCCGAGATAAGTCCTGACTCTTGTTCGAATGGGCAACCAGTTACAACAAAATCATATTTCCAGAGCCGAAGAGGCCCGACGATCTGAAGAAGAAGGATGACCCTCGCTTCTGCTGCTACCACCAGATGCTAGGGCATACCATCGAAGACTGTTATGTCTTCAAGGATGTCATTGAGTCCTTAATAAAGAAGGGAGAGCCAGATATGAGAGAGTACAAGGTGGATCCCGCACAGCCCCATGAAATACCCAAGCAACCTGCAAACGAAGATGACAACATGTTAGCTCATTTGCACCCACACTTGTCCATACGAATGTCATTCTATACACGTCCAACACACACAATATATTGTTATCATCAAAACCATTATCAAAGACAGAGAGGGAGAGCCACAAACCCATAAGGTAATGCCGCCGTATCTTTAAGGTGAAAATGACAGCAGTCAACTCCAGATCATGCACTGGATAATTCTCTTCATGACGCTTTAATTGTCTAGAAGCATAGCAAATCACTTTGTCATTCTCCATAAGGACACAACCAAGGCCAATGCTAGATGCATCTATATAGACTTCAAAATCACCACCTTCGACAGGTAGTGCCAGTATAGGAGCAGTATTAAGATGTTCCTTAAGAGTTAGAAAACTCTCCTCACATTCCTTTGACCATATAAAAAGATTTTTCTTTCTTGTAAGCCTAGTCAAAGGAACGACGATCTTTGAGAAATCCTTGATGAATCGCCGGTTATATCCAGCTAGACCAAGGAAACTTCTAACTTTGGATACCATTCTCGGTCGGCTCCAATTCTTGACAGCTTCAACTTTTGAAGGATCCATAACGATACCTTCCTTCAAAATAATATGGCCAAGGAAAGAGACCTCATTTAGTCAGAATTCACATTTGTTGAGCTTCGCATAGAGTTGGTGTTCTCTTAATATTTATAAAGCTATCCTTAAATACTCTTCATGTTCCTCCTTGGTCTTGGAATATATGAGAATATCATCAATAAAGATGACCACAAATCGGTCAAGATAAGGCCTAAAGACATTGTTTATGAGTTGCATAAATGCAGTAGGGGCATTGGTTAACCCGAACAACATCACCACGAACTCATAGTGTCCATATCTGCTGCGGAAAGTGGTTTTATAAATGTCTTCATTTTTAATCATCAGCTGATGGTAACCAGACCTAAGGTCTATATTCGAGAAATATTTCACACCAGAGATCTGGTCAGATAGTTCATCGATACACGGTAGTGGATATTTATTCATAATGGTGAGTTGATTTAGCTGTCGATAATCGATACATAGCCTGAGAGATCCATCCTTCTTTCAGATAAATAGGACTGGTGCACCCAAAGAGAATGTGCTGGGTCGAATGAAGCCCTTCTCTAATAACTCTTGAAGTTGCTTCTTCAATTCTTTGAGTTCCGTGGGGGACATCCTGTGGGAGCTATTGAAACATGTGCTGCTCCGGAGATAAGTTGAATAGAGATGTTTACTTCCCTTTCAAGCAGTAAACCAGGTAGTTCGAAAGGGAAGGCATCAGAAAAATCTCTTAAATTTCTTGCTGTATAATCATATTGTATTCGATAAATTCGCAGAGTTCCAAAACCTAACGGACTTTTTTCTGCGCGGCTTATTCGCCTCCTACGCCAGCAACCAGCGCATTAGGAATCAGATCGAAGTATTCCCCGAGTGGCTGCTTGAAACGCTGATGATCAACGGCAAGGCGGAATCCATCCGTCATTACTTTTCCCGCTACCGGCTGGAGGCAATCCAATATAGGTCGGAAAGGTTTGACTATTTCGAAACCACCCTACTCCCCTTCCTACAAGGCTTTACCACAACCCTTTCCGATTCAAATGGGCAGGATAGCGACACCGCCGAAAGTTTTAGAGACAACCTTGGCAAGCTTCTCTGCAATGCCATCGTGCTGATCACCATTACGGATATCCGCGACGATCTACAAGCCAACCTCCTGACTAGCCTCCACGAAATTCTGAGCAACTGGGATGGCACCCTTCGCCCGTCCACTTTCGACCATCTCAATTACCTTTTTGTCAGGAAGCATAAAAAGATCCTGCCCCAAATCGCAAAGCAATTCCTTATCACCTTGCTGGAGAAGAAAATCCAAATAAAAGACCTCCTCTACACAAATCTGACCCGTATTCTTGCAGAACATTACCAAACGCTGTTCTTGACGGATGAGCAATTCGATAAATTCACAGCCGGTTGGCTGGTCCTTAATCAGAACGAGCTCGACTATGCGGAGACCGTATTCGAAATCCATGGTCTCCTCGAAAGACCCGAACAAAAGGCCCGGATATCGGCATTTGTGAACGACACTCTCTGTACCCATTTTAATCACCGTCTTTTCTATCTGGCTGATTTTTCGAAGATTACTAGCCCCACCGATGAGCAGGTCGGCAAATTCGAGACGTACCTCGTCGCCCGCCTGACACCGCCGCCGCCCGACGCTATCGTCAAACCAGTTCCGCTCCTGTATCCCAACGCAACTCCTGTTGACCAATACATCCACTATTGCGATCAACACCATCACCTCATTCCCCCCGACCTAAAGGCCACCATCCTCAACATTGACCCTTATTACAACTGGCTCTTTGATCCTGAGCATTTCGACTACGCTCATTTTTCGCCCCAATGGCTCCTGCACGACTTGTCGATAGCGCTTAAGAAGACGCTTAGTTCCAGCGATGCGCTGAAAACTCACCTGATAACTTACTTTAGGCATAACAAAAATGATGAAACTCTTTCTGCCTTCTTTGAATTATTTCACACCTGATGTGAGAACCCGAAACATTAGGAATGATAATGCCTACCGCAACGTCTAAATTAATATTTACCCCAGTCGCTGACCTTTATTATAAAACACTGTCAATCTACCACTTACGCTTGTCTCCCCCAAAACAATAAACATATTCCTGTCACATACTGAACGAATCCGTAAGTTTATATACCCTAAACGAAACGATTGTTAATGAAAACCGTGACAAAACTCCTGATAGGAATTCTGTTCCTTCCAGCTATCTTTGTCCTTTCTGTTGCGATTTGGAATTTCCTCAAAGCGCGAAGAGCCGAGCGGTCGAAACAAAAGGAGGAGCAGAGGCGGCGACAAAATCAGTTGCTACTTGAATTTTGGCAGTCGAATGCAGAACGAATAATCGCCGCCCGCCAAGAATTTCAGTCATTCCTGCGTCCCGACAATGGCTACTTTGCTAATTACCTCTTGACCAGTTGGAAAGAAAAATATACCAGCCTCATCACGGAAATCAAGAACAAACCATCTTCTGGCATCGGTATAGATCCCGAGTTGCAAGAAGATATAGCAACCGTTCATAAATGTTTTACCGACGGCGAACTCATCCGGGGGGAGTTCAATCATATGTTTATTGCAAAAGAAGTTGAGCTATTCGAGGAGCTCTTCCAAAATATAGAAGGGAAAAGCCTGGATCATCAACAAAAGATCGCGGTGGTAACAGACGAAGACAATAACCTTGTCATTGCAGGGGCAGGATCTGGCAAAACAACCACCATTGTCGGAAAGGTAAAATATCTCCAGCGAAAACATGGTCTCCTTCCGGAAGACTTTCTTTTGATATCCTTTACCAATAAATCAGCGGCTTCCTTAGCCGCCAGAATTGGAGAGGACGGCTTCGAGGCCTTAACATTCCATAAATTTGGCTTGCAGGTAATATCCGAATGCGATGGTGTAAAACCATCGATCTTTGATCAAAACCAATTTGAACTGTTGCTGGAGCACCATTTTGCCAAGCTGACGCAGGATAAGGGCTACTTAAAAGCATTAACCGAATATTTCTTAGTCTACTTAAAGCCACCTAAATCCCAGTTCGATTTCGAAGACCAGGGACGATATATACAATACCTCAAAGATCAAAATTTCCGCAGTTACAAGCCGGTGCAGGTAAAGATAAAAGGCAAGATCACCCTCCAAAGGGAGGCTGTCAAAAGCATTGAGGAATGTTTGCTGGCCAATTTTCTACTATTCAATGGAGTCGATTACGAATACGAAGCCAAATATGAATTTGACACAGCAACAGCGAACTACCAGCAATACAAACCCGACTTTACCATTTACTCCAACGGATCGAGAATCTACCTGGAACACTTTGGCCTTTCGGCCACAGGTGATGTCCCTCAATTCTTTGCCAAGCCAGGAGAGACATACGAATTTGCCAAGTCCCGCTATCACGACAAGATCAAATGGGCCAGAGAACTCCACGAAAAGAATAAAACCATACTCATTGAGACTTACAGCTATCAATTCAAAGACGAAACGATATTTGACCATCTCCAAACCCAGCTGGAATCCTGTGGCGTAACATTAAAACCACTAACGGAAGAACAAAGGTGGCGCAAGATACAGGAATCGGCGAAAGATGAGATCGAAGCCATTCTTTCTTTATGTGTAACTTTCATCACCCTGATGAAGTCCAACAACTACAGCTTCGCCGACCTTGAATCGAGGAACAAAAGGTTATCCGACCGCTTCACCCAGAAAAGAAACCTCTCCTTTTTGTCGATTGTAAGACCTCTGTTTGAGAAATATTCTGATGAGTTGATCGCCAGAAAAGAGATCGACTTTAGCGACATGATTAACAAAGCGACTGATCTGGTCAACACCAATGCTTACAAAAAAAAATACAAATATATCATCGTCGATGAATTTCAGGACATTTCTATCGGCCGGTACAAACTTCTCCAGGCGATCAAGTTACGAGATCCCTCCACTCGTTTATTCTGTGTCGGGGACGACTGGCAATCGATCTATAGATTCACTGGGAGCGATATTGCTCTATTTAAGAACTTTCAGGACTATTTTGGAAAGACAGAACGATCAAATATCGAAACCACCTATAGATATGCTAACCCATTATTGACAATGTCAAACCAGTTTATCACGAAAAATCCAAACCAGTCCAACAAAGTTCTGCGCTCAGTAAACGAGGCATCAACAACCAAATACACTATGATATATTCGGTCAGCGACGACCAGGACGACACCCAGGCATTACTTGATACCTTCCATCAAATAATTTCGGAAAACAGATCTTTAGATCATAAGTCTATATATATTTTGGGCCGGTATTCATTCGACATTAAAAGAATAAAAAATGAACAAAAAGAAAAACTACCTTGAACAGCTGACAGACCTAGGCATGTGATAGAAGGAACCCATCATGTTTCTCATCCTATCAATTTACTTTTTAGTATTTTAATTTGTTAATTTAACAGAAATAACCGTCAAAGAAAGCTGAATGGGTAATCACTGTCATAGGAAGGCTGACCCAAAGGTAGCATCATCTTTTGATAGTCTCATAGTAGATGTTGGAAATTTAGTGCGGCACATACATGGATGTAGAACAATTTGATTGTTATTTAATGGACAGAGATCCTTGTGTGTCTCTTTGCAATCAATTATGAGGTTATGACCTAAAATGAGATAGCGAAGCAGTAATGATTGTCCTATAACATCAAACACATCCAAATGGGGGTAATCCGGCACCCTCCATTAACAGGAACGCATTCTATACCTCATCTTGTATCTTCGCTCTTCAGCAATCCATCAACCACATGTGTACGGGGAATTCTTGCGCAAGATTGAGTGGCGTTCCACCACTCTTGGGAAAACTTTAGCTGAAGTCGGGGTCAGGTATTTCTCTTCACTCAATTGAGAGTGTAAACAAGGAGGTCGTCTTCTTCAAAGAAAAAAGTACCTTAGATGTCATGGGGCGTTTATCGTGCATTAAAATCAGGAGACGGTGGCCCTTAGTTTAGCAGACCCTCTCTTTACAATGAACTATCTTTGAATCGGCTGTGCACTTTTGGAGCTAGCTATATACTAACAAAGTCGACGGGTGATGCGAAATGGAAAGTTGACATGAATTTGCTAACAGGGAAAGAGGGCATGCCACGATAGTTTCCTTAACGTGTCATCAAATATAAGATTGTTGCGTAAGAAATGCATCTTTTGCACCTAAGTTTTCACTTTTTACTATGTTCTTGGTGGTCACTATTATTGTAATCATACTAGTCTTTTGGGAGATATAATTGGCCATAAGTTGTTTAAGCCTGCAGTTATCTTTATTTAGTTGCATAAAGTGAGTTTTCTGTGCCCTCACATTGACTTTTTTTCCCCCCCACTTGGACACTCATGCCTCTGTCAGCGGTTGCATTAGCGCTTTGCCGATCAGACCCTGTTCTTAACGATGGGCAAAGCGGGGGTGATTCATCAAGGAGCTCTGTCATAGACGGTGTCCGGAAAAGGTTCATAGAGAAGGTTGTGACGCAGCATGAAGAAGATGAGGACGATGACTCCAGTGATTAGATTTTCTTATCTTTCACTTTTATGTGCAAAAATCAGGTAGTCAGTATGCTGCTTAGAACCCCGTTGGGGGGGAGGGGGGTTGTCTGGTTTTTGAATTAGAAATTTCATCCTCAAAATTTAAGGAAAACACAGAGAATAGGGAAGAACAACCCAACCAGCTGGCAACGCTCTTAAAGCTCCAGCCAAACCTCAAACTTGTGATAACATAATGACACAATTATGAGTAATGCTGCCAGACTACGATCAAAAATGAAATCATCATGCTCCAGATCTCAATGCACATTGATTCATAGAATGAGCATGGCACAAAAAGGAATACAAGTCTGGCACCTCCAATCATGGCATCATCGCTACCGTCTCACATCACGAGGAGACACGACCCATGTCATGAACTGCCACCAAAAAAATCTCATTCTTGGTAGACAAAACAAGCATCAGCTTTCACAAAGACGATAGCCATCTCAACTGATTGCTACAATCCAATAGCTTTCGCACCATAAACACTATCGAATCTGGCATGCATAATGCCAATGATACTAGTAGACCACAAGCACACACCATCACACAATCACATATTAGACACCTGCCAATACCCAGTTCTGCTTTCAACACAGAACCATGGGACACAACCACTAACTAGGTCACTTCTAGGCATAATCACATCTGACCACTCGGCAAATCGCACTAGCCACTCACAGCTTATCAACAAGGACCCACAATTGATTCTCAAAAATACATCTCTAGGACCATGATTCAATCCTGAGAGTGCAACTTCCAATGACTACAGAGGGTACTCATCCAGCACGTTCACCATCATATCCCAATTCTCAAACTTGCAGTGCTAACAGTCATAATGCCTCAAACAATGGAACGACAATGAACATTATGGCTCACACGGCAAAGACAATCTCACACCGATGAAGTAATCCCCTTGGTCGGTCAGAATCTTTCGACCCCATGATGCTTGACCTGCGGGTAATAAGCCCACCACGGTTCCACTGCACACTCTATACAATGTGCACAAGTATCACAGACAACTCAGCATCTACATCACAACACATCTCTCGGCACCATCACAATTGACCCAACTGTAATTCACCACGCCGCAAGTACTGGCCATGCCGACTGCCAATCACAAACTGCCACAGCACGAACCACAAAAAGCACCTGCCTCAGCTTATCCTCAAGTCCTGAATCCATCGTTGAACTGTCACATCTCAACAAGCTCCTTACACAGCACATTAAACACAGTGCATGGCAGCCCCCAATTCCACAATCTAGGTCTAGCACAAGCCACCGTCGAATAATATCACATCAAGTTCAGAACCATCACAGCCCATTTGTAAGCAGACGCTGTAACACCCGTTAAATTTTAAAAGAAATAAAAATAAAAAATTTATTACCACGTTTTTCTTCATTACACTTCATTTCACACACCCACCTATCATTTTTGGCACCCCTAGGGATTTAAAAACTCCCAGGTATCCCCCATTCCATGCTAGTTTGGTTATTTTACGTGTTCCCTTATAGTTTCTACACTTCACAGTTCTAATCTGGGTCTTTCTTTGTGTTTTACACTCTGTTTTGCAGGTCAGCAACATTCTAGCACGAGGCCCATCCTTTCTGGCCGGCCGAAAAGTGTGGAGGTTCAGGACCCTCAACTTAAGGTGTGGTGGCTTTGCACGGTTCTTTTTTGTCCGTTTGAAGGGAAGGGTGGTCTTACCTTCACCGTTCTTCATCCTCTTGTGGCTGACTCTGAGACGTTCTTCCATCCACCCATCTTCGTTCCGCATTCCTTCTCAGCACCGGCGAGTGATCTGTCCATCGACCGCGCATCATAAGGGCGGTTCTTTCATAGCCGTTTATCTCTGCTGTGCTGGTAATAGGCGAGTGTCTCCCTTCTCTTTCCAAGGTATGGTGTGTCTATCACATTCGGTACCTTGGTGGCGATCACACACACTCACGTCCCTCTGTTCCCTTTTACTTGCATTTCATTTATTTCTTATATTGACATAGTAGAGGGATTAAAGGAGGGTCAAAAGAAGGAAGGAAGGATATATTTACAATCAACAAATTTCTGGCAATCACGGTGGGACACCTAGTGCCCATCGTTTTAGTGATTTGCTGACCCGTTCTTTTGCTTGGTTAGTTCCCTTCTTTGTGTTGTTTCCAGTTGTCCTCTGGTTCCTCTCGCTTCTATCTTCTGACGTTTGTACGGTTCCCTCAGAGCCATCCATGCACCGGCGCGACTGTGAGTCGGCCATTCTGCTCTACCTATAGTATTATTTCTTCTGCGAGCATACTGCCTTCAGTGGTTTCCTTCTGCCCGCTCACTTCCTCGACGGTCTTTCGAAGGCCGTTCATCTGCTAGTTCACAGGTACGCTTCTGTCCATATCTTGGTGGTCGGTGCTGATATTCCACGGTTATTTCAGGACTGTTCCACAGTGTGAACGGTGAAGGGAAGATTGTTCATCAAGGTATGCTCCTGATTACACTGTTGCATTATCTCTGTTCATTCCAGTTTTTATCCTTTTTAATTTTATTTACTCCCTATTTATTGAGCAGCCCTCCCTAGACCGTCGACCTCCCTGAACGGTCCCCCACAGACCGTGTCTCGTGCCACAGTGCAACCAAGCCTATTTTTGATCATTCTTTCATATCATTTTATGATGATCTTGGTGCTTCTTGATCTCCCCTATTTCTTATCACCTCATGCCAAACGACGTCCTATAAAATATGAAAAATCATCAGGCATATACTTTCGAAGCATTGACACATGAAACACATCATGTACGGCAGATAACTCCGGCGGTAACTGTAACCGATATGCAACTTCCCCAATACGCTGGACAATGGAAAAAGGGCCAATGTAGCGGGGACTCAACTTCTCACTCTTGCCGAAGCGCATCGCACCCTCATGGGAGAGACTCTCAAAAACACCCGATCTCCCACAGCGAAGCTGAGAGGTTGCCTCCTCCGATCGGCATAACTCTTTTGCCAGCTCTGCGCCGCCAACATCTTCTGCCGAACGAAATGCACCACCTCAACACACTACTGCACCAAATCTGGTCCCGTCAGGACACGCTCGCCCACCTCAAACCAATAGAGTGGAGTCTGACAAGGTCGCCCGTACAACGGCTCATAAGGAGCTATACCAATGCTCGAATGATAGCTGTTGTTGTAGACAAACTCCACTAACGGTAGATGGTAGGTCCAACTCCCTTGCTATTCCAAGCAACACGACCTTAACATGTCCTCCAAAGTCTGGATGGTCCTCTCAGACTGACCGTCAGACTGAGGATGATAGGTCAAGCTGAATGCCAACTCCGTGCCTAGAGCTCTCTGAAAACTCCTCAAAAATCTCGAAGTGAAGCGCGGATCAAGATCAGACACAATGGAGATGGGAACTCCATGTAATGGAACGATCCACTCCACATACAATCGGGCCAACTTCTGCACACTCCAACTGACTTTGATCGGCAATAACCGGGCCATCTTCGTCAGTCTATCCACCAGTAACCAAATATTATCATGCCCGCTGGACGTCCTCGGTAACTCAACCACAAAATCAGTGGTCACGTGGTCCTATTTCCATGCAGGAATCTCCAAAGGCTGAAGTGTACCTCCTGGTCACTGGTACTTAGCTTTTACCTGCTAACAGGTCAAACACCTGGCCACGAACATCGCAATATCTCTCTTCCTCCCAGGCCACTAAAACTGCCTCTTCATGTTCTGGTATATCTTACCCGATCCAGGGTGCATGGCATACCGGCTCCCATGGGCCTCCTGTAATACCATATGCCTCACCTGCTCCTCGATTGGGACATACAACCTACCTCTGAACCTCACGGCTCCATCTTCACCAACTCCACCTCGGCCATCGACAAAATACGAGGTAGCTCGGGGTCCGCACATTGAGCCTCTGTGATGTGATACCACCTTGGGGGTGGTAGTCACAAGACCGAATGACCCTCGGACCTAGCAAGCAAACAATGAGCGGACCGGTGACTTGAGCCTAGATTTTATAAGTTCCTAGGTTTCCATGTAATGTCATAGGACCTGTAACCTTGTTAAAAGTCTAAGGATCCAAACTGGTGAGATTGGGTAGAGACTCAGGTTGAGTTAATAAATCAACCCTAAAGGATTTCCGCTAGATTGCTCTAATTTAATCTATTCTTCGTGTAGGGGTTCATTTCAATGGCAGCAGAACGTGCTCAGTGGAGAGACGTGCTGTGTACTGTGCAAGGTTTAACCCAGGCCCTCCATCAAGTGGCCCAGGGTGGATCAGCACATCAAGGAGCTGGTGATCCTCACCAAAAATTTCAAGGAATGAATCCCCCACGTTTTGCTGGATCAATAGATCCTGACGAAGCTGAGAATTTGCTGAAGGAGATAGAACGAGTTTTTAGAGTTATGTAGTGAAATGACCAGGACCGAGTGCTTTTAGCAACCTTTCAACTGGAACGCGATGCACGTGCTTGGTGGGAGGCAGTAGAAGCCATGCTCGATAATAGGCGTGCGACGTGGGACGAATTTAAAGAACATTTCAATTTCAAGTATTTTTTAGACCGAGTACAAGAGAAGAAGGCAGCGGAGTTCACTGCTCTAAAATAAAGGAACTTATCTGTTACTGAATACGAAGCTCAGTTCTCCAGGTTGTCTCGCTATGTGACTCATTTAGTATCTACTGAAAAGATGAAGGCCAAGCGATTTCTCAATGGTTTGAAGCTGCATTACATTAGCCAGTTGGTACCGATGGAGATCTAGACTTATGACGAGATGGTGAGAAAAGCTCAAGTTCTAGAAGACACCCTGGAAATGATAGACCACTAGTTCCGGGAATTTTAAACCCGGCAATGGCAAGAAGAGGCCCAATAGTGGGTCTAGTTTAGGGAAAGATAAGTTGCCAAGAAATGATGATAAGAAACCTGGCCCAGTTGTATCGTTCAAAGGCCTTTGCAAGTATTGTGACAATCTAGGTCACAAGATGGAGGAGTGTTGGCGCAAGTTAGGCGCTTGTCTACGCTGCGGAAGCTGGGACCATCGTATTCCCGAGTGTCCCCTCTTGTCTGATCAAGCTACCTCAAACAAACCACAAGGAGGTCAGAAGCATCAGGGCAAGCTTCAAGCCCTATAGGAAGCTGATACTGGAACCACCGAGGAGGGTGGACTTATCGAAGGTACACTTGTTGTTTGTGATAAGCCAACATTTGTTCTATTCGATACCGGAGCAACGTATTCCTTTATTTCCTAAAGTTTTGCTAAGTCATTAGCTGTGAAACCTATGTTAATGAATTCTCTGTTAGAAATTTCAACATCCATTTTTTTATCAGAAAAGTAGGAAAATGAAACAGAGGCCACTGGGTAGACGTTAAAAAGAAATAGCGTACAGTGTGGTGGACGCGAGAACCCATTTCTTTTATTTTTATCAGAAAAATAGGAAGAAGAAATCGCAGCCACTGCTGCAAGCGCTAAAAGGAAATAGCGGTCACTGCTACAGGCGCTATTTTTATTATTATTTTTTTTTATTTTTATTTGATAATATCTACTTATTAATATTGATGGGCTTTGGGTTTTGTGTTGCAAGGGGTGATGAAAACCTGCATCTCCTGGGTGCCGGTCCATGCCGCTTACCAGGGCCTCCCGGACTTCCAGAGGGAGAGGTTGAGAGGGATGGGGTTCGAGGCATTCCTCAGTATCGAGCCTTTCTGCCTGGATCTCATCCTCATCCAGGTATTAAGAGAGAGATGGGATAGGACTAGCAGGGCCTTCCTGATGCCCTGGGGGCATATGGTTCCTACCCTCGAGGACGTACTTAGGATTACAGGGCTGAGGGTAGATGATGAGGCAGTGAGTGGGGTGACTTACCCCGATTACCAGGAGCGGGCCCTTCGGCTTCTAGGCTTGTCTACAGTGGCAGAGGGGCCTAAAGATTGTAGGATGGTAGATAGGGCGGAGTTGATGGAGTCCCTTGGTCTAGGAGGGGGCGTCCGAGGTCGGGTGAGTCCCTAGAAGAGTTTGCAGCGAGAATGGCTGGGAGAGCTAGGGTCACCTTTTGTACCGACCCTGCCCAGAGAGAGAGAGAGAGAGCAAACCTAGACCTTAGGAGGTTCATGTTCTTGATGATGGGGAGGCTATTGTTGGGCACGAAGGGAGACAACATGAACTATCGTTTCATGAGTGTCTTGGAGGACTTGGGGTAGGTGGGGTGATATGCCTGGGGTGCGGCCCTCCTGTCCCACCTCATTGTGGACCTGTCCACTGGGACAGGGAGAGAGACTACCCTCAGTAGCTTCGCACCATTCCTTCAAGTATGCAACTTTCTTTATGCCTATGTTGTATGCTTCTATTCCTATTATGCTTTGTGATATGCTGATGATTTGGTCGATGCAGGTTTGGTGCCACTTGTATATCCCAATGGGGAGGGCCGCAGTTTTTCGCCCAGAGGTGGTCCCCATGGCTAGACGTTGGCTCCCGTACGCGACGGGCCCCCCGCACCCGTACGAGCTTGTAGCAGTGCGGCGGGAGCTTCGAGACTTCCCAGCATCGATGGTATGTATGCTTATGTTTATGCATTTAATATAGTTCCTATTGATGCACTTATGCTTATGATGATATGATAAAAGAGTGCAGCCAAAATTTCTTGAAGATCTGATCGGTGTTGGCCTCTGGATCAGATCCAAGCCAACTTGCTCCTGTGAGAGCTATATTTTTCTCTTTCATCTTTGACTTCATTGTTCTTGTTTTCCATTTCTCCTTGTTTGAACTTCAAGCTATTGTTGACATCTAAAATATGACTGGGTGATAATTATGTGCCCGAAAAAGTCAATTGAAAGTCAACAACGGGTCCACTCAGACCGCTGAAGCCTTAGGTCACCACATAAGAAGTATCGGGGACTCTACATCTCATCATCTTGGGGTAAAACATCTACCACAGCCCACTATGACCGAATAACGGTCAGAGCCAATGAACCCAGCATTGAGAGCAATCATGTCGGAGATATCTCCACACCATGTCCAGCTCGGACGAGAATGTACCAGGTGATCATCCACCTGACAAAGAGCCCCTCCCGAGATGAAGAAATGCCTTTGGGTTCTCAAAGTAGGGAGCCGAAGGCCGAATCAACAAAGGACCTGAATGACCCGATCAGTGCGTTCGGAGTACCGAAGTTGTCCGTAAGCGACCGAAAAGCCTACTCGTAAGGGTGAAAGTATTCACAATGGTTGTCCATCTAATGAAGACGCTTCATGTAAGTGCGAAACGAGCCCGAAAACATGATGTCTGCTACCGAGGGCGATGTCAGCGAAAAATCTTGGAAGTCTGCTTAACACACACGGAATGCTGGAATGGTCCGTAAGTGGCCATAAAGATGCCCAGCCAAGTCGAAAACACTCCGAGGGATGACCCTCCTCATGAAGACCCTCCACACGCCCTCAAAGTGGAGTTGGCAGCACAAATCAAAGTGCCGAAGGGCGAATCAGGGTAAAACCTGAGAAAATTGGTACGGATTTGCCACGTGCCAGAACTCACTGGAAACCAAAAATTAGGGCTTCGAAGTACATTCTGGAGCCACAGGAGCAACCTCGGTAATACATTGGGCCACGAGCTCTCACCAGGTCAACTAAAAAAATGTCAAAAATTATGAAAATACCCTCCGGTGAGTCGGCGGTGCCTCGGCTGTTGAATCGGTGCCGTTGGCTTTGGTATGATTCGACAGCACGGCTGAGTTGGTGGTGCCCTGATGAAAAGTGAGCCATTGAATCGGTGGGGGCACGAACGTGCGGGACGGAGATTCGGTGGCGTCGCCACCGACTCACAGTGCCCCGCTGCTTATAAAACACCCCCTTCTACCCTAATTAATATAGGAGATCGAAGTAATAAAAAATACAGAAGGGTGAACAGAGAGACGAGAAGAGAAGAAACACATGCACGGACTTTAAATACTCTCACAGCAAATTTGCACGGACTAAAAAGGCATTCCGTGAAAGCTTGCACGGACTTATATTTTCAACAGACCAACACATGCACGGACTTGTGTTTTTCAACAAAACTAAAAACATGCATGGACTTTACTTTCTGGCCTTAACACGAGATATGCCTGGACTTGTGTTTTTCAACAAAACTAAAAACATGCACAGACTTTGCTTTCTGGCCTTAACACGAGATATGCATGGACTTGAAATGTGCACAGAGTTAAGATGAGCTAGGACCTTGTATATGTTGAGCCTGGAAACATGCTCGGACTCTAAGCAATGCCGATGTGCATTCTTCAAAAAATGTGCACGGAGCTTATTCGTGCACGGACCTTTTATGCAAGGTGCAGTTAGCATCGACCTTGTTTGACACAAGGCAAAAACTTGCACAGACTCTGTAAGCTTGATGCTCAAAGGCACGGACCATAGACTCTGAATGAGCATGATATGCACGAACTATGAAATGCACATCCCTATTATGCACGGACCTGATATGCTTAAGATGAGAGTATGCACTGACTTTATCATTCATTCCAAAGTATGCACGGACCTTGGATTGCTCAAACTTCATGTGTGCATAAAGCAAAATATGCACAGACTTGCGTGTTCAAACCAAAACATGTACGGACCATGATTTAGCATGAGACAGAGAGATGCACGAACTCATTACAGACTGGACTAAGTATTGCATCGACTTTATTCTTATGCACAGACTAAGTGTAAACTATATGAACATCTGACATATAAAAGTCATCAAAAATACACACAACATCATTCTAGAGTAAAGTTGACAAAGTCAACAACTATACAATCAACAAAGTCAAACTAACATGTTTCTAATCATCCAATCATTCACAAATCTATTGCCAATCATCAAAACCATTCAACCCAAAGCAGTACACATACTGCTTATCAAACCAGAGGAGATCCAACATTCTCCCCCCTCATTCAAAGCCAAAGGGGACCCAACAAGGGCTCGCCGCGGTGGTCGCCGGAATCGTCGGAATCACTGGGGGTTCAGTTTTGGGGTTTACGTTCGAATGGGTGTTTGCATGGGGAGGGAATGAAACGATCGGTAGTTTTTGAAAACCCAAGAAATTTGGCGATCTATCATAAGACCGTCAGACTCGCTTTGGCGGTCCTTCCTTCGATCGTTTGTGTCTTAGGTCATCTTCCTCGAGGGATGTGAATCGACGTTCATTTATACCATTGATACATCGTTAATCATTCTCTAGTGGTTGTGATATAGACCGTTTGGGAATGTTCAAAGTGTTGACTTGTAAGTAGGAAGTGCCGACACAACAAGAACAAATGCAGAAATCCCTCATTTTTATTTGGGCTCTGGATTGCTCAGTACATCGACACTTCATACAGAATGTGTCGACACTTCAGTTCAGCATGGCAGACTAATGTCTCGATCTGGCACTCATGCCCCGACACTTCCAGTGCCATGCCTCGACACAACGGTTCTTACCACATGAGATTGTGGCACCCTTGTCGACCTGTGGACCCTGAAGTGCTGACCTGTTGATGAAGAAAGCTACTTTTTCTCAAACTAACAAAGGAAGTTTAGACACTTCAGCTGATGAACATGTCGACACCATCAAGTTCGCCCAGAACGGATCTTAGTTCGATAGCATTCCACTTTCGATAATCCACAATCGTTCATTGAGGATCTGTTCATACACGAAAATGCTTCTGGAAGGTTGCTTTTCCAGAGGAAATGTTTGGCAGACAAAGTATATTCTAGAGGTGGGGCCCACTGAAGATTTGGTTCCCTTATCCGCTCACATTTTTGGCACGCACGGTAGAAGAGAAAAAAGGATGTAGGAAGAAAATAGAGAATGAAGGAGAGCGATGTCCGATAGGGCCGTATGCAAGAGAGAAAGGTTGGATAAGAAGCATTCGAAGCTTCCCCTTCTTTGTAAGAAGCTAAAGAACTGGTAGAGAGAAGAGTCTGTAGTGTGGAAGAGCTCGTAAGGGAGATCTCGTCATCCCATCGCACCGGCATGAAGGCATCGAGCTGGGCTCCTCTCCTCCACATTCTGGAACGTGGACTACAAGGAAGATTGCGTCTCCAGTCGCCTGTGCAGCAGCTGGAAAGATTCTATAATGCTTCTCTTGAGTTCGTGGTGAAGAGCCCAAGAGTGTAGAAGCTGCATCTAGGCTTCCTCCAGTTTGCAGACAGGATCATTTCTTCTATTAACCCTCATCGTCAAATCCTGTCTGTCAAAGTTGCTTCTCTTTTGTTTTATTTCTTAAAACTCATACACACATAGTGATCCCTACCTGTGCGTAGGAAGACAGACTGAGAGAAGCTCAGTTCTGTGGTTTTGGGTTGTGTAAGCCCGCTAGCTGTTGGACGATGTTTAGAGAGAGTTCCTCTCTCGATGAGAAGCTATGAATCAGCGGATAGTGCCATGGTAGTAGTGAAGTCTCAATCAGTTGACTGATGGGTGGATATAGGTCTCTAGATAGAGACCAAACCACCTTAAAATCTTTTATCTCTGTGGTTTGTACGTTTACACGCCTTGACACTAGATGCTTGTGTAGGAGCACTGATGGACCACACTCATCCACCCCCATTTCGCCCCCCTCCTACTCCATTTCCCATCGACAAATTGCAGACCATGCCTCAGTTCACAGGCAGCAGAGGAGCACCCACTTTCAGAGACTGCCACATCATCACCAAGAAGCTTCAGAGGGCGTGCCATATACCTACGGAATCGGCTACATGTCATCTTCACAACGAAGGCAGCCCCGCCATCTTCTGATCTCCAAGCTATCTGGAGGAGCTATTCTCAGCGACCTACGTAGATACTCCAAGGCAGACAACCTAAAGCGGCTTGCAGAAGCTTCCACGGCCTGATCTCTGTGCTTCTTGGGGCGCCACTTGGCTGAGAGCTTCTTCTTCAAGTCCCCTTCCATCTCCAAGAAATAGAGCTATTTTTGCACCCTGGAGTGAAGAGTTCTAGATTTTCTCCCCAAGGTGCGCCAACTAAAAGAGGACTTGTCCAAGATTACAGAGGTTCTAGTCCCACATTATTCAGAGTCCGGGAGTGTTCATGGCGCCCTCTACTTCCAGCAGTAGTGACTCAGGAACTGTCAGACTCGGAGTGGAGCTTTCCTGATCCCGACCCTGCCCCGGTCGTCATCATCGTCAGGAAAATCCCCAGGAATTCAGACGTCCTCCTGGGCCAACCCAGGATTTTTTGGCACTGGTTTTGTCAACAAAGGAGTTCGGGATAGCCTGTGGCAGCACCAACAGTGACTGGCAATCCGGCTGTTCCTGAAGCTGGCAAAATCAGGGAGCTTGGCAATTTGACTTCTAGCTTAGTTTTTCCCCCACCCCGCATGGCCGACTGACTACCCCTCCCTGCGTGAAGGTAGTTTTGGATGTGATTTCAATAAGTCCCTGCGCAGAGATCCCCCTCCTGCGAGCAGTGTAGTGGTGTAACATTTTAAATTTCATGTCAAGGCTACACCGACACGGTGTGCGGGTGCGTACCCATGCCTCCCCACTCGCCCTCATCTCCGGCCAGGATCAATGTATTCACGCCGATCAGGTGAGCTCCTGAACACTTCTCATTGCTGGGATTTAATTGCTTAGTTTAGTATTTCATTTGGTTGCTCTATCGGCGGTGAGAGAGTGCCCAGTCCCAAATTGCCATCAAATTGAGTGACCACTACGGAGCGAGTTGTGAGAGAGACCCTATAACCCACGCCCTTGGCGTGCTGGCCACCCGTGAAATTGGGCATCCCGGACCCTTAAGGGTTCAACCTCAAGCTAGCCAAATCCCCTGGAGCATCAAGGTCCCACCCCGGACCCTCACCATCATCACCGGTTTGCCCACGAGCACATGTGTGCGGCGCTAACAGGCCTGGCGCTCAACTGCACGGTGCGCGAGCGCAGCGTCTTTGCGCGTAAGAACTACTTCTACCCACCGGTGCTGTCGCAAGGGCACCAAGCGCCTTCATTGCTGCGTCCTCCTCTGCAAGTGACCACCTTGGTCACCCCTTACCTACAGTCGGCGCATTTCTACCTGGAGCTAGTCGATCCGACCACCGTGAACAAGCTGATGGTGGAAAGGATGATTGAGCTGAAACTTGCTGAGCGAAATGAAGGCGACTATGTCGCATTCGATACATATCGGGTGCCATATCTGCCGCATCATGCAGCAAAGCAGCTCCCTCTGGGGATTAGTAAGCTGCTTAAGTTCGACAAGTTCAATGGGAAAGGATCCCTGAAGGAACACATCGCATATTATATGACTGTCATGGGTGACCTAGCCACAGACGAGTGGTATCCACTGAAAATTTTTGAGTCCTCACTGACGGGGCTTGCATTTGAGTGGTATTCTAGCCTCCCGACCAAGTCGATCAGGGACTGGCCGGATATGCAAAAGAAGTTCAGAGAAAGGTTTTACGTCATCGAGAGGGAGGTCACGGTGGCTGAACTCTACTAAAAAAGGCAAAGGATGGATGAAACAGCCCTTGAATACATCAAGAGGTGGAGTAACCTCGGAATGAGGTGCAAGCGGCCCCCGTATCAGGAGGACGCTATACAAATCTGTAAACAAAATCTCAGGTGGGAGGTACTAGAAAAGATGATCAGCATGAAAGTGAAAACTTTCTTGGCAAGAATTGCCCCTGCGTCAGCCGCTGTCACCACACAGAAGGCAAAGGCAGTAGAGCAACACCCAGCGCTTAAAGAAGCAAACACTCTTGATATCAAGGTATTTGAACTGTAAAGGGATAAGGGTAAGAAGGTAGCCACACCTCAGCCCACCAGAGCGGAAGAGAAGAAGGAGGGTCCCTCACTAAGAGACAAAATGAAGAAAGCCTATTCTTTCCCAAAGGAGAAGAGTAAGGTTTTGTTTGACTGGGTCACCGAGTACAATAAGGTCACCCTGCCTGAGCCAAAAAGGTCGGAGGACCTAAAGAGAAGGGACAGTCCAAGATTCTGCCCTTACCATCAGATGTTTGGGCACCTGATCGAGGACTGCTATATGTTCAAGGACATCATCGAAGGTATGATGAAGAAGGAAGAAATAAAGTTGGGAGAGTACAAGATTGACCCTCCACAACCTCATGAAGCACCTCTCCGAAGAGCTATGGCCAATATGATTTCCTTGTATAAGGCATTGCCCGAAGAAGTTGCAGAAGCAAGCACTCAGTACACTTATGAGGCCTACTATCTGACACCAATGAAAAAGCAATAGGGATGGTAGTAGGTCTCTGCAAAGATCAAGAAGAAAGCCACGCCTCGCTAGAAGGTGGGGGCACATGTTTGTGGCATCACGCCGCGACCTACTCCTCCGACGCCAGCACCAAATTGGACCAGGCCATCTACAGTAGTCAGAATACAAACCCACAACAGGAGAAGACAAACTCCGTTGCCAGTGGCCAAAGAAATTAGTCCATAGGCCCGGCGACTGCAGGACTACATAAATGGGTTGGATGAATATGAACAGCTCAAATTGAAGTCTTTACTAATATGGGATCATGTCCCATGGCAAGAACTGGAGCAGCTCTCACTGGAACAAGAGGGAGAGGCTGGCAAAGCACCAAAAAAGGATGACAGCCTGTTCTGGGGGCAAGCGCCAGCCAGAGACAATAAGAAGAAGCAAAGGAAGAAAAGAAGAGCCTGTAAGGCCAAGAGGGAGACAGTGCTCTCCTGTAATACCCTCTCTGCCCTCTTCAATCTGCCCAATGAGGAATATGAGGAGGAAATATGCTTTACACCCGCTGCCGGGGCAAGCCAGGCTGAAGTCACGATCGCTACTCATGTAACCTGGTCAGGCCAAAAATGGGAGCGCCAGCCGCCTGCCAACCACAACATCATTTTCAGAGGAGAGCAGCCCTATAAGATACCCCTCCGGAGGTGAAGGGAGTCCAAATCCCTCCTCCTTCAGGGACGTTATACACTCAAAGTGGGGGCAGCACTGCCGTCCCTTCCTTCCATGAATTTTTGAAAATGACAAAGGGCAAGCAGCCATGTCAGGATGTCATCCCTGCGCCTGGGGGCACTCACCCACAGCTTCAGTAACCTTCTGGTACTCCATATGAAGACAAGACTAGCCAAACGGTAGGCAGCAAGGGATAGCAAGAGGATGACACCCAGCAGGAAGGTGCGGACTCAGAGTCTGATGAAGCATGTCCGCCAGGGAGCGCAGTGCAAGGCTTTTCCAAACCTAAATGGGCAGAGGAGATGAAGCTATCTAATGTCTGAGCTGGAAGCAGGATAATGAAGCTCCTAAAAAAGTTTCTGGCAAGGTTCACTATCTGGGAGATCCTCTCCTTGAGTGAAGAGACCTGACAGGCGATCATCACTGCTCTCCAGATGCCTGCCCAATATGAGGCGTGTTTGGCCAAAACGCTGCCAGAAGCCAATGTGACTTTCACTCAGGAGGACATGTTACTCCCTAATGTCAGTCACAATAGACCGCTGTACATGAAGGGGCAGTTGAATGGTCAGAAGTTGAACAGGATTCTGGTAGATCCCGGAGTAGTCGTCACCATCCTGCCGTACATAATATACTAGAGGTACTACTTTAATGTGCGCCTCGACAAAGTCAGAGATATGCGTATCGTTGGCTTCAACCAAAAGTTTGAAGTGCCGCTTGGAGAGGTAGAATTTACACTCACTATGACAGATTTTACTACGAGGGTGCAGTTTCATGTTATCAATTCTAGCACCTCGTACAAAGCACTACTTGGCCGCCCTTAGCTACATGAGAACCTTGTGGTACCCTCCACACTACACCAGTGTATCAAATACAACAAGAGGGGAAGGAGGAGTGGATATTTGCTAACCTCCACCCCTTTGAAGTGTTTGAGTGTCATCTGCTTGATGCTTCTCTGTATGCAGAGTAGTCACAGAAGACCTCCAAAGCCAAGACCCCGACCAGGGCATCAAAAAGTGCCTCCGATGATGACTAGTTCCCACCACCGCCACCAGGATATGTCGATCCCAAGATAGTTTCACACATCGCCAGCACAGGGGACGTAGGCAGAACGGCACCTCCTGTCGCCTATCCTGAAAATAATTAAGCCGGGATCGACCAGCATCACGGCTATATCAAAATCCCGGAAGGTCTTACCAGGCCAATCCTCGGTCTCGATAACGTCACCATCGAGCCTTTCAGAACATGGGAGGTGGCACAGTCTGAAGGCCCCAGCAGTTTATTCTACACTGCTGAAGAACACCCTGCATAGGAAGACATCGACTATCACCTCCCAGAAGATATAGAGAACCCGTTAGTCTCCGTTTAGGGGTTGACGTTCACAACAAATCGGATGGCTAAAATGTTCCGAAAATAGCATATCCCCTCCGGCCAGGCTCGCAAGGAGAAAGAAGCATTCCAAAGGCTTTGGTATCCTACCAGCCTGGATAAAGAGTTGAGACATGTTTCCCAATATCCGGGGTTGGGCTTCACCCTTGAAGAATATTATTATGGTGGGCGCTATCCTAGATCCACACCATTAAGGATCCGCTAGACCATGGATGTTACAATTATGCCTTTTCCAATAAGTCTGAGCATATATTAACACCCGTGCATGTTTTGCTCACCGTTTATCAAAGTCGGAGCATACACTGTAGCAAAGACAGTGTATGTCCTTCTAAGGTCCAAGCACATGCACCATCAGGTCCGAGCGCATACACTAGCAGTAGTCCGAGCACATACACCAGCAAGTCCGAGCATATAATAACATCCGTGCATTTTTATGCTCGTTGCATGTTAGTGTCGGAGCATACACTGTAGCAAAGACAGTGTATGTCCTTAGAAGGTCCGAGCACATTGGAGCTAGTCCATGCAAGTTAGCTAGACCAACCCCGTGCATATTTTGCTCACTGTATTTTGAAGTTAGAGCATACACTATAGCTAAGCCAGTGTAAGTCCGAGCAGGCCTGTGCTATGGCTGCCTTAGCTGCAGCAAGTCTGAGCAGATACTGTAGCAGTCAATCCTCATGTACTAAACATACTCCGTGCATCTTCTTTCTATCTAGTACATCTTCAGCTGAATTAATAATTATTTCTATGTTGACAGATAATGTTTCGTGGAAGATAAGGATGGCACGTGATCCAAGGTTAGATGTTGTGCTAGGATCATGACACATGTAAAGCAGCATGGTAAGATGCTGCCACCTGTCGAGGCTCTAGGGCAGGATTTCGTGGAAGACACACGCCCTTTCGATCCGAGTCTTCCTCAATGGCCATCAGGCCATAAGGGCACTCGACAGGGTGATCCCAACCTTGCTGGTACGCAATCAATTTCAAGCACAAGCCTGGGTTTGAGAGGACCGCACTGGGTCCAAGAAGAAGGGAGGATCTGCCCCGAACTTGACCAAATCTAAGCAAGTATGGGTCCCCAAGCGGCGAGCCCCAGCCCCAATCCAACCAGAGCCCGTCAAGACCGATCGGCTCGAGAAAGAAGAAAAAGAAGATGAAGTCCAGAAGACTAAGGTGCTAGCTCTGTCGTTTCGATGGCCAGTCTTCCCAGCCTATGGCCGGCAGGCGAATATTTGCTCAAATGATGGAGGATACGACGGGCTGTCCGAATGAAGACGTCTCACCTACAAATCTCTGGCACGAGTCAGAGTGCCATGATCTATGATCTACCCTGCTGAAGGGCCGAGTGATATTGCTCGGACTGTCCGAGGGCACCCCCTCAGCCTCAGATACATCTCCTTGAGGGCATAACAACCCCCGGAAGCTGAAAATGTTGCAGACATAGCTCAGGCGCAGCTAGCCAACCCTGAGGAAATGAAGCATGCAGGGTCAGGCTGTTACGGGCTGCCTCGTTGTGAAGATGGCACACTGACGAGCTTGGTGCTGGATAAATGTACTTTCCTCAGTCAACTGACCAGGAAAGCCATCCAAAGAAGCACGTCACTTCAGATATTCTCTTGCAATATGGCCGGGGTGACCAGCTGCTATGGGGCTCTACCCCCAGATCATGATGAGGTAGTGCAAGCCCGCACTGAAGAAATGAATGCAGATCCGGTCACGACGACTGCGAACGTCACCACTGCTAGAGACGATGGCGAAAGATCGCCACCACCTTCTCCGAATGCTCCGGTGAGAGGGGGAGGTAAGACTACCAGCTCCTCCACATTCGACCCAGCTATAATGATGCAACTGCTCCAAGAATACAAACAAGAAATCAAAATGCGAAAGAGACAACTCAGCGACCTGAACATGCACGCTTCAACCTTAAAACATACCGAGGTCCTTCCTCAAGCTTTGCAGCAAGGCGCAACTGAATCAGAGGCTCTGCCTCAGATAACGGATTCTCAGGCGACTTTTGATTACACTGGGGACATGACCCCGCAGCTTGCTCCTCAGCCCCAAGGGCCCGCTACCATACCCCAAGCAGCAGTGGTGGCAACGCCACAGATGCAGCAAGCCCAACTCTGCCCAAGCTCGGTCGACCCGATAATGATAAATAAACTAATAATAGAACAAATGATTGAGAAGAAGCTAGCCAATAAAGGTGATGATGATTATACTTTTGATGTGTCCAAAGTACCTTACCTTGTCCATCACGCTGCCAAGAGATTGCCTCCAGGTGTCACTAAACTGTTGAAGTTCGATAAATTCAACGGACAAGGGTCGCTGAAAGAACATATAGCCTACTACATCAACGTAATGGGTGATCTGGCGATCGATGAGTCCTACCTACTCAAATTCTATGGGTCCTCCCTCACAGGACTCACTTTTGAATGGTATTTGAACTTACCAGCTGGATCCAGCAACGATTGGCCGGACATGCAGCGGCAATTCTGAGACCGATTCCACGTCACTGAAAGAGAAGTGACCGTGGCTGAGCTATATGCTTCCAAGCAGAAGAATAATGAAACTACTTTAGAGTATATCAAAAGATGGCGGAACCTCAGCATGAGGTGCAGGCGCCCGCCACACTAGGAGGACACCGTGTAAATTTACAAGCAAAACCTGAAGCGGGGAATGCTCGAGAAGATGATCGGTATTGAAATCAGATCATTCGACCGACTGAATAATGTGGTGGTGGAGATCAAGGCCTTCCTTTCTAGTCACTCCTCTGCTCCTACTGCTGCAAACTAAAGAGCCAAATCTGCTGATAGGCGGCCCGTGCCCAAAGAAGTTCACATGGTTGACTTCAGGGCATTCGGGATTGCCGACCCTCCCCTTGCTAAGCCCGATAAACAACAAGAAGGCCCCGCTTTACAGGTCAAGATGAGGAAGCTCTACTCCTTCCCCAAGGAGAGAACCTGGGTCCAGTTTGAGTGGGCCACTAGATACGACAAGGTTACTCTTTCGGAGCCAAAGAGACCTGGAAATGCCAAAAGAAGAGATGATCCTCACTTTTGCCCGTATCACCAAATGATCGGGTATTCCATTGAAGATTGTTATCCCTTCAAGGATGCTATCGAAAGGCTGATCAAGAAAGGGGAGCTCCAGATCAGCGAGCACAAAGTGGATTCTCCACGCGCTCATGAACTCCCCGATCAGAAGGGAGCTATCAACATGGTATATGTATACCAGCTACTACCCGAAGAGATATCTGAAGCTCATGCTACTGAAGTGATGAAGAGATATGCCTCGTGCCGGCAAGTGTGGGTCAAGCTGAAGCCACTACCTCTCGTCACACTAATTGCTACTCGAAGAACCAGGAGCATCTTCTGCCGCCCAACGAAGAGGCGTGCTATCATACCCCTCCTCTACATGAAGGCCTGGGGGAAGAAACTTCAACTACTGAGGGACTAAAGGCATCCAGAAAAGATGATAGGATGCCATTGGTCCCACCTAAAGTCAAGACGGGAAGCAGTACTTCTGACTCTTATCAATCTGATCTTGCCCTGGTGGCAAAGCTATACCGAAACCTCCAAGAAGGAGAAGTGCTAAGAAGAGAATTAAGTAGAATGGGTTTATACCCAGCTTCACTTGGGCGAGTTGGCCCCTCATCTGAAGCCCTACACGGCAGTACTGAGCCACTTGAAGCCTCACCAGCTCTACACGGTAGTACCGAACCACTTGAAGCGTCACCAGCCCTACATGCCAGTACCGAGCCACTCGAAGCCTCACCGGCGCCAACGACGCCCCGAGTGATGTACGGCCAAGCAGGGGGCACCCTACCTCGGTAGCTACAGCACGCGCCCACGGCGGATCCCTTAACTTCTCAGGCACGCCAGGAGGTAATTATTAGGCCTCAGGCAATCTCACCAATAAACCTACTTCTGCAATCATCCAGCTCGTGTCTGAATTTGACAACTTTACAGGCAATGATCGAGCTGAAAATGTAATAAGCCGCTGAAACAAAGCCAGCCATGGGAGAAATCACTGAGGCACAACTATATATGACTAAGCAAAAGGATGGTGAGTCTGCTTCAGCCTGCATCCAACGATGGAAGAATCTCAGTGCAAGATGCAGACACCCGCTCCACCACAGGGATGCTATACAGATGTGTAAACGTAGTATGAAGACGCACAACCTGTTAAAAAAAATTGGCATCGAAGTCAAGTCCTTCAATCAATTGAATGATCTGGCGACTGATGTTGAAGCCCTTCCGGCAAAGCACTGCCTGGCTACTACTACCTCGATTCAAAAGAATAAACCAGCTAGCAGGCGGGTGGCGCAAAAAGAAATGTAGGCTGTTGATTTTGGAGCTTTTGTGTAGTGAACAACAAATCAAAAGAGGAGGCTGGCCCTTCCGCCAGTAAGCCCGCCGAGCAGAAATCCTCACTAAGAGGAAGAATGAAGAAGCCATATTCTTTTCCGATGGACAAGACTCAGACGCTGTTCGAGTGGGCCTGTGAATACGACAAGCTCGTCCTCCCAGAGCCCAAAAGGTTGAACGATGCCAGTTGGAAAGATGATCCTCAGTTCTGTCCCTACCACCAATAGAGGGGGCATTCCATTTAGGGCTGCTATGTATTCAAGGATATCGTTGAAGGCTTCATTCAGAAAGGTGAATTACAAATGGGTGAGCACAAGGTGGACCCGTCTCGCCCACACCAGATGCTCGTCTTTAAGATGTCGGCCAACATGGCCTCGCTGTACCAGCTGAAGCAACACATGCTCTAAAGGAAATTCCAAGTCCCTCAAGCAATGGCGAGAAGTTGAGGAAGAAATTCAAGATGCCGTTGGTGCTCCACTCTAGGGACAAATGCTGAAAACATAAGAAGAAAGAAAAGTTGAAGGTAAGAGAAAACCCTACTGCCTTATATTGTGAATATCTCATCCTTCGGCTTAGCTGTCGGGGCCAAATCCTACTTTCGTGTGTATCTTAGCTATCCTATCTATTGGCTCGACCATTCTGACAAAGCCCACTTGTAT
This sequence comes from Amorphophallus titanum, assembly GCA_024336825.1. Classification (NCBI taxonomy): domain Eukaryota; kingdom Viridiplantae; phylum Streptophyta; class Magnoliopsida; order Alismatales; family Araceae; genus Amorphophallus; species Amorphophallus titanum. Next base: position 23,658 of record JANBPO010005583.1, on the reverse strand, counting down.
ATATTTCAGATGTTTCTTCCCCAGCTTAGTCATCTCGGCCACAGCCCGCCTTCCTATATTCAAGATATCCAATCTCCTGGGTCGGCCATCTAGGGCAGAGCCTGCTTTCCTATATTCATGATACCCTATCTCTTGGCTCGGCCATCTCAGGCAGAGCCTGCTTTCCTATACTCATGATGTCCCATCTCTCGGCTTAGCCATCATGGCCAAAGCTCGCTGATACATGTTTTTGCTATCCTATCTCTTGGCTTAGCCATTTCGGCCAATGCCCGCGCTTGAAACTAATCTATCTGTCCCACCACGATGATCAATTCAACTTAACGGCCTAGACTTTTAGTCGGAGCCTGCTTTCTGATACCGTTCAGCTTCGTAGCCTACTTTCGATATCCCTCGACTTTATAGCCCGCTTTCCAATATCCTTTCATCTTTCACAACCTGCTTTCCGATACCCTTTGGCTTCGTAGCCTGCTTTCGATATCCCTCGACTCTATAGCCTGCTTTCTAATATCCTTTCGACTTTCACAGCCTGCTTGCATCTCTGATGTTGGCTCATACAGCCTGCTCTCCTGCCATCCTTTGGCCTACCCAGCCTGCTTCCCCAATGATTGGCTTATGCAGCTCACTTTCCTACTGTCCTTTGACTTAGCTAGCCTCCTCTCTCGATGGTGGCTCATACAGCCTGCTTACCCATCCCGCTCCCCCAAATTTTGACTTACGAGTCCGCTTTCCTACTCCCATTTGTCCCACTGGGATTCACTCAAATATAAATAAAAAGAAAGAGAAAAAAATCTATTGTGTGCTCGTAATGTCGAATACCTGATTCCCCTACTTGCGTATCTGCCTATAATATAACTTAATGCATTTCCTTTGGACTTTCTAGGACCTTGTTTCCTTGCTAAATAATAATGCCCGATTCTGGGTGCATGTGCATTACGACGCACACTAAGGGAGAAAACCTAGTGATGGTGCGTGCGTTAAGGGGAAGAGTCATCGCTGAGTCATTGACGTAACTCATAAGATATACCTGAGACAACACTCCCACACTTTGCACACAATGTGTTCAATGGTCTTCTATCATAGGGATTGCGGATCTTCTTCCTGGCACTCTTTAGATGCTTAAATTCCTGCACTCGCGTGAAAGGTGATCGTGAGGAAAAAGTTACAAACCTCCTCTTCAAAAAAAAAAGAATGACATGGATAATGTGAATCCGAGTAGCCAAAAATAATGAGGAGACTCACGTGAAATGGTGAAGTAAATTTTGATAAAGACGAATCCTAATAGTCGGGAATCCCCATTAAGACACATGAGAAAACTTGTGCCGAACAGTGAAGTCCAGAATTCAAAATACATGAGAGGGCTGTGTGAAGCTACCAAAAGTCAAAAGTCTGAAATGCATGTGTGGGTGCTAGAGTAATCATCTAGTGTTACTTGGAAAGCCTGCATATCCCTATATTTGGGGCTCTTTGCTCATATACCTGCACTCTCACACCACGGAGGGGTTGTCTCGAGTGTGGATTATGATTTAAGCTACATGCATAGGCTATGTGATATCCTCTTGGCGAATGCACATCCCCTTAGTTGTGCTTCATGAGTCGCACTTTACCTGTGAGTCATGTGCAATGTTCTTATCCTATCCCTGATAGAGGGGAGCTATGCTTTATATATACTTTTGTGTGCCTGTTATCAATGGACGCCTGCATGCTTGAGTAAAAGATAATAACAAAAAAAATAAATGAAATTACAATGAATGACTGAAAATATCTCCAAAAATCTCAGCTCTTAAGGCCTGCTCTCCTGATCTGGCTTTGGTGGCCAGCTCTCTCGATCTTGGCTCTCGTAGCCCGCTCTCCCAATCTTGGCTCTCGCACCTTGGCTCTCATGCCCTGCTCTCCTGATCTTGGCTCTCATGCCCTGCTCTCCTGATCTTGGCTCTCACGACCTACTTTCTCGATCTTGGCTCTCGTAGCCTACTCTCCCGATCTTGGCTCTTGCGGCCTGCTTTCTCGATCTTAGCTCTCGCGGCCTACTTTCCTGATCTCGGCTCTCGTAGCCTATTTTCTCAACCTTGGCTCTTGTAGCCTGCTTTTCATTGGCTCGCGTGGCATGCTCCCCTGATCTAGGCTCTCGCGGCCTACTTTCTCAATCTCGGTTCTTAAAGTTTGCTCTCTCATCCTCGTTTCTCCTAGACTGCTCTCAACTTTGGCTCTCACAGCCTACTTTCCTAATATCCTTTGGCTCTCACGGCCTACTCTCAACTTCAGTTCTCGTACCCCGCTCTCCCGATTGAGACAAGGATACACACCTAAATGCTTCCGATGGGCTACACTCGTAGGCCCCGCTCTCTCATCCTTCGACCATCGGCCTCTGAGCCGACATCTTTCCAATTATCGACGTTTAAGCCGACAGCTGATTAAAAGAATGTTCGAAGATGAATCAGCATCGATATCAACTGCTTGTCGAGCAAGAAGCTGCACTCGCAGGCCCCGCTCCCTCATCCCTGGTTTGTGGCACCTGCGGGTGGGGGGCATTTGTTAGAGATAAAAAAGGAGCAAAAAGAAGATAAGAATAAGAAAAAAATAAAAAAAAAGAAGAAGCGGTGGCATGGAGTGTTTGTCTTCCTCTCCCGAGTATTGCTCTCTCTCCCAAGCATCACTCTCTCCCGCATTCTTCTCGGCAAGGCCCAAAAGAAGCTAGGTCCCCAGCTAGAATTTTAACTTACTCGGGCTAATCACGAGCACTTCGCTCACTGTTCCCCTGTTCTGATCATTAAATGCTCGCGTGCTCGAACGACGTCAACAGCATGGCCACCACCATGCGAGCACGACGCCAGATGTGGCCGGCCTACTCTGCGTAGGGAGAGGCCTCCCACCTACTCCACCATGGGTCTACAAGAGACATGATGCCAATAGTAACGGCGGGAAAAAAGGGAGGGAAAAGATGACCTTCTCCTTCCGAACGGGGCCTTGCGTCCCCTATAATTACCAACCCCATGGTTGAAGAAAAAGGGGGAGAAAAGAAAGAAAAAAAGGGAAAGAGGGTTGTTCTTCCATCTTGCCTAAAACCTCTCTGATTCTGAGTGCTGAGAGCTTAACCGAATGTGAAGCCCCTGGTGTCTTTTCTGCAATTGGGGTCCAGTCTGAAGCTCATGGTCCCCCTACCGTCTATTCAGAGATCCTTGGCACCAGCGGAAGACCCACCTTTGAAGAAGATATTGGCAAACCTTATCACGCTTTCACAGGAATCTCGGGCACAAGAGACGGCTGGGCTGTCAGAAGTGGCATGGGGCCCAGCCTCAACTGAAAGTCTTCCTTTGACCGAGGTCGTGATCCCTACGCCCCCAAGCTATGAGGTGGCAACGAGCCCGGCCCTTGCCAAGGAGGTGGAGGTCAGGGCTGGTCCGTCAGCTGCCGCGCTCGACTCGACTCCCACGACACCATATTCTTCGACTGAGGTGGTAGCCTCGGCTCCGACGGTGCGGGTAGAAGCAGCTCGGCTTGACTCTTCCCCGGCAGTGGAAGCGGGCCAGCCCCTTTTGCTAACAGCATCAGGTGATTCAGGCCTGGTGTCGCCTACTCCTCTGATGGTGGCTGGCCAGGAGTTGTCTGTCGAAGTCGGACGCTCGAGCAACCTAGCTTTTGCCCTTCCATCCTCCTCGGCCGCAATAAATGCAGATCTGTGGGCGGCGATAAACAGCGCGGTGGGGCTCGATCTCCCGATCGTACCCTCAATAGGTCACGCCACTTCAGACGCGCTGGTTCAGCAGACTCTGCTGGCGCTAAGGTCGATGATCTTCGCTGACCCCTCCCTTACATACCGGGGGGTGCACACTGTGGTCATGCAGCTAACCGGGGCGTTGTAGGTAATGGGTTGCCTACTAGAGGAGTGGTCGCGACGGGTTTTGTTGTTGCTGAAGTATGTAAACCATCGTGAGTTCCTTGAGACTCGAGCTCCCAGCAAATTTACAGCTATCAACGCCCAAAAGGATGAGTACCTACAAGCCTTGGAGGCACGGAGGGATTGCAAGGAGTAGTGTCAAAGGGCCTTCGACGAGTGCCATCACGGTGTCTGTACCCTCGAGGGCAGAATAGAGAAGCTCAAGGGTTATCTTGCTGTGGCAGAGTCCGAGCTTGCTGAGGCCAAGGCGACTATGACGAGAGAGGCTGAGGAGCTGGCCATAGCGGAGGTCGAGGTAGCCTCCGTGATGATCGAGCTGGCGTGCCTCGAGGGACAGGAGAATCGGCTACGTGACATGGCGAACTTCCCCTGCGTGGGGATTCTTCCTCTTAAGGAGATCTTCCAGGGGATAGACTGAGCATTCTCCCCCTTTTTTCTTCTTTTCTTTTCTCTTTTCTTCTTTTGTTAATATGTAAAACAGGGGTGTGCCCCGAAGCATATGTAGAAATACTATTCTGAGTATCTTCCTATTTTTATCCTTTCTTTGTATTCATTTTGATGATTTCCTTTCCTTTAGCCCAACATGCGTCATGCGCATCTTTGAGCATTCATGTGCCCTCATCTATCTGAAATGTCTCAGTAATGGCGGATAGCTTTGTATCCATGGTCTTGGATAAGGAGAGTCATTCCACTCTGAGTTGGGAGGTTTTCTTTGGTCTATTTTGCTTGGTCTGGTTAGCTGAAGATTCCTGTTTGGAGGTTAGTTGCTTGTCTCTTTACTTTTTCACTTACTCTGACTGCCAATCAGCTGTGCGTTCCAGTGAGGAGGTTTGTCATGTTTTATTTTCCTTTAGTTGTTAGTTCCTCCAGGCATGCGTCATTCGGTTTGGCCATTCCTTGGTATTGGTTCGAAGCTTTCCAGAAGATTCCTATGGCTCATTGGTTAAGGACCAGTGTCATTTACCATAATTCTCACTTTTCAGTCCACTCAGCTGCATTTTCGCTTCATCTCCATGTTCCATTTTCACTTTCGCTTCATCTCCGCTCACTCCCCTTTAAAGAGGACGTTAAGGAGGGGCATCTATTGACACCCGTTTTATGACTAATGAGTTGGGCCATCTCTGTATTTATCTTTATGATGCTCCGAGTTATTCACCTTTGTTGGGCCATCTTGGTCAGTTGTTGAGGTTTATTTCATGGGACATATCTCCTTGATTGGGTCTGGTTTCTCATCTTTTGTCCGCTGGATGAAGCTTAGTAAACTTGCATTTCATTTGCTAGTCCATGGTCTCTGGCGGCCCATTTATGGCGTGTCACACTCCTATAACGCTCCTATAGTCGACTGTTAGGTAACGCAAGAGTCCTAAGACGCAATGGCTTTCTTCAAGCTTATCCCTTTCTATCCATGGTGGTCTGGTGATTTATCGTGCAGCCGTCAGAGTCTTTTGACGCATTAACATTTGGCCATCACATCCTTGCAGAATCCTATTCACGACTTCTTCGCCTGTTGGCCTAATCTTTTAGTGGATAACGCAGCCTGACGATCCATTCCTAGAGCGTCACATTCCTATGGCAGTTTATCGTAAGGCCGTTGCATCAGATAGAGAGTTCTAGCAGAACTGCTCTTTCTCTGCTACTCCGTGGCCGGATTAAGAGTTTGATCTGATGATTTCTCCTTCAAATCTCATCCTCAGAACCTTCTATTTGTTTCTATGGACTCTTGGGAGTATTATCCGTGAGTGTTTGCTAAGAAACATCCTACTTTCTAACTGGATTCTCTCCAACTCGTCTAGGGACTTGAGGGCCTGAAGCCCAGGACGGGTCTCCTCCCCTCTGCCTAGTGCACGAAGGTACACATAGGCCCAAACCTGCATCACATATAGCTTCCACAGCCATTAGCCCCAAACCCCCTTGCTGTACCTTCACCCCTTCCCACCCCTATCATCACCTATCACTACCATGCTCAGCTTCGCAGGAAATAGCAGAGGACCACGACATCACCTCAAGGATTCAAGCGGCGTATCTTATATTGGTGGAAAGTTTGTCCAAGAAGCTTCACAAGATAGGTGGTCTCGCCATCATCCAAGCTCGAAGCTGCCCGAAGGAGCACATCTCGCCAGACTGCACATCTAGCCTCCAGTTGCAAACCTGAGACCGAGTGCAGACGCGACCACGGCCATTCCTATAAGCATTTTGACATGATTTTTGGAGGAGGTCATCTTTTGCAAGTTCTCTACCAGTCCCAGAAGGAAGGAAGCCATTTGAGTCCCAGAGCACTATGTTCCAACAGTTTTCCCAGGCATGGGTAGGTGAGTCCCACCAGACTGGTTTGGACCCCCTCCCACTCTTCCATCTCTTACACTCTGCTCCGACATTTTCTGTGGGCTTCGTTGGTTCTTACTGAAAGAGGACTCTCCCATGAGTACGTCGGCACCAATATTGACTTCATCAAAGGCCAGAGGAGCTTGGGGCAGTGATCTCTTCAGGCACCCGCTTGTCTGGATCAGACTGGCAGCGCCGGTTGGGTCCTGACCCCAAGACTATCACCGACACGCCATGGCTCCGATCAGTCTACAACTCCATCAGCACGTCCCTGGGCCAGCCCTGGACGTCCCCCCATTGGTCCTGCTGTCAGAAGCCTCTAGAAGAGTCTGCAAGAGCCCCGACATCGACACCTTATATGGTAGACCTTGACAGGACAGAACCGACCAGTTCACAGAATTAGTCCAGCCACGACCTAGTCCAACCTACGGGCGACCGGCAGTTCCACCGGTGCATCCCCACCACATCCCTGGACACGTCGACACCATCCTCACTCCATCAAAGTCTGGGAGAGCTCGTGGCGATAGCTCCTTCAAACACCTGCTGTTCTGGACCGGACAGGACCAAATAGGACCTACCCTGATTCCAAGCCCGCCACAACCACAGCCAGACCCTGGCCTACCCATAATTCCTGCAGCGTGTTCTCGGGTCTCCCAGAAATGATTCAGCGTAGGTCCCGCCACCGGTAGCAATCCAAAGTGCTTGTGGCATCATCACTAATAGCCTGCTATCCCTACAGGGCCAACTCAGACAAATTTTGGCACTTCCACATTCCCCACCCCACCTAGCCCACATTCACGCAATCACTCCCTAGATGTCTAGGTGTAAGATGAGCAATGAAATCTAAGCAATATGGATTGTCAAATGTTCTAAGGAACACAGGTAGGAAGTTTTCGTCCCTACACTTCCATACGCAGTGCTCAGCTTTTGGTAGCTTCGTACAATCTTAAAATTATTTTTGATTATTAATTAATTTTTTTAAATAACAAGATGACTAACATTTTGACGCGAGTCATATTGATGTAGGACGACAATGAGACTCGACACATTGGGTGCGATCCTAGACTTCTAGTAGATGACGTGACTTGTTAGACGATGTGACCTGCAACAACACGACCAACTCAGCAGCTAACGTGACTCCTGAAGTGGCAAGTGTGCCCAAACAAGAAGCACTCACTCACGGTTATCCCTGGCAAGGGAAACAAGGTGATCTGCACGGTTGAGAAATCGACGATGAGTCTTGGGTGGTCAGCTTACTCTCGTGCTCAGAACGAGTCACGGGACGGGTCTCGCACTCACAACTCACAGCGGTGACTAAGGAGATCGATCTAGGGGCCTAACATGCTCACAAGTAGCGGCATCAAGATCCTATACTAGGAAAGAAAGTAACTAAAGAGGGGCAGCGAGTGTACCTCCACGCTCCGGACATGGGGAAGATGACTCCGGCCGAACCCGTACTCCCGGTACAACAAATATTAATAATTACAGAAATGATTATTTCTGCCCACTCCATACAGGGAGGTAAAAGGCTACACATGGGACCCGGGAGTAGCGAGTTTGGGTTGACGGGCAGCAATCTGGACCGCTCCGACGGTGGCAAGTGCCGGCAACTGTGGGGCCCACGTCCTGGTTGGCGGGTCGAGGGGGCCGGGAAGGGTGCTGCTACGTCAGTGGCTCCTGGAGGAGCTATCCCGGGGAAGGAGGCGTGTTGGTTCGCTATGTGGATGGCGAGTCGGCCGACCCGGGGGTGGTCGTCGGTTGCTGTCCACGAGCTGGAGTTGTTGTTTTGCTGCACGTGACCCGGCAAGAAAGGAGCTGTGATCAACCCCGATGTCGGATCGATGCGAGGTTGGCGGCGTTGGAAAGCTCTTTCGAAGTACTACGATCCCAGACTAGTCCAGGAATTATGAACCCTCTGTGCTGGGCGTTAGAGATTTTAGAATATGCTAGTTTACAGATCTGGGATCGACAGGGCTGAAAGTGGAGTTCCTAGAGAACATGGGTTGACCGTGTGGTAGATGGCGGTTCTGGGTAATGGCCTCTTCATTAAAGTTGTATAGGTGGAAGTAATAAAAATGGAGGGTTTTTTTATTTGAAAGAGGGCTGCATTGTGAAAAGAGGGGCAGATCTATTCACCCCTCCCCTCTAGATCCGCCATCCACCACTCAACAAATTATGCTTCCCTGGACCTCATCAGAGATTGTGTTCATCCTTTGGGAGATGGCTTGCTGTTCTTGTTGGATTGCAATCAGCTGTGCAGTGATGGCTTGTTATTCCCTTCAAATGTCAAAGGCATAGACTAGCATTTGTGTCGACTTTGCATAGTGGTCAGCTTGAGTCTGTCTCATGTTACTCATCAGGGTTCCAACTTGTTCACAAACATGTAGGAGAGAGTCTAAAAAGCCATGGAGCCTCTCATCTGATCTGTATTTGTCTCTGATAAATTTCCCCCATTGGCTGTTAACAGTCTACTCGACATGCATCACCTTGGTGTCTAATATTTCTACAACAATTTTTAAATGCATAAACTGTGCATTCATTAATCTGAACTGATCCAAGAGTAAGTGTACTAGGGATGGATGTACCTCTGCACCATACTGTCTTGAACTAGGCCCAGCTGAAGTGGAAGCCTAAAATTCAGGTGGGATGTAAGGTTCCTCTAGGGATAGAGGAGGCTGAATACCATGTCCCATCATTTGGTAACTTGCTGGACTTGGATGCTCTTGTTGTGGAACTTCTACCTCAGCTTCTTGTGGCACTTTATCTTCTTCTTGCTGTTCCACCCTTTGCTCCTCAAATGGTTACTACTGCTGCTGTTCCATTTGATCAATGAGCTGGTCTATGTGTTGATCAATTTGTTGCATGACTTGCTCATCTTGAAGATGTTGTTCTTCCAATTCATGAAGTTCTTGTTCTAGATTCACTTCTCTTGGTTGTTGTGCTTCATTAACTTCTTCTTTAGCAACTTTCATATCTTGCACTTCTTCCCTTTCAATTTCCTGTTCAGCTCCTTGCATTGGCAGGCTCTCATCATGAACTTCTTCATCAATCTCCTACTCTGCAGTCACTTCCATTTGCTAGTCAGTAGCTAGAGGCTATTCCTCCCCCTGAATTTGTACCTCTGGCTAATTTTGATCAAATTCTTGAATGTTTGGTTGCTGTTCTGGATCAAAGTGTTCAATTTGTTGACTTTCCTCATCTGGTCACTGCTCTTTCTCAATTGTAGGTTGTTCTACTGCTCTAGGCTGGTCTTGCTCTTGGCTTTCAGATTCATTTCCATGCTCCTGCACTTGACTAGTCTCAACTGGTTTTAATTTCATGAAAGTGGAGATAAACTCCTTGTTATAAACATTAACCTTCAGGATCTCCTTATAGGTCTCACCCTCCAAAGAAATGTTTGAATACTTCCCAAATTATAAAGAAAACATGCGAATTTCACAGATTCTCCGATTGGCCTAAAAGATTAGTGGAAGCTCTATGGGCTTACCGCACTTCCGTCCGTACTCCCACAGGGCAAACCCCCTATGCTCTCACCTATGGGATGGAGACGGTGCTCCGATATGAGATTTTGATCCCTTCCCTAAGGGTACAGCTTGATAAGGAACTTAATCTCGATGAATGTTGAGAGGCGTTGCTCGTCCAGTTGGAGCTCTTAGATGAGAAGAGGCTTAATGCTGCTGATCACGTGTCTGCTTATCAAAAAAGAGTTTCACGTTATTTTCAAAAGAAGGTAATCGAGCATAAATTTCAAATAGGAGATATGATTTTGAAGCCCAAATTCATTAGGTCAGTTGGTCCTTGATCTAAATTACAACCTAACTGGGAAGGGCCGTTCGTCGTCAAAGTGACTTATCTAGGGAATGCTTACCACCTAGTCAACGCAGAAGGTGAGAAGCTATCTCATGCTTGGAATGGGTTGTATCTTAAGTATTTTTTCCCTTAGAGTCAAACCAGTGCCACCCCAGTAGCAAGGTGTCTTTCCCTTTTGCCATGAAGGAGGACCCCGAGCATGGCAATCATACACTAGATGACAACTTTGGTCAGGTTTTTCCTCTACTAACTGGCACCATCTCTCCTTTGGCCATGCCTAGGGGAAGTGGAGGTCTATGCTTTTCTCTTTTCGGCCAAGCATAGGTGGAAGGAGTGAATAAGTGGGAGATGACTGATCTTGACACCCTGATGAGAGGAGGTCTCAAATAGGGACAGTCCATTATGACCTGACTGCACAAAAGAAAAAAGAAATACACGAAGAGAAAATAAAGTCAAAAGCAAAGAGCATCAGTCAAGGCAAAAGCCATCACTCCTTCTATCAAAAGCTCAAGCTCCAATGTCAATTGCTCTATGAAAATGGAAATAAACTAGCCATGGCAAAAGTGATAGTACAGTTTCCCCGCGGGATGTTATGATCCCAGTCGTATGCGTGCCTGGGAAGGATGAGGGTTCGATGATGGACACAAAGCCCCGACGCAACAGACCGAGTCTCTCGAAGGGTTGTCATGAGAAGGACTCGAGCCCTAAAAGTTTCTATCCCTATGCAAGGCTTACCCCCAATAATTCTTCCCTTTCTCCCTCAAAGGATTGGAACGTACCCACGGTATGGCCATAGGAGAGGCACCGTCACGAAGACGAGGTTGGCTTGGCCAGGGAATTGTCACCCTTATTGCACGCCAACCACGGGCAACTCTCAATGGAATAAGGAGAACCCAAGTGATAAAACTCTTAAAAACGGCGCAATTGTGGTTAAACTAGCGCGGGCTAAAATAGAGCAAAAAAGACACGCTGGTTTACAAATTAACAAAGGAGTTTGGGCTATTCTGGCGCGCTAGTTGGATGGGGTTAAACCGGCGCTGGCACAACATATTCAATTCCGGTGCGATTGAACATAGGTATAAGTTAACATGGCGCGGCCAAGGGTGGATATAGGGGTTAATACGGTGTAGCCATGGCATCAGGGCACGCCGGAATAGGGCGCGCCAGTTTAAGGCGCGCCGGTTTAAGGCCGCACTGGAATAGCTGATTTTTTTGTGGAGTTTTAAGGGTTTTTGGTTTATTTTGGGTTTATTGAGATGTTTTAAGGTATCTTGGAGTTGATTGAGTTAATTTTTATTGGATTGGGGCCCCAAGCCTTCCAGAAGCAGAGTCGCGAGCTCGTGCAAGGCTCGTACTCGAGCACGGTGTTTATTATTCTTTACGAAGCATGTTTATTAAGTCTGAAACACGAGTTAAAACCCGGTGAAAATTCGGCAGCATCTCCCCATCCCCAGAGGGTTGTGGAGGGAAAGCGGGGATTTACCCATGTGGTGGAGCAAACCCCTTTGAGCCGAGTGGCACAACGGTAGTCGGTAGACCAGAACGGATAGGAAACCCCAAGGGATAGCCTACAAGGGGCACCATAGTCTGTGGGTTGAAACGAGCAGATGAAGTGACTAATGAGGGAGGCGAGGATCCCGAGGGCTAGCCTACAAGGGGCACGCGACCCGTAGTCAACACTACACTCGAGTTAGGGATGACTAATGGGAAGAAAACCTGGAGGGCTAACCTACGAGGGACACACATCCCTTAGTCACCATGGGTCCCTAGGGACAGTGGATTTGTTGTTGGTCAAAACCCTGTTAATGTTCACCTTGTGGCCCATGGGAGTACCTACCATGAGTAGACAAGACCCTTTGACCAACTAGCGGTTCGGAAGCATCAATGGGGTATGTCCCCCTCCCCGGATCATTAAAGCTAAAATTATCGGAGATGACAAAGCTCAGAGATTCTAAATCACGGGCGGAATAGGAAAGACACAGCAGCTGATATGCACAGAGTGTTGAGGTGATCTAGAAGGGGAGGGGTTGAATAGATCATCCCTTTAAAAAAATTTAGCGGAATGAAATCTGAGATCACGTGAAGTAAAGATATCGATGAGTACCAACACAGAAGATCTAATAGACACTAGATCGAGCACACGATCTGCACTGGAGTTGAAGCGGAATGCAAACAACAAACCACAAAGTAGACGGTCATTGTGTTGACTTTCGGGACCTCAATAAGGCATGCCCGAAAGATGATTTTCCTGTGCCGATTATTGAGGTGATGATTGATGCCACCACGGGGCATGAAGCTTTATCATTTATGGACAAGTCTTCCGGATAAAATCAGATCTAGATTGCTGAACGGGACAGAGTCCACACTACCTTCCGCACCCCGAAAGGGATATTTCATTATAAAAGAATGCCGTTCGGCCTTAAAAATACCAGCGCTACCTACCAAAGAGCCAGGATAAAGATATTCAATGATCTCCTCTTCAAAAAGGTGGAGTGCTATATTGATGACCTGGTGGTGAAGACCAGGAAGAAGGAAGACCATCTAGATCTGAGGGTGGTGTTTCAAAGGCTGCACAAATATGAGCTGAAGATGAACCCTATGAAATGCACCTTCGGTGTGTCCAGCGGGAAGTTCCTCGGATTCATTGTCCAACGCAGGGGCATTGAAATTGATCCATCCAAGATTAAAGCTATTCAGGAGCTCCCCCCGCCGAAGAACCTATCCGAGCTAAGATCCTTGCAAGGTCGGCTAGCGTACATCCACCGATTTATTTCAAATCTGTCAGATCGGTGTCACCCTTTTCACAAGCTAAGGATGAAAGATGTGCCATTCTTCTGGGACGATGGATGCCAAGAAGCTTTCGAGAAGTTGAAAGAATATCTGAAGACCCCTCCGGTGTTGGGGGCACCAGTCAAGGGCACACCTTTGATTCTTTACATAGCAGCCACTCACTGTTCACTGGAGGCAATGCTAGCACAGATAAATGAAGAAGGAAAAGAGCAAGTCCTTTATTACCTCAGTAGAAGGTTGGTAAGGACTGAAGAGAACTATACTTTTATAGAAAAGACTTGTCTAGCACTGGTCTTCGCTGTCAAGAAGCTTCGGCACTACATGCTATCCCACGAAATCAGGCTGATATTTACAGCAGACCCACTCAAGTACATATTATCCCAGCCGGCACTCAAGGGTCGACTTGGTAAATGGGCTATAATCCTGATAGAGTTTGACATCTCATATGTACCTCAGAGGGCTATAAAAGGTCAGATTGTAGCTAATTTCTTTGCAGAACACCCTATTGTGGATGCACTTTAGGGACTCTTCTTTATTTCATTCGTTTATTCATTTGTTCATTCATTTATTCGGTTTATTAGTGCGAGGACGTACCAGTCATCGAGGTGACGATTTATTCGTGCTTAAAGAAGCCTATGATGTGTTCATTCTAACTGATCAGACGATTGTGTGTATCGTGTCGGGACTAAAAACCCGCCATACCATAAAGGCTACGTGACCCAATGCCTGCGCATATAGGGCCCGATCTGGTCCTGGGAGGAGCACCCGAAAGTACTTGTGCCCATGGGAGTTGAATGATCATGGTGTGGCATTGCACCGAAGTGCATGACTAGCTTGACTATGGCATTTCACACTCTTTAAAAGTTATTGACTTGATACATGACGTGACATGACTTGCGTGGCCCGAAATGAGTACTTACTTGCTTGAATTAAATAGCCAATATCTCATGACTTGACTTGATGACTTGGTACTTGATGCTTGAATTACATGAAATACTTGTTTATTGAGATACTTCTTGATATTCACTACCTTCATTCATTATCTCTTGCTATCTTGCATACATGAGCATGCCACCATAGTTTAATTGGTTAATTACTTAAATAAATGCCTAGTCTAGAGATATAATTCCTATTGAGCGTTCGATCATCAAGTGTTTCTCCCTTATTTTTCAAGTAATTTTGATAGCGAGTCACCAATGAATGGGGAGGACCGTGAGTGAAGAGATTAGAAACTATCCAAGACCATCTACATCGAGTCCTTTACCTTTCTTGAGTCATTATTGTACTTTTCCTCTTTATTGCATTTAGTCATCATTAGGATAGTACTGTTAGTCAAGTGAATTACGTAATGATGGATGTACTTTGGGATTCTTAATGAATAAATTGGATAAGGTTAATATCTCTCTATGCGCACTCTGTTTATATGTTGAATTTCTCTCGCTCTGATTGACATGATTGATATAAACTTGTCACGCACTCCGAGCTCCTTCTACGCTCAGGGCATGATAGAGCCATTGCTTTTGCACTTGATTATGGCGTATGGACTGATTCCCTCGAAATAAAGTGCAGGATCGGCAAGGTTGCATTCTGCTGGAGTGAATGGAGACAGGTCTGCGAAGATCGTATGCTGCTCCCCATCCTTGGCATACTTGATGCATTGATGGTGAGTTGACAGGACGACCTAGTTTTCATGGAGCTAGGGCTTGCCCAGTAGCACTTTGTAGGACGTATTGGCATCTATGATATAGAAGGTCACCTTAGAGGTAAAATCATCGAGCACCAAGTCGACATCCACCCGACCGAGGACATCCTCGGTATCTTGATAGAAATCGAATATCTTGACTGTCTGAACCTTTTGGGGGTTGGGGGTTAGATATAGGGTCTTGAATGTCTTCAGCTGCATGATGTTGACAATGGCACCAGCATCCACCAGGATCCGGTTTACCTCATGCCCATTGATTTTTCCCCTATTGTAAAAAGGGCAGTTATGGCACAGAGGGGAAAGTAGCATGTCTTTCTCCATGAAGGTGACAGTGGCAGCGAAGGCTTCATATGTGGTGGCCTTCATTTCTACCGCGTGTGCCTCATAGACTTCTGGCTCTTGGAGTATCTTGATAAGAGTCTCTCTCAATTCCTTGCTCCAAGAAATGGCTTCCCAGATTGTGATGCTAACAGAGAAGTGCTTCATCTGGTGGAGGACTTTTCAGTCAGCTCAAGCTTAATCATCCTCCAATGATGGTAGTATGTCAGGCTAAGCTTTCTGCGAGCTGCCGCGCTACTCCCTGGCAGGGAGTTGCACTGCCTTGCCTTTGCCGCTGGGATCGAGCTGACTCTGATCACCTGTGGACTCCAGGAATAGGGGCGCCAATGATGGCTCTTCTGGGGGCGGCTAGAGGGCTGGCTCGTCCTTGCCAAATGGCCCTGCTTGTTCTACAAGAGAGGAAGGAGTTGGCACAGGGACTGGAATGTTGGTAGCAATCTCCTCCATGCCAGAAGGATCAAACATGCAAGGTCCCTTTTGAATTTCCACCTCCAGAATGGGGGCAGATTCCTCTCTTTGAAAGAGGATAATTCGCTCAGGGTCGAAGGTGGACAGGTGTAGAGGTGACTCAGGAGTCCTCCCGTGACCTCTACCATGCCCTCGGCCATGACCTCGGCCACGACCTATGTGTTCTGGAGCTGACTGGAGCCGGAGTGGGGCAGTAGCCGTTAGTCTGGTTCGGAAGGCCACTAGCTTGCCTCGTCGAGAAGTGTTAATGTTATCAGGGGGTGGAATGGCCACCATGTTGCAGGTCCATCCCCGAAGTATTTCTTCCAGCTGCTCTATTGTGATCTCCTTGTCTTTATAGAACAAGCAGAATTCTTCTGGGATGAGGAGCCTTTCGCTGTTCTTGATCTTCTGGATCATATTTTGGATCCAGCTTCAGAGGCGAGCTCGCTTTTGAATTTCTTCCCACAGGATATAACTATCGAGTGGGACCACTCCGAGAGGATGAGGAGGGATGCAGTTCTCTAGGTTATCGATGAGCCGTTGTAGCCTTTGGAGAGGCATTGGCTCAGCTAGAGATTATAAGGTGACTACCTACTCAGCTTGTTTCTTGAGCCGCCTTTTGAAGTTCTTCCTCCTATTCCTCTCCTGTTTCTTGGCGATGGCTGCCTCTAGAAGAGTAGGAGGGAGAGGTGCTGGTGCTGGTGCTGGAGTCGATAAATCCCTGTTAGGATATCTTCGAGCTGATGCCTTGGTAGAGTGAGGTCGACGGCTTTTCTTTGCCTGGATTTCAATCCAACCATCTTCCGCTTGTTGTATTTGGAAGGTGGCATTGATCGCTTGCTCAATGATCTCGGGTGGTAGCTCCTAGTATGCAGGGATGCTAGGAATGGCATCCGAAGATGTGCACACGATTTGATGCCTTACCCGCAGTGGCAAAGGAGGTTTGTGGTGAGCTGGCATGCTGGTGCAGGCATCCAACGATGTATGCATGGTTTGATACCTTACCCGCGGTGGCTGAGGAGGTATCTCTTGCTGAGCTGGTACACTAGGGCCGGTGTCCGAAGATGTGTGCGCGGTTTGATGCCTTACCTGTGGTGGCAAGGCCTTTTGTTGAAATACGGGCTAGAAGCTGTGCTTCACATCTTCCTCCTTAGCCTTGCCTTTGTGATCCAGCTAGGAGCAAGGTTTGGTGTCAGCCAAGGACGTCGCAGGGTATTGTCACTTCGGGGTAATTGGCTTGACTTCCAATGTCAAGCGGACTTGGTAAGGGCAGGCTCGACTTGTGAGCCGGAGTTGCCGAAGGCTCTAGAAATGTCTTCTTTGTAATCTGGGCTGGATTGAAGTGCATGCAGAGAAGACCTAGTGACTCATCGACCGAGGAGACATGACACGATTGGGCTGGAACTTCTCCCAATTTTTGCTTCCCCTTCTGATCCCCTGATGCCAGAGATGGGGGTTGGGTCAGAGGAGAGCGGGAGGAACTTGGGGCGCCCGTCATTGTCTCACCCACCAGGACATCCTCACGGTCGAGGAGGACTCAGAGTGGCCTGGCGATATCCTCTTTGGTGAATGGGAGAGACTCCAGCTCTTGCCATGGCCGCCATTGCACTGCTGAACTGGCGGGGCTTGGCCGGCTGGTTGTCGGTGTCTAGGAGTCTAGAGGAGTCGAGGTGGTAGGAGAATGGATAACGTTGACCGAAAAATTGCTCGACTCAGTCTCCTGACTGGCGTCCCACTACCTGCACCTTCGCGACCGCTCGAGAGCATCTCGATTATGAATTCGAAGCTCGAGCCATTCTGGGGTATTTTTGCACCCATTTTTAGCATTGGACCCCGGACAAGTGATTTCTCAATTTTCTCCCTCGGGTGTGTTGTTCTATCCACTTTGGGACTAAACAGACACCTGATCAATATTCGGGTTGTTCCTGCCTACTCCAACCTCATCCCGCATCCTGGTGGGTCTCATTTTGAAGAGGACTTGACAACGGTTCCATAGACTCTGGCCACGCTGAATAAGAGCTTGGGAGCACTCAGGGTAGCCTCGTCTACCAGCTGTAGTGGTGCCAAAGTAGACAGAACCATAAAGTAGGGTCCCTGTTCACGGCTCTTCCCCAACCAGCACCACCAACCAAAAGTTTCCCCAAAAATTTGTCATCATTCTGATCCAATCTTGAAGATTTTGCCACTGGTTTCGTCGACAACAGAGATCGGGAGTGTTCGCAGCGACGCCGACATCGACTGCTTGTCCCCTGTTTTAGAGAGCAGACAGAACCGACATCCTCCGTTCATTTAGTTCCTAGTTCATTTTCCCCTCCCCGCCTGGCCGGCTTACCACCCCTCCCTGTGGGAGGTAGTGTTTGGACGTAAGATTGACCTCCCCTCCCCCTGTTCAACCCCCTTCCATGGGGAGTAGTGGTGTAAATTTTTAAATAGGCCGAAGCTTCACGGGCGTAGCATGTGGGGAACCCACACTTCCCCGCTCGCCCACGTTTCCGAATGGGACCGGGTTCTTCAAATCGGTTGAGTAAGTGCGCTATCTCATATTTAGGTGCCTTGTTCTTTCAATATTATCTCATAGCTCTACTGGCCCGTGTGAGTGAGTGCTTGGTCCCGCAAGTTTCATTGCTTCAAGTGACCACCGTGAGAAAGAGTGTGACCAGTGCCCTCGGCATCCAGTTGGCCCCATTGAATTGGGCCTCCATATCCTTGGGAAGAACCTTGGCCTTGTTGGCCCACTACCAGCAATGGTCCAGCCCTCACAACCTCGACTCGACATCACCGAGTTACCCCAGGTTTTGGGTGAGTGGCCGCCAATATCGGTCTGATTCTCTTGCAAACTGTGCTTGCTTATTTAGGTCCCAAGTGCACCAGTCTTGTGGCTATCACCCCTAAGGTGGTGTCACATCAATTGGTATCAGAGTAAGTTCTAGACTTGTCTCTACTAAGTCTTGTCTTAGGGCGCATTGCATTAAGGTCATCCATGCATCTAAACCATGTACCTCACCAGACACCCCGATGACTACCTCATTGTCAGATCGGAGTTATCCCATTTTGATGGGTCCCACAACCCTCACACATATAGAAAATGGGAGACCTCCATGGATAGATACTTCCACCACTACTACATGTCGAATAATTAACTAAGAAAAGGGGCGGGCGGGGCATGCCTGTATAAACGACAGCTTCGCCTTGTAGAACTCGCTAGGGTCCAAGGGGATCGCCGGCACTGGCGCGGACCCGCCGCAGACCATGCCCGCCTTCAAGCAGCTCTCGATGGACTCCCACGTATCCTCCTCCGTCACCACCCGCTCCAGCACCCGCGAGTAGTCGCCGAGGCGGTACTGCCCGTAGCCCTTCCCGTACACGGCCGCGGCGGCGCTCTTGTTCGTCACCAGGAACACGACGACGGTGAGGCAGGTCAGCGCCAGGATGAGCAGGAACAGCACGGTGAGGTAGAGCGATAGCATGCAGGAGATGCGGCAGCAGGAGCCGACAAGGCCCATGAGGGAGACGACGAACAGGACCGTCCCCGACACTAAGATCGGCACCTGCACGAGGCGGTCGCAGGCGGTGGACGGCTGGAGCGCCAGGTAAGCCACCGCCGCCAGCATGACCAGGGAGACGAGCAGGGTCACCACGTTCACGAACGCCAACACTACCAAGCTGCAGGTGCAGCTCTTCCGTCCCATCTCTCTCTCTCTCTCTCTCTCTCTCTCTCTCTCCACAATGGTGTTCGGGGAAAACAGACAATGGGAAGGAAGGTGGGGTGCAGGAAAGAGGGGGAGGTGGTGGCCGTCTTCCCGGCCCGTGGATCCCCTCTCTACAACAGAGCGCTTCTACCCTTCTCTCTCTCTCTCTCTCTCTCTCTCTCCCCCCTCGAGAAGGGCAGGGATGGAGGGGAGGAACGTTTTGAGAGGAGAGAGATAGAGAGAGAAGGGAAGCCGCAAAAGGAGGGTAGAGGTTGAGAAAGGTGGTGGTGGCCGTCGTGTTGTGGGGTTTTCTGTTGCCGCCGCCATGGATGTGGATGGCCGGCCGGCTTTAATTTTTAACGATGAGCTAGCATCATCGCTGCTTTGGATAACAAAAGAGAACGGCGCCGGTTCTAAGTTTGGAAACATTTTTATTTCAGGTTTGTTTGAGCTGGGCCATCGCAATATAGGCATATGTATATATTTATATAAATATGTCTGTGTGCGTACACATGGAGTGTTTATGTACGTTAAATTAAAAAAAAATAGAAAAGGTTAGTCTTGGGCAATGACAAAGTTTATCTTAATAATATTTACAAGATTTCAAACTTCGATTATTCACTTATGATTTTCAAATATTATTGTTTTTAGATTACTATTTGTAATAATAAGTTTGTGTTGTTTAAATAACACTTTGACAACTTATGTCCGCTCGTTACCAAGTACATCCAGGGGAGAGGCCACATAAAAGGTAAAGGAAAAAATAAGAAGAAATAATAATAATGATAAAATAATATGCAAGGCATAATGCATATATATACATACATAAATAATGCATACATGGGAATGTTCCGTCCCCACGCTCTTATGAGCTAATGGACGTCCGTGCATGCACACCAGTGCAGACAACAAGGTCGGGTCGGGATCGTCATCTTCTCCGGACGTCGAGATCTCGAGCACGACCTTGAAGAACCAGTACACCCACGAGCACCACTCGGCTCGTCCTTCACCCGCATCACCCGTGGGTGGGGGGCATTTGTGGATGTGTAAAAAATTACACGCCCATGTGGCCCGTCCAATCTCGCATTAGCAACAACACCAAGCAAAGAAACCCCCAGGGACTGGCCACCCAGACTCCCCGAATATGCGCACTGTCGTGAAGTCATCTCCGGAGTCACGACAGCGAAGAGAAATCAACCGCTAAGAAGCTCACAACCCACGAGCCCCGAAGAGAATCAAACGGACCACAACTCGTGCCAACAAAGGCCTTAAATCTGCTTCCAACGACACGCCAGGCCAACCTCCAGCGGCACACCCTTTGAAGCCTTCAACGGCACGCTCGAGTGGCCCTCAGTGGCACACCCGCTGATATGCTCTCAGCGGCACACTCGCCCAGCTTCCAGCGGCACAGCTTCAAGCCCTTCAACGGCACGCTTTGGCAGCCCTCCAACGGCACGCTTTGGCAGCCCTTCAGCGGCACACTCACTGTGTCTTCCAGCGGTGCGGTGTTCTGGCTCTTCAGCTACACACTATGACTTGCCCTCGCCCGGTGCATCTGGCAGACCAAATCTAATGCCTATCCCCTACAGATCTTTAGTTCGTAGAGAGCTGGCTGACGTGTCAACCAGAGACGAAGGCACGCAGGCTACCCCCGGCCACCGAGGATGGGGAAAGTCAAATCCCCGTTCAATGCCGGTCACTTCCTATCGTCTCTGTTCGTGCTCGAACGCTCCCGCCGTTGGGGATATAAAAACCCCTCCTTCCCATGCGAACAAGAGACACGAGACACACAGAGGAGAAGAGAGCCAGATGAAGAGAAGATGACGCAGAGAGAAGAGAAGAAGTGGAAGAAGAGGGCTGCTCTGGGGATTCCTCCAGAGGCCACCAGAAGAGAGAGTAAGAGAAGAAGAGAGAGAGAGAGAGAGAGAGAGAGAGTTTTGATGTAGCATGAGGGAGTGGGGGAAGAGCAGGGAGTTCTCACCCCTACTCGACCCCAACACTCCCTCCATTCCTTCTTCTTCCCCCATTCTCATGTTCTTCTTCTTCTTCCTACCGGAAAGGAACCGGCGCGACTCGTATCTCAGCCCGCCTCCCACAAGCCCGAAGACTCAGAAGGGATAAACGATGGTGTGAGGGTACGTAAGAAGCTAAAATAACTACAGCAATAGCACAATAACAACTGAATAATAATGTAAAATTTTAAATAAATAACTAAACTGCTGCAAAGTCCAGCACATCTCATGTCCAGATATAAATACGATCAACTGAAAGAAAGGTACAAGTACGAAAGAAAAGTACAAGTACACGGGACATACCCCGACTCTGGCAACTGACAACTAACCTCGGCTACTAGAACATCGCTCAAAACCTGTCGCATCTCGCGACGACCCCGCCTCACCTGAAAACACAGGGGTGAGTCTCATTTCATAGGCTCAGTAGGGATCTCGCAGAACCCCACCTTGCATGAAAGATACAAGGCAGGAAACGCAAGCAGTACGAAGGTAACGCTACTAACGGTGGTACGGTAGAACTAACAAGCAGTAATAAATAAATAAAAAATCACCTAAACTAACTGTACCGAACAACTGAATCTCGGTCCGTCAAAACGTGAGTCCGTACCTGCCAGTAGACAGGAGTACCACCCACTAGAAGAACGACCGGATGCATTCCCCTGACGTCATACACCGCGTCACAAGTGTCTCGCTACAACGCCCCATACGGAGGTAGAGACACACCAAGTAACTAGTAATACAAACAAGGACTAGCTGGGGTCGCGCTCGTCAGCGCTATCCGACGCCCCCAACCTCGTGTGCACACTCAAACAATACGCCCTAGGCCTGTCCTCTAGTTGGTTATTTTCCCTAAGCCCGGACTCGGCTGTACGTGGGGGCCCTACGGTAACCAGCCTAACAATCGTCTCTCTCGGGTAAGCTACACCACCACTCCCAGGTAGGCCAGCACATACGTGTTGTGGTAAAGCTACGACTAGTGGACGGGTCACCGAAGGTGAGAACTGAATCTCAGAAATCAAGGATCGAAGGGAAATAGGTTGCAACCCACTCAAGCAGCCCAGGGCCTAGCGGTCCTACTCTAGACCGCGAAGCGAGCCACGCAGTCATACCTTAGGCCGCGAGACAGACACTAGCGATCGCACCTTAGGCCGCTAAGGGGCGAGTCACGATGGGCCTAGCGGTCTATCGTAAGGCCGCTAGCCCAAGACAAACGGTCTACACTAAGACTGCGAGACATCCACAAACGGTCGTACCTACAGCCGCGAGGGAACACGTGACTCCCAACGGTCAGAAACACGCACCCCGTGGGCTCAACGGTCAAAAATGGGACAAACGGTTGAAGAAGCACCGACACCGCGGGATCTCAAACCCCGCATCAGTAGGGGCAAAAGAGAAAGGGGGTTTATAGTAACCCCAACCCTACTTCTCAGGTCCCGGAGATGGTCCGGGTGAAAGGCATCAGCGATGTCCAAGCGTCGCTGTTGCGAGTTTTAGTTTTTGATAGGCTAATGCAAGCTCCCACGACGCGGTTGTTAGTTTTTGATAGGCTGGGGGCACTTGCCCGTCCCGGGGCCCAACCACTAAGGAAGCAAAGGGTGGTTCAAATGTTCGATGCTGGGGAAAGCATAAAGATTTACACCTGATATGCCTTCGACAGAGAACCGATGGAAGCCGTTGGCAATCCTGCCAACCCAAATGAACCTACCGAGATAAATGACTCGAACCCTGCAATAGACGCGGTGTACCTTAACACCAGGAACGAGGCCAGGAGGAGCCTTCAGGCCCAATTTAGCGGCCAGGCGGGAACTTCCAACCAAGGCCAGCATCAAGGGCACATTCAGGAACAGGTCCAAAATGAAAACTTGCTCCACGAAAAAGATGACAGTGATGAAGTCATAAGCGTCCGGGGAGAAGGCGGCAACCAGCCTATGGGCGGTTATGTTAACATGGTCTTCGAGCCACCTTCAAGTGTTGCCTTTATGGCAATGTATGACGATGTCAAATTTGAAACTATGCAACGTTGGCACGTTGAAATGACCAACCTCATGCTCGAATTGAGGCAGAATATGAACCTCAATGCCCAAAGGCCCGCTACCCCTACACATTACCAAAATGTGAGGAGGGAACAACGATTGGCCAATCTTGCTGCAGCCAATTGGCAAATGGCTCCTCTCAATATCATCGCGGAAGTAGGGGCCGAGCCACCTCGTGCCTCGCCCAATGTCCAGTCTTTTTAGACTCCGGTAGTTGAAGACGTCATCGCCTAGTGGCGTATGATCGAAAAGATAGTTGAAGATAAATTTGCCCAACGCGGCGAGGGTATTGCCACTGTGGACCTCTACAGTGTGCTGTACCCATTTCACCATCAATTTAAGAAGCTTTCGCCAGATTGCCTGAAGGCTCCAAAGTTGCAAAAATTCAATGGCCAGGGATCTCCACATGAGCACGTGACCTACTATATAACGGCCATGGGTGATTTGGCACTCGAGGAGTCCTACCTCCTTCAGTATTTTGCAACCTCTCTTACGGGTACTGCCTTTCAATGATATTCTAGATTGCAGCCGAACTTGGTGGCTGATTGGGCCGACTTATAGAAGAAGTTCATCGGCCATTTCTAGATAGCTGAACGAAAAGTGTCTCTTGCGGAGC